>CM035171.1:99940500-100149139 GCA_020205615.1 Panax quinquefolius | reverse complement strand
TAATAGAGTTAGAATGCATGACTACCCAATGCCTACATTTGAAAATTTTGCCATAGTCCCTTTGAAAATAGGACTATCCACATGCACAGGCATGTCTAGGTGGCCATTCAAGAAGACACCGCGCCCCAAAGTCATATACATAATATATGCATTAAAAATCAAAATCATCATGCATATGGCCAACCTCAATGCTAGGAGTACTTTCCCTTTCTACCTTTTGCTCATTGGACCTCAAATAGGACAAAAAAATGCAGAAAAAGGTGCCAATTTGACTGTCTCATAAGTCAAATTTTTTCACATCATTATGTTCAGCATGGTTTAATACTAACATTTACTATGTTGAATATTTTTTATCAAGTCATTTATGCATACATAATCACTACTATGTGTTTAAATGTATTTTGTACGATAACTCACAATCTAACGGATAGAAACTAGAAAAAATACATGCATACATTACCGGGATAGTGTAGAACGCTTGTACGGTGACAAAATTTGCAGAAAAAAGCCCGAACTCAGCAGATCTGAAGATGGCTCGCGGTTTTTTCTAAGTGAAACAAGTTAAAAGTGACTTGTGAAGACCAGCCTGCAGGATTTATAATCTACGTCTAGCTCATAGAGCCCACTGCGGCAAGAAAGAGTGCACTCGCGACACCCTATGTGTGTCGCCTCCTCCATTTCGGTCCGCCGATTCGAGTTGAAACGGAGTTCTTACGGACTAGAAAGGTCAAATCAAGAAGAAAAACGCCACGCGATTGAGCAAAACTGCATACAATCTTGGTCCTCTCAGATGAGATTTTGAATTCGTCCAGCACTCATTAGTAGTCACCTAAGTACAAGGTATACCCTACCAATGATCCCAGTTGTCACAAGTCACATACGGCAATACCTTATACAGGTCCGATGCCGCCGACTCCGGGTCGTTACCCTAAATAAGTCCCCGACGGGGGTTACAACGTAGATCCCCGGTGGGGGTTACAACACGTCCATCCGTTGACACGTCTATCAACGAAGGTCAAGCAGCCTTGACGTTATTTCAGCCGATGGCAAGTAAACCCATCGAAGCATTGAGAGTTGTTCGATAATTACGTACGTACTCATAAGTCCCCAGTAGATCCCCGACGTGGATCACAACGTGAAGTCACGGCATGGGATTACAACGTACATTCAAAACCGTTGACACACATATCAACAAAGGTCAATCAACCTTGACATTATTTTTGCCGATAGCGATTAAACCTATCAGAGCTATAGAGTTATTCAAGGTTTTTTATACCCAACTGCTCATATTCCCCAGCGGATCCCCGGCGGGGGTCACAATGCAATGCTCCATTGATCTACACGACAGCGGAGGTCAAGCAACCTTGACAATCTACCTATAGAGTTTCAGTCGTTGATTCACACGTCAGCGGAGGTCAAGCAGCCTTGACGGTATATCCCACAGGATTTTTCAACCGTTGATTCACATGTCGGTGAAGTACACGTCAACGAAGGTCAGGCACCCCTGACAACATCTGTTGTTGGCAGCAAATCCAACAGGATCTTGACATATTTTGGCGATACCAACCAAGAAAGATCAATGTTATCAAAGAGGATAGATGATGGAATATGTTATACACATCCTCAAACAGATCAAGCTTTATCCCCAACGATCTCTTACACATAAGAGGTACATCTTCAGAATCAAATCGTTATCAAGAACTCAGGAATTTGGTGATAACTCCAACATCAACATCCTAACAGATTCGACTTACACATCAGATCTGGTCAGTATTGCCAATCTCCGGTTGAAGCAACAGGGATCCAGCAATCATCCCCAGCATGTTGGGCTACAACCCCGTACACATGCATTTGCATTATTTTTTCTACCCATAGTACCACATTCGTCTTGTTGAGTTTCAAGTGTCTAGGATTCTTTATCCTACCCATGAATGAGTATGATAAAGAGGGGCATCTGTAGACACTCAAAATTTTCTATACCACTGTTACTAACATTGCAGGAGGACAGATTCGTCTTTTAAGAGAGAACCCTGAAAGATAATCCAAATCCATACCGGATACTACCGGAAGTTCAGCATCAACCCCGGATCGCAATTTGGGAGTAACAATTTCAACCTCGGATGTAACCCCGAGGCCTGCAAATACAATATCGGCACCACCGGAGAAGATCGATTAATCTCGGAGATAACCCCGAGGTATCCAGTCTCAGTCCCAACCATGGGAATACCCACTAACCTTGGTGACAACCCCAAGGAATACGATTTCAAATGATAACCCCTAAATGCTTGTTTCAAATGCGACCGACTTCAATCTCGGCCTCACAACGGATACACTGCATAAAAACCCAAGAATAACATCGAGAAGACAAGCACACCTCAAAGATGACAATGAGGACCTTCAACAATCAATAGCAGGTCAACCTCGGTAAGTCTCGAGCAACGTCTGCGCTTTATCGGTTTAATCCGTGATAATAACACCGGAGAGGGCAACATCGTCATCTCGTCAAAACACGATGCCACTTCACGTCTCTACTCAACGATGTCCCACAAGGCTAACCAATCCCGAGTGACTATTGTGCGGGGTAACGGATGAAAGTTGAAGCTTGAAGAACAGAGGGCATCGTCCCATCTTCAATGACTTCGTACAAACTCTAATCCCATGCCATCGTACAATTCTCGACAACGGCGGTCCAAAATAAGTCCTGTATACCTCAAACGGATGCTCGGATTGCACTTAAAAAAAGCGAGTGGACATTACGATTGCTCGAGTGCACGTGCTTGAGATTTACCTAACCGACAAAACCCGGCCAACCCGGTTGCCATTAGTACACTATATGGTGAGCCATGAGTACACTATGGTGAGCATAAGTACACCTGCGGCTCATATGCCTATAAATAGAGGGCTTGGGGTGCTGATTTTAAAAGAGAAAAAGACGGGGAAACCCTACACAATTCACTCTGCACTCGCCCATACAGTGTATTTCCCACTTTTAAACACTTGTGAGCTCATATATAGCCCCTTTTGTACCCACAAAAGCCAGTGTTTACCCACTATAAAGATATAAAAGCTTTTTTTAGCAGTCAGCTATAAGCCTTCTCACACACTTTAGAGTCTTTCTCTTCATCTTTGCACACACCCTTCTACACGTTGAGAGTCGTGTTGCTTGCTTTTGCCCGAACTTCGATTCGTGGTTTCATTCCAGTCTATATATATATATATTGACTAACATTATCGAGTTATGCCTTGATTGAGCCTAGACTTCGGTCTGGAGCGTTTACTTGATTTTATATATATATACATATATATATATGAATCTAATATGTAGAACTTTGTTCGATGAGCCTATACTTGATGCCTCGCGTTTCTTTCGCTTTAATATATATATATATATATATATATATATATATATATATATATATATATATTAATCGTGTATCGAACTCGTTCGATGAGCCTCGAATTTTATATCCTAAGTGCATTTATTCGCTTAAATATATATATATATATATATATATATATATATATATATATATATATATATATATATTCGTCACTTTGAGTTTCCTTCGTGGCGGTTGACCGTATTTACAGCTTTATTTACGTTTTGTCCCGCCTGGAGTTTCCTCCATGGCGGTTGATAGCTTTTAGCAGCTTTATTTACATTTCTGATACCCCATGGAGGTGCTTCGTGGTTGGTGATCCTGTCTGTATATATATATTTACCGCTTTTATATATATACATGCTTACTGCTTTCATACAAATTGCAGCATTCTGTGCGCCTAAGAATCATGTGATCACAGATTCATCCCATTCGATCTAGATTCGGTTCCCATGATGGACATTTTCACCGTATGTTAGACTTGTAAATTATTACTGCGGTTCAATTTCCTCGATGGTTTCCATACCCACGAGGAAGTCGGCATTATTTTTGTATATTATTTACGTACGGATGCCTCGCATCCCTCAAATAAAATCAATCCAGCCGATCACTTAATAAAAATGGGAGTGTAAAAGGTCTCAATTCCTATTGAGCATCAGGGTTTGAAAACCTCTTTTATAAAACATCACTGCCATATCTTGTTAAAAACTAAATTTTTACATAAATTCAAACCCTGTGTATATAGGTTCGAACGAGGCCTCGCACAACTTCCATATAACAGCACATTGACCCACACACACATATTCAGATAATAGTTTCTTGAAAAGAGGCGGTCACCGTGGTAACACGGATGTCGGGGGGTGCCTAACACCTTCCCCAAAAACCAAGTCCCCGACCCTAAACGAATCTCGGTTTCACCGACCCATATAATGTTGTCACATCATCGGGTCAATGTGCAAACATTTTCTCGATTGTGTTGGTACAACCATTTAAAAACCAATGGCGACTCTTATCAGGTCCCCATCGTCGACATCATACACGTTTGGACCTTTTCACTTGTTTTTTCAAACAAATCTCACCTAAAATGAGAACACCAAAGAACAAGTAACGGAAAGGGACACCCAAAAATCCCGACGTCGACATGGAGTCTTGATAGATGGAGGTTCATCTCTAAATATTTGTCCATACGCTACATTGTTGAAGATGAATTTCAATCTCAACCGAATCCGGAGCAGCCATACGGTTATCAAAGCTTTTGATGGAGCCCGCGGGAATTCGGTCAGAGTAATTGATAATGTTAGTACCATGTTATTGGGGCTCCACCTCTTACACCCAAGATTTCTGCCGAAGTAATGTCGGCTACTCAAGAAATAATATCTTTGGGTTATCGGCAGGGACAAGGGCTGGGTAAACATCACCAGGGTATCAAGCACTCAATTCAAGTATACAGTCAAACTGGGATAGCTGGACTAGGCTATTCTTCCAGTTCTAGTCACGGGAATCCACATAAGAATTATCAGATTCCTCCAGCTTCAGTTACACGAAGTATGTCTCTACCACCAACTGCTGAGTCCGCACAACCTCCGGTAAAGGTGCCAGCAAACGTAATGGCTATGTTATTTCCCAAGCCGATACCGGTAAGGGAGAAAGAAGTCTTTTTTCCAGACCCCGGAGTGGAGGAAGAGAAGCAAAAAATTAAACAAGATGTCATCCGAATGATGTCAGGCATACGCATCATCGTTCATGATGAACATACAAACAGATACACCCTAGACGATGATTGCCCCGACATAATGGTCATCATTGGGGATAAGGAGGACGATGACAAACCCTCCATTACTGCAGTCCACCCAGACTTTGCCTTTGCCAATTGGAGCAGAACTTCTTGCATTGGTCGACAAGGGTAAAATGGGCAGGAACTCTTTCTGCCATGTAGATATCATAACTGCTTACTTTTCTGTATAGTATTAGCAGTCATTTTGCCCGTACATGCTAACACTTTGTATGATCAAACCATTTCATATATACTAAGTGAAAGCATATTTTGTTTCAGGACCCTGAATTTAGATGTGCCTGTACTTGCTGATGTGGTGCCTCTTCTCCACAAAGATTGTAACTTTGATGTAGAGATGAATTCAGCCTTGGTGGAAATACATGAGGACATTGAGGTGGCTCCATAAATCAAAGATTGGGTCAAAGACAAACCTAAACCCAACCTTGATCAAACCACCTCCTTCAATCTCAGGACCTTAGAAAGCCCTAAGTTAATCCAGATTGGTTCAGACCTTACCCCAAACCAGAGGAATAACATTGTTACGCTACTAACCCGATTCCAGGATGTGTTTGCATGGTCTCATGAAGACATAGTGGGTTTGTCCACTGACATTGTTCTTCATCGCCTTCCCATTAAAGAGGGATTCAAGCCAGTCAAGCAGAAGCTCATGCGATTGAAACCTGAGTGGAGTTTGAAGGTGAAAGAGGTAATTGTGAAACAGTTTCAAGCTGGCATCATCATGGTGTCTATATATCCTGAGTGGATATCCAACATCGTTCCCACGCCTAATCCTGGAGGAAAGGTGCCAGTTTTTGTGGATTATCGGGACTTGAACAAAGCTTGCCTTAAAGATAGCTTTCCCGTGCCATTTATCCACATTCTTATTGACAATACTGCTTAATACGGCATATACTCCTATGCTGATTGCTTTGTGGGGCACCATCAGATCATGGTTGCTGAGGAAGATCGTGAGAAAACTGCTTTCATCACACCTTGGGGAACCTTTTGCTATAGACGGTTGTCATTTGGCCTCATTAATGCTGGAGCCACCTATCAGCGAGCTATGATGGCTCTCTTCCACGACTTAATACACAAAGAGATCGAGATCTACGTGGATGACATCATTGTCAAGTCCCAGAAGGAGGAAGACCACCTAGACCATCTCAGGAAGCTCTGTAATAGGTTACGTAAGTACAACTTGAAGTTAAATCCAGCCAAGTGCGCCTTTGGCGTTAAATCAGGCAAGTTTCTAGGATTTCTAGTCAGCCACAAAGGGATTGAGCTGGACCCCACCAAGATCCAGGCCATCACAGAAATTCCCAATCCTCAGACAAAGAAGGAAATACGGAAATTTTTGGGAAGAATCAACTTCATTAGCAGGTTCATTTCTCAACTCACAGCAACCTGTGAGCCTATCTTCAAGTTGTTAAGGAAGAAATCCTCCATGAAATGGAATGATGATTGCCAGAAGGCCTTCCTTACGATCAAAGAGCAGCTAGTCAAAGCTCCCGTTTTGGTACCACCCAGGGATGATGTTCCCCTGTTCATGTACCTATCCATAAGTGACAATGCCATGGGCTGCATGCTAGGACAGAAAGACGATAAAGGCCTAGAACGAGCTATCTATTACCTCAGCAAAAGATTCAGCAGCAATGAACACAAGTACACTCTGATTGAGAAGACTTGTTGCGCTTTAACATGGGCTTTCATGAGGTTACAACGTTACCTCCATGGTCACACAACCCATCTCATATCCCGCGTGTATCCTCTCAAATACGTGTTCAATAAACCCATGTTAAATTGTCGGTTGTCCGGATGGCAGTTGATCCTACAACAATTTGACATCGTCTACGTGACTCAAAAGTCCATCAAAGGTCAAGGAATTGCGGATCAACTAGCTACCGCACCTTCAGGGGACTTGAAACCCTTGGAGACTTACTTCCCCGATGAAGGGGTAATGACAGTTCAGCAACACCATCAGTACGATACATGCCAAACATAGAAGATGTATTTTGATGGAGCTGTTAATATAGAAGGTTCTGGAGCTGGAGAAGTTCTCGTGATCCGAGCGGGTGAAAGCGATATCCGTTCTTTGTCAAATTGCGGTTTGTCGGCACCAACAACAACACAAATGAGTATGAAGGTCATCTCATGGGCTAAAACTTGCCTGTTCAATGGGCATCAGGCGGTTAACTGTCTTTGGAGATTCGGAGTTAGTGGTCAGACAATCCACGGGAATCTATCAAACCAAAGAGCTACATTTGCTACCTTACCATCGGCAAGTTTTACAGATGGTTTTGGAGTTCGAAGAAATCTTCTTTCTACATATTCCTCGTAATAGAAATGACTTTACAGACGCATTAGCAACTTTGGCCTCCTTGATTCATATATCTGACAAGGGACACTTGCCAAGTGTCACAATTGCCCTGCACAAGGCCCCAGCCTATGGGAACTACGTTGAAGAAGTATCGGATGAGCTACCTCCCATCTAACATCCTTGGTATCACCATATCAAGGAGTACCTACGAGATGGATCTACACCCGCTGAGGCGAGCCCGACTGAGAAAAGGCGGATCCATCGACTTGCTATGAAATTCTACCTGAGTGGAGATGCCTTCTATAAGATAGATGCAGGACAAGGTCTCCTCAGATGTTTAGACAAGGACCAAGCTCAAAGGCTTATGGATGAGATTCATGGTGGAGTTTGTGGCCCACACATGAGCGCCCCCCTGCTTATTAAGAAGATCCTCAGAACAGGACACTACTGGCTTACCCTCAAAGTTGACTGTGATGATCACGTCAAGAGGTGTTATCAGTGCCAAATTCATGGGAATGCTATCCATGCCCCTCCACGGGAACTCCATAATATGAGTTTTCCTTGGCCCTTCTCAATGGGGGTAATGGACGTGATCGAGCCCATTGAGCCTAAAACTAGTAATGGACATCGATTTATCTTCACCATGATCGACTACTTCACCAAGTGGGTAGAAGTAGCCTCCTTCCCCAGGGTTACCAAAGAAGTCATCATTGCTTTCATCAGAAACAATGTCATTTGTCGGTATGGACAACCAGGGGTGATTGTATCAGACAATGCTAAGAACCTCAACAACAAGATGATGGAGGAGTTATGCAGCAAATTCCACATCAAACATCTTAACTCTGTCATCTATCGTCCGAAGATGAATGGTGCTGTTGAAGCAGCTAATTAAAACAATAAGAAGATTATGCAAAAGATGTCCGCCAATCACAAAGGATGGCCTGACTTATTGTCTCTTACTCTGTAAGCCTACAGAACCTCAATGCGCACTTCCACTGGGGAAACCCCCTACGCATTAACCTATGGGATGGAAGCGGTGCTCCCCATAGAAGTAGAAATGGAATCCCTCAGAGTGCTGATAGACGCTCAGCTAGATGAAGACCAATAGGTACACGACAGGTATCACCAATTGTATCTGATAGACGAAAGGCGAACTGCGGCTATCTTCCATGGTCAATTATATCAACAAAGGATCGCCAGATCCTACAACAGAAAAGTCCGGCTACAGCAATTTAGACAACATGACTTGGTTTTGAAGAAGATCATTGACAACCAAGATCAATCTAAGGGAAAATTGGCTCCTAACTGGGAAGGCCCATTTGTTGCCAAGGAAGTATTGACAGGAGGTTCTCTCAGATTGTAAGAAATGGAAGACGATGAATTTCCACAACTCATCAACTCGGACACTGTGAAACGGTACTATGTCTGAAGTTACCATCAAGAAAACATCCTGGTGTTGGATCATCAGATCACCAGTCATTCCGGTTTTTTAACCCTTTACCACATACAAGTCTTTTCTACACCTTGCCTCTCAGGGAACCATACTTTTCAAACCAACAGCCTGGCTTCACTACGTTCATACCACTTCGGTCATCCCACCATGGATTGAACTTTTTGCGTTTGCAGTTTGTCCCCCCACACATGGGATCAAACTTTTTACACCTGCAGTTTATCGTCAACCTAGGATCAAACTTTCACTTCCCCGCAGTCTGACCTGCACATGGGATCGCGCTTTTTAACTCGTCCTAAGGGGCGAACTAGCCGACCTAATCTCCTCTTCAATAGGAGTACGTAGGCAACCATTTCATATGGCCCGGTCGCAATAAAACAAAAACAACAAAAACACTTCTTCTCCCTACAAAAACAAAAACAACAAAAACATTCCTACACCCTTTCTGCCACAAACAGTGTTGAACCTCTTACACCAGGTTCGAACTACGCAGACCTGATCTCCTCTTCAATAGGAGTACGTAGGCAGCCATCTATGGTTCGGTCTCACTCCCTACCAAAACACAGATACTTGTCAACGGTACTAGGATCATCCTTCCAATCCACCACGTTTCATTGGCTTCAGACTAAAGGGATGGTGTGACGCCCCCAAAATAGGTATACATCACCCATTCTAAGTCGCCAAATACATGGTACAGAAATAAATACAACTTCAGTAATACAATTGTTGTGCAGAATACGACAACGCCTATACTGTGAGTTTGAATAAAAATATTGTCTACTAGAGAGTATACAAACTCAGGAAATTCACTAACAACGGAAATAGTATTCAAATCTGACGTGTTTTTGTTCAAGTTTGTGACATGGGCTAAGAAAGCTTGACATCCATTTTTCAATAAACGAATAGCTTTATGGCTTGATATGACAGTGATTGACTATAATGGTTTGGCTGTTTGAATTCGCATAATAGGTTGGTTAGGAATATGAAAACTAACAACCTTACGAAAATAATCAATTTTAGCATGATGCATGGTTAACCAATCAATCCCTAAAATCACATCAAATGCAAGAATTTTCAACGAAAAAAGGTCAGCAGGTAATGTGATGGTACCGACTTGAATCAAGCAAGATTTATAAACAGTAGATGTAAAGAAAGTTTCTCCTAACGGAGTCTCCACAGATAAGTCAAGGTCTAATTTCTCCGGAGTCAAGTTTAAACGTTGAGCACAAGCATGATAGATAAAAGAATGAGTAGAACCGGTATTTAATAAGGTATAAACTTCGCAAGAGTTTATGATTAGCTTACCCATGATCACCTCGTTTGGGTTCCTCGCGTTTTGTGCAATCACGACAAACGCCCTTCCAGGAACCACCGACTTTGACTTGTCCGGGACAGCCTTTGGAGTCACCATACCTGTTGAACTTGGTTTCGCAACTAGACAATCTCTAGCAATATGACCTTCCTTTCCATAGTTATAACACACCTTGGATTGTTGTGGGCAGTTTGGGTTGATGTGTCCCTCCTTCCCGCATTTATAACAAACGACCGGTGCTCGTTCTCCTCCCCTAAAAGCAGTTGATGTTTGTGCTGACGTCTTCACGTTATCATTGTTGTACCTTCTCTTCTTGAAATCTCCTCCCGACTCGCTCCTTCTATTATCACGGCCACGATTACCACCAAAGTGGTTACCGCTTTTGTCCGAATGTTTTCCTCCCTGCTAGTTTTCATTACTTCGATGACTGCCGCCACTGGTATGACCCTGGTTGTGATCCCTCGTTTGCACATACTCATTATCACGCTCTAATAATTGAGCCCTATTTACAACATCTGAATATAAAGAAAATTTATGAGAGATAAGATATTGCTGAATCTCGGGCTTTAGACCTCTCAGAAACATCCTTGTCATTCGTTCCTCATTTTCGACCAAATGAGGTGCAAACCTGGATAACTCTGCAAACTTCGCCTCGTACTGGGACACCGTCATGTTGTTTTGTTCCAGTCTGATAAACTCCACCTCCTTCATATGACGAATACTTTCAGGAAAGTACTTGTCATTGAACAGTTTCTGAAACGTTTCCCAAGATATGCTTTGAGTACGGCTAGTTGGTACGCTTCGCACTCCCACCAAGATGAAATCGCCTCACCGCGGAACATAAATGTGGCGAATGGAACCTTATGTTCCTCTGTACATCCCAAGACATCGAATATCTTGGTAATTTATTTGACCCACATTTCTGCCATGATCGGATTTGGCTTTCCACTAAATTCTGGTGGTCCCAACTCCTTGAACTGCTTGGCTGTGACAAGCCGCGCATTGCTATCATTTCCACCCGTATTTTGTGCACGAGTCTCCCTCGTCTGGTTTTGCATGAACTGCAAAAAGCTTCTAAACATTCCATCATTCATCATTTGTTCGGTAGTGTTGTTTACCGGAGGAATATTGCCTTCATGTTGCATGTTCTCCTGGGTGGTGATTAAAGGTGTCTCCGCGGTCTGATTTACTCCATTATTAATGTTCTCAGCTGCCATTCTTAAATACTGCCATAAAACAAGGGTTAATAGTCATGTCATATATTATCCCTATACTCTAACCGACCAAATAAATACCAAATAAACTTAGTCAGGTCATACAGTAAAGGAATTCCCCGTCTCTCCCCTCCTAGTTCTTGTCTCATATCTCAACCAAGGATCATATCCCTAAGCTTTGATACCAATTGTGATGCCCCCAAAATAGGTATACATCACCCATTCTGAGTTGCCAAATACATGGTACAGAAATAAATACAACTTCAGTAATACAATTGTCGTGCAGAATACGGCAACGCCTATACTGTGAGTTTGAATACAAATATTGTCTACTAGAGAGTATAGAAACTCAAAAGGAGTCCTCATTACAATTATTCAAACACTATTTTACAGAAATAGTGAGGACTGCTAAAACATATTTCTAGAACCATCACTCCATACCCCGACTAGATCCTGCTATGTTCTCACCTCCTGAGAAGAAAAATGGAACAAAAGGAAAAGGGTGAGCTCAACTAGCCCAGTAAAGAACATTATGACTAAGATAACATATAACAAATTATCATTAGTCTTCAACAATGAAAAATCTGATAAAATATAATAGATAACAAGTTTTAGATCAACAACTGCAGAGGAAACAGCAATCCATTAGAAGAATCAAGTAGAGAATGAGTTCTACTATCTTCTAAGATTTAAAAGTCCATCATCAATATTTTATCCCTGTAACAACAATCAATATACATCTTTAATCAAATATTCATCTTTGCCCTACAGGCCAAAGATATTCATTTGTATCACCAGTTGGTCATGTTCATCTCAACACCTGTTCATCTTTGCACTACGGGCCAAAAATATTCATTAGGTAATCATTCATCTTTGCACTACAGGCCAAAGATATTAAGTAATATCATCATTTAGGACTGAGGATGATGAAAAATATTTTAAAGAAAATGAATCCAGTGAGATAAAAGAACAAATATTAGAGATTCGTATTACAGTTTATCCAAGTTCAATAATACTCCATAATAACCAATTTTGAAGTAGAATTTAAAACTAAAGATCAAAACATGAATACAATCAAAGATAGTAACCATAATAGACAACTTGGACAAAAAGAAGAAAATTTCATTTTTTGGTGAATAGTGCCGTATACGTGAATAGTAACCCCGACACAAAAAGTTCCAAATTTGATAAAAAGTTCAGACCAATATTTCAGCATAATGATATTAAAGAAATAATATCATTTACGAAGAAAATAATATCCCTTACCTCAAAATAACGGTACTTCTAACTGGAATACTAACTATAGTGCTGAAGGAACTTGCACCGTATAGCAACACTCAAAGTACTAAAATACTCACAAAATACACTCGATAATATAGAGAGAGGAAGAGAGAAAACTTATGAATTCTGGTGTGATTTTCAATTCTAACTAAGCACCCTATTTATAGGAAAATGCTTAGAACGCATATAGAGACTAACTCGCTTCTCTGGGATGGCTTTACCTGCTACTATGCAAGCCTACCACAATAAAATAAATATATCCCTCATTTTTATTCACATAAAATAAATATTTCATTATCATATAAATCAATAATTAATTATTCCCAAATAATATTACAGAATCACAATTATGATGACCAGTAGTTCCGGGAAAGAGGGGCTTTTAGATAAGGATTTCTCCTTACTGGCGCGTAATTAGGTGACCAAACCTCTCCTTGACAGAACATCCTAGACATTGCCAATAATGCTATCTCATAATATTATTCAAATAATATGAATTATTGATCTGATAATGGGAAATACTATGTAGTGACAATTATTGGAACAACAATAATATAAAATATCAACGCAGCAATTATTGAACCAATAAAATAAAATATTGAACAGTAATTACTGTAACAATTATTGAGTAGTGCCTTCTTACGTAAGAATTAATAATTCAAAAATATTGTGCAAAATCGTGTGCTAATGTGCAACCACGCGTATTACTGTATTTTAACCACCGGGTATTCCAACAGTGTTAACGGTAACAACTACGCCGTTATTTGTAAAAACTCAAATTTGTCATTTTCTTCATCCGACCGTTATCCGTTATGGGGCCCACAAATGGTTCTTGTGAAGTCAATTTAATATTCCCCGACAGAAAGAATATTCCATGACCAAACGAATATTCCCCGAAAATATTTTATAACCACTTGCTTATTTTGCAAAATTTGCACATTTAACCAAAATATTATATCAAATTAACACCTTATTATTCACAATAATAATTAGAGGAAATTTGATTTTATTCATTAATAAGTTGGGGTCTTACAACCTCCCCTCCTTATAAAATTCCGTCCTCGAAATTGATGTATGTACCTGGTGTTTCGAAAAGGTGAGGATACCTCGCTTTCATTTCTGATTCCATCTCCCAGGTCATCTCTTCAATAGCATGGTTTCTCCACAAAACCTTAACTTGTGGTATAACCTTCGTGCGTAGGACATGCTCTTTCATATCCAAGATCTTAACATGTACCTCCTCATACGTTATATCTTCGGCTATCTCATCTGGTTCTAACTCAATAATGTGGTTCGGGTCTTTAACATATTTACGAAGCATAGATATGTGAAAAACATTCTGAACACGAGACATACTTGGAGGTAATGCGAGTCTATAGGCCACATTTCCTATTCGGTCAAGAATTTCAAATGGACCAACAAATCGTGGATTGAGTTTTCCTCTCTTCCCAAATCTTGTAACTACCTTCCATGGTGCAGCACGTAACAATACATGATCCCCAATATTAAATTCCACGTCCTTCTGATGAAGATCCGCATAACTCTTTTGTCGATCTTGTGCCGTTTGTATACGTTGTCGAATCGTTTGGATCTTCTCTGTAGTCATTCGTACCAACTCTGGTCCCAACAATGTTGCTTCACCCACCTCGTCCCAGCATACTGGAGAATGACATTTTCTTCTATACAACGCTTCGAATGGAGCCACAACTATACTTGCCTGATAACTATTGTTGTAGGAGAATTCCACCAATGGTAGGTACTTATCCCAACTCCCTTTGAAATCTAGGACACAGAGTCTTAATAGATCTTCAAGAGTTTGAATAGTCCTCTCTGATTGTCCATCCGTTTGAGGATGGTATGCCGATTTGAATCGTAAATCCGTGCCCATATCTTTCTGCAAGCTAACCCAAAATCGTGAAGTGAATCTTGGGTCATGATCCGAAACTATGGATACTGGTATGTCATGTAATCTCACAATCTCATTTACACTAGCAAGACGTTCAAGGGAATAAGTCTCACGTATAGGCAAGAAATTGGCAGACGTGGTTAATCTATCAACAATAACCCAAATCGCATTTATGCCTTGAGAAACCTTGGGAAGACCCGTAACGAAATCCATAGTAATGTGTTCCCACTTCCATTTCAGAATCTCAAGTGGTTGTAATGGACCCTTTGGCACTTGATGCTCTGCCTTTACATGTTGACAAGTTAAACACCTCGAGATAAACTCCGTGATCTCTCTTTTAATATTGCTCCACCAAAATGTATGTCGAAGATCATGATACATTTTGGTACTCCCCGGATGGATTGCAAACGGTGTGTTGTGTGCCTCCATCATGATTCTATGATTCAAATCAGAATCGTTAGAAACACAAAGTCTGGAGTTGACTCGAAGTATTCCTTCTTCATCTATTCTTGCTTCTGGAATAGCACCTTCTTGCACTTTCTTCTTCATACGCATCAGCTCCATGTCCGTAGCTTGAGCAGTTTTAACTATCGATTAAAGTCGGTTCTACTTGTATGTTTGATATCATCACGTGGGTACTTGAAGCCTTCATCTCTATCTCCATCCTTTGCAAGTCATACAAAATTGGCCTTTATGTTAACAACATTGTACTCGTACACGCATATGATCTTCTACTCAATGCATCAGCTACTACGTTCGCTTTTCCAGGATGATATTGGATGGCATGATCGTAATCTTTCAGCAGCTCGAGCCAACGTCGTTGCCGCATGTTGAGTTCCTTTTGGGTGAAGAAATATTTGAGGCTTTTATGATCTGTATAGATCTCCACTTTCTCCCATACTGGGTGAGTGTCTCCCGATCTTCAACGCGAAATGATCACGCTAACTCCAAATCATGAGTAGGATAATTCCTCTCATATTCTTTGAGTTGTCGCGAGGCATAGGCTATGACTTTCCCATGTTGCATGAGAACATATCCTAACCCTTTGCCTGAAGCATCGCTGTAGATAACAATTCCATCCAAACCAGATAGTATTGTCAGAACAGGTGCCGAAATGATTCTCATCTTGAGTTCTTGAAAACTCTTCTCACAATCCTCGCTCCAACCGAATTTTATATCTTTACTAGTCAGCTGAGTTAACGAAGTAGAGATTCGAGAAAATCCTTCCACAAATCTCCGATGGTAACCAGCTAAACCCAGAAAGCTACGTACTTCGATCACCGACTTTGGTTGCTCCCAACTTTGTATGGCTGCAATCTTCGCCGAGTCGACAGATACTCCATGTTTTGACACCACATGCCCAAGGAATGCTACTTCCTCAAGCCAGAACTCGCATTTCTTCAGCTTGGCATATAGCTTGTTATCACGAAGCCTTTGCAGTACCAGCTTCAAATGGCGCTCATGATCTTCACGGCTTTTGGAATAGATGAGGATGTCATCAATAAAGACAACAACGAACTGATCTAAATATTCTTTGAACACACGATTCATCATATCCATGAAAACAGCAGGAGCATTAGTCAATCCAAAAGACATGACTAAGAATTCATAATGCCCGCATTCGAGTTCGGGCGCTTTGGAATATCCTCGCTTTTAATCTTCAACCGATGATATCCGAGCGAAGATTGATCTTTGAAAAGAATTGTGCTCCTTGCAATCGGTCAAACAGTCATCAATGCGAGGTAGCGGATACCTATTCTTGATAGTGACATGGTTCAATTCTCAGTAGTCAATACAAAAGTCGCATACTCCGTCTCTTTCTTCTTTAGGAATAACACAGGAGCACCCCAAGGAGATGTACTAGGACGAATGAAATCGATGTCCAACAACTCCTGTAGTTGGACCTTTAACTCCTGAAGTTCAATAGGAGCCATTCGATATGGGGTTTTAGAAATGGGCTTTTTACAAGGTTCAAGGTCAATAAAGAATTCAACTTCACGTTACGGGGTAGGCCGAAGTTCTTCAGAAATACGTCGAAATTCACTAACAACTAAATAAATAGTATTCAAATCGACTGTTTTTTTTTCAAGTCTGTGACATGGGCTAAGAAAGCTTGACATCCATTTTTCAATAAACGAATAGCTTTATGGCTTGATATGACAGTGATTGACTTTAATGGTTTGGTTGTTTGAATTCGCATAATAGGTTGGTTAGGAATATGAAAACTAACAACTTTACGAAAACAATCAAATTTAGCATGATGCGTGGTTAACCAATCAATCCCTAAAATCACATCAAATGCAAGAATTTTCAACGAAATAAGGTCGGCAGGTAATGTGATGGTACCGACTTGAATCAAGCAAGATTTATAAACAGTAGATGTAATGAAAGTTTCTCCTAACAGAGTCTCCACAGATAAGTCAAGGTCTAATTTCACCGGAGTCAAGTTTAAACGTTGAGCACAAGCAGGAGAGATAAAAGAATGAGTAGAACCGGTATCTAATAAGGTATAAACTTCGCAATAGTTTATGATTAGCTTACCCGTGATCACCTCGTTTGGGTTCCTCGTGTTTTGTGCAATCACGACAAACGCCTTTCCAGGAACCACCGACTTTGACTTGTCTGGGACAGCCTTTGGAGTCACCATCCCTATTGAACTTGGTTTAGCAACTAAACAATCTCTAGCTATATGACCTTCCTTTCCACAGATATAATACACCTTGGATTATTGTGGGCAGTTTGGGCTGATGTGTCCCTCCTTCCCGCATTTGTAACAAATGACCGGTGCTCCTTCTCCTCCCCTAAAAGCAGTTGATGTTTGTGCTGACGTCTTCACGTTATCATTGTTGTACCTTCTCTTCTTGAAATCTCCTCCCGACTCGCTCCTTCTATTATCACGTACGATTACCACCGGAGTGGTTACCGCTTTTGTCCAGAATGTTTTCCTCCTCTTTGGTTTTCATTGCTTGATGATCGCCACCACCCATTATTTACCACGTTGTGGTCCCTCGGTTGCAAATATTCATTATCTCACTCTAATAATTGAGCCTCATTTACAACATCCGAATATAAATAAAATTTATGAGAGATAAGATATTCAAATCTCGAACTTTAGACCTCTCGAAACATCCTTGTCATTCATTCCTCATTTTCGACCAAATGAGGTACAAACCTGGATAACTCTGCAAACTTCTCCTCGTACTGGGACACCGTCATGTTGTTTTGTTCCAGTCTGATAAACTCCACCTCCTTCATATGACAAATACTTTCACGAAAGTACTTGTCATTGAATAGTTTCTGAAACGTTTCCCAAGACATCTTTGAAAAGGGTGGGTCAGTAGTGCGTTCACGAACTCCACTAGTAGTCTGCCTCACCGCGGAACATAAAGGTGGCGAATGGAACCTTCTGTTCCTCCGTACATCCCAAGACATCGAATATCTTGGTAATTTGTTTGACCCACGTTTTCGCCATGATCGGATTCAGCTTTCCAATAAATTCTGGTGGTCCCAACTCTTTGAACTGCTTGGTTGTGACAAGCCGCGCATTGCTATCATTTCCACCCGTATTTTGTGCACGAGTCTCCCTCGTCTAGTTTTGCATGAACTGCAAAAAGCTTCTAAACATTCCATCATTCATCATTTGTTCGGTAGTGTTGTTTACAGGAGGAATATTGCCTTCCTGTTGCACGTTCCCCTGGGTGGTGATTAAAGGTGTCTCCACGGTCTGATTTACTCCATTATTAACGTTCTCAGCTACCATTCTTAAATACTGCTATAAAACAAGGGTTAATAGTCATGTCATATATTATCCCTATACTCTAACCGACCAAATAAATACCAAATAAACTTAGTCAGGTCATACTAGCGAAGGAATTCCCCGTCTCTCCCCTCCTAGTTCTTGTCTCACATCTCAGCCAGGGATCATATCCCTAAGCTTTGATACCAAATGTGATGCCCCCAAAATAGGTATACATCACCCATTCTGAGTTGCCAAATACATGGTACAGAAATAAATACAACTTCAGTAATACAATTGTCGTACAGAATATGACAACGCCTATACTGTGAGTTTGAATACAAATATTGTCTACTAGAGAGTATGGAAACTCAAAAGGAGTCCTCATTACAATTATTCAAACACTATTTTACAGAAATATTGAGGACTGCTAAAACATATTTCTAGAACCATCACTCCATACCCCGACTAGATCCTGCTATGTTCTCACCTCCTGAGAAGAAAAATGGAACAAAAGGAAAAGGGTGAGCTCAACTAGCCCAGTAAAGAACATTATGACTAAGATAACATATAACAAATTATCATTAGTCTTCAACAGGGAAAAATCTGATAAAATATAATAGACAACAAGTTTTAGATCAACAACTGCAGCGAAAACAACAATCCATTAGAAGAGTCAAGTAGAGAATGAGTTCTACTATCTTCTAAGATTTAAAAGTCCATCATCAATATTTTATCCCTGTAACAACAATCAATATACATCTTTAATCAAATATTCATCTTTGCCCTACAGGCCAAAGATATTCATTTATATCACCAATTGGTCATGTTCATCTCAACACTGCTCATCTTTGCACTACTACGCCAAAGATATTCATTAGTAATCATTCATCTTTGCACTACACAAAGGCCAAAGATATTCAAGAATATCATCATTTAGGTCTGAGGATGATGAAAAATATTTTAAAGAAAATGAATCCAGTGAGATAAAAGAACAAATATTAGAGATTCGTATTACAGTTTATCCAAGTTCAATAATACTCCATAATAACCAATTTTGAAGTAGAATTTAAAAATAAAGATCAAAACATGGATACAATCAAAGATAGTAACCATAATAGACAACTTGGACAAAAAGAAGAAAATTTCATTTTTTGGTGAATAGTGTCGTTTTCGTGAATAGTGCCTTATACGTGAATAATGTCGTATACGTGAATAGTAACCTCGACACAAAAAGTTCCAAATTTGATAAAAAGTTCAGACCAATATTTCGGCATAATGATATTGAAGAAATAATATCATTTATGAAGAAAATAATATCCCTTACCTCAAAATAACAGTACTTCTGACTAGAATATTGAATATAGTGCTGAAGGAACTTGCACAGTATAGCAACACTCAAAGTACTAAAATACTCACAAAATACGCTCGATAATATAGAGAGAGAGAGAGAGAGAGAGAGAGAAAGAGAGAAAACTTATGAATTCTGGTGTGATTTTCAATTCTAACTAAGCACCCTATTTATAAGAAAATGCTTAGAACGCCATAGCAGACTAACCTGCTACCTGATGGCTTTACCTGCTACTATTCAAGCCTACCACAATAAAATAAATATATCCCTCATTTTTATCCACATAAAATAAATATTTCCTTATCATATAAATCAATAATTAATTATTCACAAATAATATTACAGAATCACAATAATGACAACCAGTAGTTCCTGGAAAGAGGGGCTTTTCAGATAAGGATTTCTCCTTTCTTTGGCGCCGTAATTAGGTGACCAAACCTCTCATTGATGAACTTTCTAGACATTGCCAATAATCTATCTCATAATATTATTCAAATAATATGAATTATTGATATGATAATGAGAAATCTTGTGCAAAGGACAATTATTGGAACAACAATAATATAAAATATCAACGCAAAGAATTATTGAACCAGTAAAATAAAATATTGAACAGTAATTACTGTAACAATTATTGAGTAGTGTCTTCTTACGTAAGAATTAATAATTCAACAATACTATGCAAAACCGTGTGTTACTGTATTTTAACCATCGGGTATTCCAACAGTGTTAACGGTAACAACTACGCCGTTATTTGTAAAAACTCCAATTTGTCATTTTCTTCATCCGACCATTATCCGTTATGGGGCCCACAAATGGCTGCGCCGTCGTACGAATATTCCCCGACAGAAAGAATATTCCACGACCAAACGAATATTCCCCGATAATATTTTATAACCACTTGCTTATTTTGCAAAATTTGCACATTTAACCAAAATATTATATCAAATTAACACCTTATTATTCACAATAATAATTAGAGAAAATTTAATTTTATTCATTAATAAGTTGGGGTCTTATAGATGGAATTACCTGAACTCCTCCTAAATAGGAGATTCGGCGACCATCTAAGCTGCGGTTGTGCCTTGAAGAGCAACACCAATTCATAAGAGATGGAATTAACTAGGCTTCTCACAAATAGAAGTACTGGCGACCATCTGTGGTGCGGTCAATCTCAGAGAGGAAAGCCACACTCCTCTCCATATTTCCATACAAAAATCAGTCCCAAGACACCAAAGATGGTAAGGATACACCAGATCGATGATACATTATGAACTGTCCAGAGATAATTCAATGTCCATCCATCAAGGAGGAATTCAAAATACCTCAAGATCACAAGCCCTGAAGAAGCAGGCAAAATATCAAGCAAGTATCAGAGCATATCTAAAAGGGAAGTGATCAAAAATATATTTCCCTGCTATATATAATGTTGTTTGGTATACACAATGTAAACTGTACATGACAAAATGGCTATGTTAGTCCGTGCAGGAAAATACAAGCCCACCTACAAGTCAGGGTATATGCGAGCTAACATGCCTAACATGGCATCCCTCTCAGAAGAAGGAAGCGAAGCTGTGGTCTCCTGTACGAGGGTGTCCATACGACCTAACAGATCTGCAGCCATCTGCATGGTGACCATATGTTCATCAATGTAAATGCTCATCTCTGCGATCATGCCAGTGGTAAAGGACCTCACTGCAGTACTATCTGTGACGGCTACATCCCGGGCAGATATGGCACTATCCCTCTCAACTATCACAGTATCTCTGGCTGATCTGGCCTCATCCCGCTCAACAACAGCGGCATTTCTGTGAGCTAATGCCTCGTCTCTCTCTAATAGAGATGCGTCTCTCCCATCAAGGGCAGTCAACATCAAGGCTCTAGTCTGATCTCTCTCGAAGGTCATCAGATGAAGACACTGCTCAAAGAACTCAGCTGAATGCTGAATCACAACAGTGCTAGTAATGGGAGAATCTAAAGGAGATGCTGGCAACCTAGTAGACTGCTCCTCCTCGATATGAGAATCAATGTCCTCCATGGGCTCTACATCATCTGAATCACTACTCGGCAATGTGGATACTGTCGCAGCCGATGAGGTCTCTATCTCCATCCACGCTGAATACTCTGGCGAACATCCCGGATGGCTAACATAAAAAGCAGCTATCTCACGCTGATCCCAACAGGCATACACATGGGATCGGTCCTCTGCTGAAAGATAGCGAGAAGTTAAACGTTGACCCAGCACCCCCTCAAAAAGATTAAAATCCTGATACTGGTTAAACTGCAACATCATGGCCAGCGAGTGGTAAGTAGTCATGCCCCTCAAACCAGCCAGAGGGAGATAATCCATGCCCGGAGCGTAAGTAATAAAATTGTAGGGTGAGCTAAGCCATGTGCACGACAGAATGCCAAACGGATCTCTGATTTCCGCCAAGAACATAGACCAAGACATAGCGTCTGTACACTCCGATGGCTGAAAAGAGTACGACATGGCTATATCATGGGTGAAACAATACCCATGCCATCTGAAAGTGCCTATCGGTCTCAAGTGTGACATAAATCACACGTATAGCATGAATAAATTTGCTTTCAGAAACACTCTATCGGATAAGTGTGCAACAGATGTGGGCGACCTCACGGTCTCAAGCATGATCATCGGGTGATGATGGTGCGACCCTCCCTGAGAGCTCTCACTGCCATGATAACTCCTATGTCCAACTCATCCATATACCGTGGCATATAGACACATGACAGTATGCACAATAGCAGTACATCCACCCTAGCCAGACGCCAATGATTCTCCGGTCTGGTGAAATCCCCGGAATATCGTGTATAACTATCCTCAGAGCCAAATCTGTCAAACAGAAAATGTTGGGATATAACGTGGCCAGATGTAAGCTCATCCTACACCACCCTACACCTCAATCAAGTAAGGGTCATGAACCGTCGACTCATGTCCCCCAAAGCCATATGCACGCAAGGTTTGTCTAGTGGCAGCATCATAAACCGTGCATACTCCTCCAGAGTGGGAGTCAACTCCTAGGTCCCAAAGTAGAAAATATGTCTCTCTGATACCCAGTGCTCCAGCATGCCATCCACGAATCCTGTGGGAACCTGAAACATCAACAGGGTCATAGTATGCTGCAACAAATGATCTATGGTCACCCTGTCTGATGGTGACATGCTATCATACCACGATCGCATACCAGATGCCACCAATAATGGTGGGGTATGATCAATACGGCTAATTGTCGAAGAAGACATCTGTACGGGTCGTGCCATAAGACCATCCAGGGGTCAATGCTGAATATCTCTGGACATACATACATATGCATAACATGATACATGCATTGCATATAATAGATGGCAATATAATATAGGGAATGAAAAACTGTGCATACATTCTTAAGTATATCATCATCTAATACATCATCTCTGTACAGCTAAAAATACAGGGAAATGGGGCACATACGCCCTACTACTAACAGATGCCTATCAAAAGATATAGCGAGAATGGGGCACAGCCACCCAATAGCTAATAGAGGCCTATAAAAAGAGATAACGAGAATACACATTAGAAGAAGACAATGGTGTCAATATCTACATCATCAATCATGTCCACCTGATGTAACTCCTCCTGAGTCACTGGATAGATCTCTATCAACAGGGATGTCATGCCTATACAAAGGAGGATCTGTGCCGGTAAGGCCAAATGGGTCATCTGAGGGACCAGCACCTGAGCTGGAAGGATCAAACGAATCTGCCTCTGCCGGATCTCTGCCCAAATGCCGGATAAAGAAATGTGCCCGGTCCAGTCGCTGGGTCAAACTGTCAATCTGTGTCACATGAGTCGGATCTTGGACACAGGTTAGCCAATCCGTCATCATCACGGATCATGGAACTATATCCCCTATGAACTTAGTGGCGCGGGTCTGGGCTCCAATATTACGAGGGAACCACCAACGCTGGAATATATCCTGAGTACAAAGACCCTCTGACAGTGCAAAACCGTCAACCCCCAACAATGGGATGTCAGTGATGGGTGACTACGATACAGGTCAATGACGTCTGGCAGGAGGCAAGATCGGCATACGGATCTCTCCTATGGTGCTCCTAATAGCACGCTCTCCTATATAGAGCTCCCATCCTACATCTGTAAAGAGAAGAACTCTCCGGGTGGAAATCACATACTCGATGTCAGTCAGGTAGCCATCCTCAAAACCGATGGTCAAGTGCTCCCCAGAATAGGGAATCCATGTAATGATGTCAGCTGTCAACAACTCCAGCTGTAGGCGGCAATGAGTGAAACCCTCAGTTACAAGGACCTCTGCCAATATGGAATGATGCCATTGTCATCCTCGTGGATAGGTATCTAAACCTAACACACTCACTGGATGCAAGCATGGGAGCCTTTTATAGGCCCAAAACTGCCAAAACAATGGTAAAACATCTGCGATCAGTAAACACTCTTAACCTATAAAGGGGAAATGATAAGAGAAATACTCACCAGCAGAAATGGGTAGAATCCTAACCAAGCCTCGATCAAACCTCGCGAAAGATCTGCATGCCCCTGAGGAAATAGGCAAAGGTGTAGGAACCCCAATCATACTCTCCAATATGGTCCACGTGACGCGTGGCATTGATCAAAGAGAACGACACCGTAGAGAAATTATCTGCTATGAAGCAGCTCCTAATGATCATCAGGAACAATCGCCGAAGAATGCGATCCCTGACTCTGACATCAGCTGGTATGGGCTCACTCAATAGCCCACTCATAGCATCTACGCTCAAAGGACCCGTACGCACAGTCCTGCCTTTGAGTGCCCCGTCTGGAACTCCTAACAAGGATCTGACGGCAGTAGGGGTAATATCCGCCATGCAAGGCACTGGTGCCCCTTCAAACTCCATACCTGTGATAAACCGCCAATCCATCGGCGTCATCATCACCTCACAGTCTAACAAATGGAGAGACTGAGTCTGGTGAAACCAACGCTCAGACAATGCCCTGAGATAACCCCAGGGACAACGGCGGGGAAAGATGGAAAAGAATGCTCCAAAACCCCAATCATGCACAATCGCTCTATAGTCGGGATGAAGAGCCTGGTACATGGAGTATATGCTAAACCAGTTCCCTCGAGGCTGTGTAAAGCCGAGAACCTACATGAAATGCAGATCAACATCAAAAACCTTTAATCCTCATCAATAGGAAAGAAGGAAGATTAAGATCTAACGTCATACCTCGTTGGCATGCAAATACATCGAGGGATGTCAACTCAAATCACTTAGAAGCTCTGATTTTACCACCTGAATACTCGGGAGGTCCCTATGGGGAACATGTGTAGCAGGAGCGGAGTCTGCAACCGGAACATCTTCCTCCTCGTCCTCGACTTCCAGCACATCAACCTGGACTGGACGTATCACCGCCTCCACGAACCAAAGAGGCTATCTAATAGAATGGGGTCGAGGCACTTCAGAAGCCCTCCTCCACACACCAGAAGTGGTCCTGCGGAAACTACTCGGCTGATCCAGATCCATAATATCTGGACAATAATTCTCTAAATCACCTCAGAAAGGGTGTGGTATTTTCTAACTTGGAGCTTTTCAAAATGAATTTTATGACTACATACATGCATGCATTACTTTAACATACATTTACAGTAGAGTTAAAAATGCATGATTAATCAAATGCCTACATTTTGGAAATTTTTTGCCATAGTTCCCTTTGTAAATCGGACTATCCACATGCACATAGGCATGACTAGGTGGCCATTCAGTAGCACACCTGCCCACAGTCATATACATAATATATGCAAAGTCATCAATACATAAGGTTAACCTCGATACCAGGAGTACTTTTTACATTTTGCTCATTTGTCCTCAAATAGGATAAGAAATAGCAGAAAAAGGTGCCAATTTAACTGTCTCAAGAGTCAAATTTTTTCACATCATTATGCTCAGCATGGTTTAATAATAACATTTACTATGGTGAATATTTTTTATCAAGTCATTTGAGCATACATAATCACTACTATGTGTTTAGATGCATTTTATGCTATAAGTCATTTTCCAACGGATATAAACAGGAAAAGAATACATGCATACGTTACCAGGATAGTGTAGAACACTTGTACGGTGACAAAATATGCAGAAAGTCACCCGACCTCAGCAGATCTGAAGAAGAGCTCTCGAATTTCCTTCGCGGTGCACCTTGAAAATGACTTATGAAAGTAACCTGTTGGCTTTTAGTATCCACAGTTGGTCGCAGGTCCATCTGTGGCTGCAGCAGGTGTACCTGCGGCACCCCTACATGGGTCCCACACCTCCGACTCGGTCCAATTTGAGTTACAAAGGAGTTCTCACAGACTAAAAAGATCAAATCAGGAATAAAAACGCTACGCGATTGAGCAGAATAGCTTACAAATCCTGGTCTTTTTAAATTGAACCTTGGGTCTGCACATCACATATTGGTATTCACCCAAGTACAGGGTATACTATGTCGATGATCTCAACTATTACAAGTCATGCTCGGCAATAACTTGCACAGGTCCAATGCCGCCAATTCAGGGTCGTCAACCCAATTTTCAAGAAATCCCCGGCGGGGGGGTCACAACGCATACTCATGAAAAGAAATCCCCAACGGGGGTTACAACGTAATCCCGGGTGGGGGTTACAACGCATTATCATCCATTGGTGTACGTATCAATGAAGGTCAAGCAACCTTGACGTTATTTCAGCCGATGGCAGGTAAACCCATCGAAGCATCGAAAACTATTCGATGATTTCGTACTTTGGTACTCATATTCCCCAAATGGATCCCGGCGGGGTTCTGATGCACATCACCGTTGATTCACACGTCGGTGAAGGTCAAGACCTTTCGATACCGTGCCTAATAGGGTTTTCATCCGTTGATTCACACGACGGTGAAGTACATGTCAGCGAAGGCCAGGCAGCCCTGACAGCATATGTTATTGGAAGTAAATCCAACAGAACCTTGACATATCCTGGTATTACAAACTAGGAAAGGTCAATATCATCAAGGAGGATCGATGATGGAATATGTTATACACATCCTCAAACAGATAAAGCTTTATCCCCACAGATCTCTTACATATAAGAGGCACCTCTTCAGAATCAAGTTTGTATCAAGGATTAAGGACTTTGATGATAACTCCAACGTCAACATCCTAGAAGATTTGGATCACTTATCCAATCGGGTCAAAGTTGTCAATCCCCAGTAGAAGCAATAGGGAGCCGACAATCATCCCAGCATATTGGGCAACAACCCCGCACACATGCATCATACATTTGCATCATGTTGCTACACATGGCATCATGTTTATCTTGTTGCATTTCAAGTGTCTAGGATTCTTTATCCTACCCATGCATTGCATTAAATGAATATGATAAAGAGGGGCATCTGTAGACACTCGAAATTTTCTGCACACCTGTCACTGACATTTCAGGAGGGCGGGTTTGTCTTTCAGAGATAACCCTGGAAGACAGTTCACGTCAAGCCTGGATACTACCGGAAGTTCAATCCCAACCCCGGAACACACACCGGGAGTAACAGTTCCAACCTCAAAGATAACCCCGAGGCATGCAGTTCCAATACTGGAAATTCCACCAGAGAAGACCGAACCATCTCAGAGATAACCCCGAGATATTCAGTCTCAGTCCCAACACTGGGAGTAGCATTCACCAACCTTGGTGATAACCCCAAGGAAGGCAGTTGCAGTTCCAGAGATAACCCCGAAAATACTTGTTTCAAATGTATGCAATCAGCTTCAACCTCACAGATCTCTTACACATAAGAGGCACCTCTCTATAATCAAGTCTGTATCAAGGATAAAGGGCTTTGGTGATAGCCCCAACGTCAACATCTTAAAATATTTGGATCACGCATCCAATCGGGTCCTAGTTACCAATCCCCGGTAGAAGCTACAAGGAGCAGGCAATCATCCCCAGCATGTTGGGCAATAACCCCGCACACATGCATCATACATTTCCATCATGTTGCTACACTTGGCGTCATGTTTATTTTGTTGTATATCAAGTGTCTAGGATTCTTTATCCTACCCATGCATTGCATTGCATGGATATGATAAAGAGGGACATCTGTAGACACTCAAAATTTTCTGCACACCTGTTATTGACATTGTAGGAAGGCAGATTCGTCTTTTCAGAGATAACCTGGAAAATAGTTCACATCCAGTCCGGATACTATCGGAAGTTCAACCTCAACCCTGGAACACACACTGGGAGTAATAGTTCCAACCTCAGAGATAACCCCGAGGCACACACACCGGGAGTAACAGTTCTAACCTCGAAGATAACCCCGAGGCAAGCAGTTCCAATATCAAAAATTCCACCGGAGAAGACCAATCCATCTCGGAGATAACCCCGAGGTATTCAGTCTCAATCCCAACACTGGGAGTAGCATTCACCAACCTTGGTGATAACCCCAAGGAAGGCAGTTGCAGTTCCGGAGATAACCCCAGAAATACTTGTTTCAAATGTATGCAATCAGCTTCAACCTCGGCGCTCACACCGAGGCACTCAATACAAGACCCGAATATAACCCCAGGAAGACAGGCACACCTCAAAGATGACACTAAGGACCTTCAAACACTTGCAGCAGTCCAATCTCAGTGATAACCCTGAGCAACGTCTACTTTATCAGCCCAAACCGGAGATAACCCCAGTGAGGGATAAAGTCGTCATCTTGCCACCATTGACGCAACATCGCGCCATCTCATACATTTCATACATACATTTCTACACAACGATGTCCCACAAGAATTAAGGAAAACCAATCCCGAGTGACTATTACGCAGGGAAACGGATAGAATTTGAAGCTTGAAGACCGGAGGGCACCGTCCCATCTTCCTGACTTCGTACAACCTCTAATCCCATGCCATTGCGTAACTCTCAACAACGGCGGTCCGAAATAGGTCTTACATACCTCAATCGGATGCCCAAATTGTAATTTTGAAAGTTCGAGCAGACATTACAGTGCATGCATGCATGTACTTTGAGACTACGTGACCCACGAAGCCCGGGGCAACCCGGGTAGCCGCAGGTACATCTGCGGCCTAGCCGCAGGTCCCCCCTCTATAAATAGAAGGCTTAGGGTGGCCATTTTAAGAAGAGAAAAGGCGAGGAAGCCCTGTCAAATTTACTCCGTACTCACCATATATTGAGTGTTTTCTCATTTTAAACACTTGTGAGCTCACATATAGCTACTTTTGTACCGGCGGGAGCCGAGTGTTCGTTCACTTTAAATATATAGAAGTCTTCTTTGGCAGCCCACTGTAAGCCTTCTCACACGCTTTAAAGCATTTCTCTTCATCTTTGCACACACCCTTCTTCACATTGAGAGTTGTCTTGCGTGTGTTTGCCCGGACTTCGGTCCATGGTTTTATTTCAGTTTATATATATATATATATATATATATATATATGGACTAACATTATCGAGTTATGCCTCGATTGAGCCTAGACTTCGGTCTGGAGTGTTTATTTACTTTTGTATATATATATAACTCTGTTCGATGAGCCTAGACTTACGTCTAGAGCGTTTACTACTTTAATATATATATATATACTTATATATATTAATTGTGTGTCGAACTCTGATCGATGAGCCTATATATATATACACACACACACACACATTTCGTCCCGCCTGGAGTTTACTTCGTGGCGGTTGATCGCTTTTACAGCTTTCTTTACGTTTCGTCCCGCCTGAAGTTTCCTCCGTGGCGGTTGATGGCTTTTACAACTTTATTTACATTTTTTGATCCCCCGTGGAGGTTCTTCGTGGTGGCTGATCATGTCTGTATATATATATTTACAGCTTATATATATATATATACATGTTTACTGCTTTCATACAAATTGCGGCATCATGTGAGCCTAGGAATCATGTGATCACAGATTCAGTCTATTGGATCTAGATTCAGTTCACGTGATGGACATTTTAGTATGTGCGACTTTTAAATTCGATTCACGGTTATGCGGATTTCCTCAGATGGTTTTCATACCCACGAGGAGTTCGGCATCATTTTGTACATTATTTTCTTATAGATGCTGCGCATCTCGAAAATAAAAACAATCAAGCCGAACATTTAATAAAATGGAAGTATAAAAGGTCTCAATTACTATTGAGCACACGGGTTTGAAAAACCTCCTTTATAAAACATCACTACCATATCTTGCTAAAATTTGAATTTTTACATAAATTCAAACCCTGTGTATATAGGTGCGTATGAGGCCTCGCATTACTTCTAAATAAACAACACATTGACCCACACACACACACATTTAGATAACAGTTTCTTGAAAAGTGGTGGTTACCGTGGTAACACGGATGTCGGGGGGTGCCTAACACCTTCCCTCCGCATAATCAAGTCCCTGGACCCTAAATGATTCTCGGTTTCACCGACCCGTTTAGCAGTGTCACATCACTGGGTCAATGTCCAAACCTTTTCTCGGTTGTGTTGGTACAATCATTTAAAAAACCAACTGACGACTCTTAACAGTCCATCGTTGACATTATACATGTCGGACCTTTTTCACTTGTTTTTTCAGACAAATCTCACCTAAAATGAGAACACCAAAGAACAACGAAAAGGGACAATTAAAAATCCCGACGTCGACAGTAACCTCTTATTCTCATGGCCCATTCTTGATCCTTTACTTTTTAGCTTCATTAATATCTTCCGCATCATCATGTGACCTTTTTAGTTTTCCTCCCATAAGCTCATGTAACTCCTTACCATTTTGAAGTGTCTCTACATTACATTCCCTTCTTGGATTAACTTCAATATCGTTTGACAGATCTAGTATCGAGATGGAAATTTTTAGGTGTATTAGAAAACTATCCTATTTGATTCTCGAGATTTCTAAGCACCACTCCTTGATTGTTCATCCCCATCTCATACTGCTCTATGAACTTGGTAGGACATTCCACCAAATTCTTGTTCTATGTACTTAGTAAGAAGTTCCTCCAAATTTGAATTTTCCTCTTGTTGTGATAGAGGTGGATACGAGAATTTTGGTGGGCGTGATGGTCTTGGAGCATAAAATTGAACTTTATTATCATACCTCCATGAAAATACTTGATGATCCTGCTAACCCAGATGATAGTAATTTGGGTTGGTATTGGGATGTTGTTTATAGTAGGCATTCTGAATGGAATGACTCCCAAGAACGTCAATTTTCCTTGTAAATATTTTTATCTAGGCTGTCATCTGTGCAGATAATGTTGTAACTACATTAACTTCACTTATCCCTGTTATCTTTGGTTATGTCATCCTCTCATAAGGCCATTGATAGTTAAGTGCATCCATAATTTGAAATGGAAATAAATGGAAATAAAAGCAAAACAAAATTAAATTAAATTAAATACAAATATGCACGTTTAAATTAAGACTAATTTGATTGAAATTAATATTGGCAATAAGTATTAATTTAATTCCCCGATAACAACACCAAAAACTTGTTTGCGTAATTTATTATTAGCAAATTCACGCAAATATATGCAATCGACTAGCAATATAATGGCAAAAAGAGTATCGTTCCCAAAGAGAATTATTTAATAATAATTACTGTGACGCCCCCAAAATAGGTATACATCACCCATTCTAAGTAGCCAAATATATGGTACAAAAATTCAAATACAACTTAATTATACAACTGTCGTGTAAAATACGACAAAATATAAGCTGAGAGTTTTAATACGAATATTGTCTTCTAGACAGTATTCAAACTCAAATGGAGTTCTTATTACATTTATTATCACACTATTTCACTGAATAGTGAGGACTACTAATGCAAACATCTCGACCAGTCACTCTGCTTCCCGACTAGTCTCAAATATATTCTCATTTCACAAGAGAACAATGAAAACAAAGGGTGAGCTCAACTAGCCCAAAGAAGAAATATTATAACTAAGATAATGCGAATAAATTATCGTTAGCCTTCAACAACAGTTGTTAAACTGATAAAATATAATAAATATCAAGTTTAACTGCAGCGGAACAAGCAATCCATTAGAAGAGTCAAGTAGAGCATGATATCTGCTATCTTCTATGATTTAAAAAGTTTATCATCAATTTTATCAATCGAGACTCACAATAAATAAACCACATCATCGAATCATCCCTGCACTACGGGCCAAAGATATTCATGTAATCATCAATGGTCATGATTATCCCGAATAATCCCTGGTCATAATCATACCTACAACTGTCCATCAATGCACCACAGGTCAATGCGGATTTTTACCACATCATTTGTAACATTACGGTCATGATTATATCGAATAATCCCTGGTCATAATCATACCAATCAATAGTACATCTATGCACGTAAGCCACAAATGACTTTTATCACAATATAAACATGAGGATGATGACAATGATATAAGAATTCAATTAAAAGAAAGCAAAGGATAAATTTTTAAAGATTTATAATTTAATTTATCCAGAATTCAATAATGTCCAAATTGTCAACATAATACTGCTTTGTGGAGTAAAATTCAAGAATAATATTGTATCAAAAATAATTTGGACAACAAAGAAATCAATTTTTGTCATGATTAATTCCCCAGGTGAATAGTACCCAAGTGAATAGTACTTCGGGAATAGTACCCCGTGAATAGTACTTTGTGAATAGTACCTGTGAATAGTACTTTATGAATAGTACCTCATGAATAGTGCCGTAAAAATGAATACTACTCATGGACAGTACTCCGGCATGAAAGCTTAAAATTTAACAAGAATGTGCAGAAAATATCCTTGTGAAACGATACTAGATGAAGCGCAAATTTCAAGGATATTCCACTAATTTCACAGAGTATAGAAGCAATACTTTAACAAAATGAGGGTATAATCAGGAATACGAGACGAAATAATATTACTCACATACTACAAAGTATGGAAGAAAATATTATTCCTTATGAATACTGAAAAAATAATATCCCTTACCTCGTAAGAAGATCGGATCTTTGGAATATTGAGGTAGCAGACTTTCTTCTACTTTCTCTCTCTAAGCTTCTCTCTAGCTTCTTCTTTCTATAATTGCTCTTGTGAGTCTTAGTGAATTGGTGAGAATGAAAGAAGAATGAGCTTCATTTATAGGAAAATATAGTTTCGATAATTGCACATTTTGGGGCTCAAAATATTACAATATAATACCTTCATCTTTTCCTTCATTTTTAATTTAGTCCCGCAAGTATTATCAAACTTGCACCACCTCTCAGAAGACCCCAAATTATTAATAAATGAAATTTATTTTCCTCTATTTATTATTTTGAAATAGTAAGGGTTGATTTGATTAATGTGGATAGTTATGGGTAAAATACGCAAATATTTCGAATAAGCAAGTGGTTATAAAATATTCATTATTGTCTGGGAATATTCGTTTGGTCGTGGAATATTAAATCTTGTCGGGAATATTAAATGCGACGACAGTGCGGTCTTCTGTGGGCCCCATAACGGAAAGCGATTGGATGAAGAAAAACGACAAATATAAGTTGTTTATAAATAACGGCGTAGTTGTTACCGTTAATACTGTTGGAATACCCTGTGGTTAAAACACACTAATACGCGTTGTTGAACAGTAGCACACGGTATTGCACCAATTATTGATTCTTACGTAAGAAGGCACTACTCAATAATTGTTACAGTAATTACTGTTCAGTATTTTATTTTATTGATTCAATAATTCTTTGCATTGATATTTTATATTACTGTTGTTTTCAATAAATTGTCATTACACGATGATTTTCCATTATCGAGCAATAATTCATATTATCCTGAATAATATTATTGGATAACATTATTGGCAATGTCTAGAAAGTTCATCTAAGGAGAGGTTTGGTCGCTTAATTAATTGCTTGCCAAGAGGAGAGATTCTTATTGAAAAGCCCCTCTTTCCTAGGAGCTACCGGTTGCGTCTCGTGATTCTCAGATATTATTTGTGAATAATTAATTATTGATTTATATGATGAGGAAAATATTGATTTTATGTGGATATAGATGGAGAAAATTTTAATGTGACAATTGTTGAAAATTAATATTTTATCTTTTCCGATAAAATAATTCATTTAAATATATTATTTTAATAATATATTAACGGTGATATTTTTTATAATGAATGTGGGATATATGAGTATATGAGGAGGAAGAGTATTTTGTGGCATTAAATGTTTAACACATGTTTTGTGTGTTGGTGGACCCATTTCTTGACCGAAAATTGATTATAGACTGTAAAATCGACCGTTTGTGGATTTCGGTCAATTTCTGTTTGGAATTTGGAAAAACTTTCTTCTGCAAAGTTGTAGATAATTGAATTTCCTATAAAAATTCGCGAGATTCGAATTTTTTGATAAAAGAGCTATTTATTGTGAATTATTGAAGTTTCTAGATATATAAAAGTGAATTGATTTTTGGAGTTTAAATTATTTTTGTTAGAAAAACGTTTTTTGTATTTTTTGGACATCATTAACATGTGTGGCTGGTGTTTTTGACCAAAAGGTGGGCTAAGGAAAATTTGTATAATTATATTAATATTATATTTAATTTTCTGCTTTGGTGTTCTAAGCAATTTCCTATAAATAGGGTGCTTAGGTTAGAATTGAAAATCACACCAGAAACTGAAGTTTTCTCTCTCTATATTATCGAGCGTATTCTTGTGAGTATTTTGAGTATACTTTGAGTATTGCTATACGGTCTGCAAGTTCAAGTCATAGCCTATATCCTCCTGTTTTACTAGAAGTCTTGTCTTTCGAGGTAAGGGATGTTATTTTCTTCTCAAATGATATTATTTCTTCAATATCATTATCTTTGAAATATTAGTTGGAACTTTTTATCAAATTTAGAACTTTTTCATGCTCTGGGTTACTATTCATGAGTTACTATTCACGAGTTACTATTCATGAGTTACTATTCATGAGTTACTATTCACGAGTACTATTCATGGAGCGTGAAGATGTTTTTTGTGGAATTTCTATCTTTTGGTGTCTGAGTTACTATTCACGATATGGCACTTATTCACGATATATCACTATTTCACGAATCATTTAACTTTATTCAATAGAAAAATGAAAATTTTTCTTTCGTCTAAAATATCTATTATGGATACTAGCTTTGATTGTATCCATGTTTTGATCATTCTTGAATTTTACTTGATGATGATTATTTATGAAGTATTTTTGAACTTCGGATTGTTTAAAGTACGAATCCATAATACTTGTTCTTTTGTTTCAATCGGATTCGCTTTTCTTTAAAATATTTTTCATCATCCTCGATCCTAAATGATGATATTATGGAATATCTTTGGCCGTAGTGCAAAGATGAATGATTTCTTGATGAATATCTTTGGCCGTAGTGCAGCATGAGCAGTGTTAAGATGAACACGACCGATCGATTAATATCTTTGGCCCGTAGTGCAAAGATGAACAGTGTTGAGATGAACATGACCGATCGATGAATATCTTTGGCACAGTGCAAAGATGAATATTTGATTTGAGATGAATATTGATTGATGTTACGAGGATAAAATATTGATGATGGATTTTTTAAATTCATAGATTATAGTAGATTTCATTCTCTACGTAACTCTTCAAATGAATTATTATTTCCGCTGCGAATATTGATTTAAAATTTGTTGTCTATTGTATTCTATTAGATTTTTCCCTGTTGGGGACTAACGATAATTTGTTGTATATTATCTTAGTCATAATATTCTTTACTAGGCTAGTTGAGCTCACCCTTTTCCTTGTTGTTCCATTTTTCTTCTCAGGAGGCGAGAATGTAGCGAGTACTAGTCGGGGTATGGAATGAAGGTTCTAGAGAGAGTTGTTTAGTAGTCATCACCATTTTTGTAAAATAATGTATCAATAATTATGATGGGGATTTATTTACGTGTGGATAGTGTCTAGATGGCAATATCTGTATTTAAACTCACAATTTATATGTTGTAATAATAAAGTTGTAGTTATTTCTGTACCATGTATTTGGCGCGACTCGAATGGGTTGGATGGAATGGACCTATTTTGGGGGCGTCACAATTGGTATCGAGCTTAGGATATGATCTCCATGAGATCGGAAATAGAATTAGGAGGGAGAGACGAGTAAATCCTTCGCTAGTGTGTCCTACCTAAGCTTATTTGTTGGTTGGTCATAATATAGGGGTATTATGTGATTTGTTAATTTATTTAATTAACCCTTGTTTTATGATAGTTTTTAAGAATGGCTGCTGAGAACGTTAACAATGGAGTGAATGAGATCGTGGAGACACCTCTAATCGACAACCCGGATAATGTGATGTTAGGCGAAGAAGGAATTAGAGATATCCATGTGGTGAGTGAAGAATTGATAGTTGCACCTGAGATAGTCGCAGAGGTAACAGCTGAGAGTGAGGAAGAAGAGGAAGAAGAGGTACCTGAAGAGAGTTTATTAGAGGTATTTTATGATCAAAATGTAGAATTGCAAAATCATATTCATGAGTTAGAAGAGCAGGCTGAAGAATTGCAGGCAGTCGTGGAGCAAAAGGATGCAACGATTCAAGCTTGTGTTACCCGATATGTGATGCTTGAACAGAAGCACTCTTTGGCAGAGTATAAGATGATAAAGCTGGAATCTGAGCTGAAAGAAGAAATAACTGAACGAGTGAGAATGAGTGATGCATGGGTAAAAGCCGCACGACGCGTTGATATTATGGAAAGAGATGTCCAATCTAAAAAGAGAAGATTTAACGATGACGGGAAGACGTCGGCAGCAGCATCAGCACCAGCAACAAATTCTAGGGGAAGAGAACGATCGCCAGTTAGATGCTACAGATGCGGAGAGGAGGGACATATAAGGTCAAACTATTCAAAGCCTTCCAAGGTATGTTTTAGTTGTGGAAAAGATGGTCACATAGCTAAATTTTGTCCTATAGCGAAATCAAGTCCAGTTGGGACGTTGGCACCAGAGGCGGATACAGAAAAGTCAAAGTCAACGATTACTGGAAGAACGTTTTTCATGACTTCTCAAAAAGCGAGTAACCCGAACGAAGTTAGAACGGGTTAGTTAATTATAAATTCTTGCGAAGTTTATACCTTACTAGAATCTGGGCCTCTACCCATTCTTTTATCTCTCTTGCTTGCGCTCAACGTTTAAACTTGACTACGGAGAAATTAGACTTTGACCTATTTATGGAGACTCCGTTAGGAGAAACTTTCATTACATCCGTTGTTTAGAAAACTTGCTTGATTCAGGTTGGCACTATCACATTATCTGTTGACCTTATTTCTTTAAAGATATTTGCTTTTGATGTGATTTTAAGGTTAACTACTCATCATGCCAAAATTGATTGCTTTTGTAAGGTTGTTAGTTTTCATATTCCTAGGCAACCTGTTATTCGAATTCAAGCAATCAAACCATTGTAATCAAACATTTTCATATCAAGCCATGAAGTCATTCGTTTATTACGGATGTCAAGTTTTCTTAGTTCATGTTATGCATTTGAATAAAGACACGTCAGATTTGAATAATATTCCTGTTGTTATTGATTTTTCCTGACGTATTTCCTGAAGAATTTCTTGGTTTACTCCCAAAGACTGATATTAAATTTTGTATCGACTTTGAACCCGGTACAAAACTCATTTCTAAAATCTCATATCGAATGGCTCTATTGAACTTCGTGGAGTTAAAATTCAACTATAGAATTTGGTACCGAGCCTTTATCCGGTGACTTCCTTTGTGGAATGCAATCAAAGCGCATTCTCTCGTAGGGGACACCATATTCGTGCGATAGTAAACCGATAGGTGTCATTGTAACGTCTTATCCAAGGTTGGGATATGAGTCACAGTTGAGAATAACCTAAGTCGGTAATCGAAATATGTAGCTTTCTAGGCTTAGTTGGTTATTATCGGAGATTCATTGAAGGATATTCTCGAATTGCTATTCCATTAACGCAGCTGACTCGTAGAGATACAAAATTCGAATGGAGCAAGGAATGTGGGAAGAGCTTGAAGAACTCAAGAGGAGACTCATTTCAAAGACATGTTCACCATTCCATCCCGGAAAAGCGAACGTGGTAGGCGGCGTGTTGAGTAGAAGATCGTGATACAAGTACGAGTGCGATATTGTCAAAGACTCATTTCGTATAATTTACAAATAATAGAGATGGAGATGAAAACTCTAGGCACCCACGTGATGATATATCGAAGTACGTGATGATATCTGAGTATAATCGACTTTAATCGATAAAGTTAAAGTCGCTCTAAGCTACACACCGAGTCGATGAATTTGAAGAAGGAGGTGCAAGAAGTTGTTATTTCAAAAGCAAGAATCGGTGAGGTGAGGAAAGCTCAAACCTTCGATTTATTAATCCATTTGAAATTCTCGATCGAATAGGAACTGTGGCCTATAGACTCGCTTTCTTCGCCAAGTATGACGCGCGTTCATAACGCTTTTCACGTGTCGATGTTACGTAAATATGTGGACGACCGAACTATGTCATTGAAGTTAGAACCGAGACGAGATAGCAGAAGACTTAACGTCTTTAGGAGGTACTGTCAAGATCTTGTAGAGGAAAGAACATGTCCTATGTACCGAGGTTATACCACAAGTTAAAGTTTTGTGGAGAAACCATGCTATTGAGGAAATGACCTGGGAGTTGGAAACGAAAATGAAAGCGAGGTATTCTCATCTTTTCAAAACACCAGGTACGTACGTCAATTTCGAGGACGAAATTTCATAAGGAGGGGAGGTTGTAAGACCCCAAATTATTAATAAATGAAATTTATTTTCTCTATTTATTATTTTGAAATAGTAAGGGTTGATTTGATTAATGTGGATAGTTATGGGTAAAATTAAGTAAATATTTCGAATAAGCAAGTGGTTATAAAATATTCATTATTGTTTGGGAATATTCATTTGGTCGTGGAATATTAAATCTTTCGGGAATATATTAATGCGACCTTAGCCTCTCTTCCATGGGCCCCATAACGGAAAGCGATTGGATGAAGAAAATGACAAATATAAGTTATTTATAAATAACGGCGTAGTTATTCTGAATTAATCTTGTTGGAATACCCGGTGGTTAAAACACACTAATACGCCGTTGTTGAGCGGTAGCACTAGCGGTATTGCACCAATTATTGATTCTTACGTAAGAAGGCACTACTCAATAATTGTTACGATAATTACTATTCAATATTTTATTTTATTGATTCAATAATTCTTTGCATTGATATTTTATATTACCGTTGTTTCAATAAATTGTCATTACACATGATTTTCCATTATCGAGCAATAATTCATATTATCTCAATAATATTATTGGATAACATTATTGGCAATGTCTAGAAAGTTCTCGCTTCAAGGAGAGGTTTGATCGCTTAATTGCATACGCCATGAAGGAGAGATCCTTATTGAAAAGCCCCTCTTTCCTGTAGAACGGCTGGTTGCCAAGATCTTGTGATTCTGTAATATTATTTGTGAATAATTAATTATTGATTTATATGATGAGGAAAATATTGATTTTATGTGGATATAGATGGAGAAAATTTTTAATGTGACAATTGTTGAAAATTAATATTTTATCTTTTTCGATAAAATAATTCATTTAAATATATTATTTTAATAATATATTAACGGTGATATTTTTATAATGAATGTGGGATATATGAGTATATGAGGAGGAAGAGTATTTTGTGTGGCATTAAATGTTTAACACATGTTTTTGTGTGTTGGTGGACCCATTTCTTGACCGAAAATTGATTATAGATCGTAAAATCGATTGTTTGTGGATTTCGGTCAATTTCATTTGGAATTTAGAAAAACTTTCTTCTGCAAAGTTGTAGAGAATTGAATTTCCTATAAAAATTCGCGAGATTCGAATTTTTTGATAAAAGAGCTATTTATTGTGAATTATTGAAGTTTGATATATCGGGTGTGAATTGATTTTTGGAGTTTAAATTATTTTTGTTAGAAAAACGTTTTTTGTATTTTTTTTTGACATCATTAACATGTGTGGCTGGTGTTTTTGACCAAAAGGTGGGCTAAGGAAAATTTGTATAATTATATTAATATTATATTTAATTTTCGCTTTGGTGTTCTAAGCAATTTCTATAAATAGGGTGTCTTAGGTTAGAATTGAAAATCACACCGAAACTCGAAGTTTTCTCTCTATATTATCGAGTATTCTTGTGAGTATTTTGAGTATACTTTGAGTATTGCTATACTGCAAGTTCAAGTCATAGCCTTTATATCCTGTTTCAACTAAAAGATGCCTTTCGAGGTAAGGGATGTTATTTTCTTCTCAAATGATATTATTTCTTCAATATCATTATCTTTGAAATATTGGTTAGAACTTTTATCAAATTTGGAACTTTTTCATGTCAAGGTTACTATTCATGAGTTACTATTCACGAGTTACTATTCATGAGTTACTATTCACAAGTTCTTATTCACGAGTACTATTCATGAAGCGTGAAGATGTTTTTTTGTGGAATTTCTATCTTTTGGTGTCGGTTACTATTCACGATATCGGCCTTATTCACGTACTCTGACTATATTCACGAATCGGCACTATTCAATTAAAAATGAAAATTTTTCTTTTTCGTCTAAAATATCTATTATGGATACTAGCTTTGATTGTATCCATGTTTTGATCATTCTTGAATTTTACTTGATGATGATTATTTATGAAGTATTTTTGAACTCGATTGTTTAAAGTATGAATCCATAATACTTGTTCTTTTGTTTCAATTTGGATTCGCTTTTCTTTAAAATATTTTTCATCATCCTCACCCTAAATGATGATATTATGGAATATCTTTGGCTTTGTAGTGCAAAGATGAATGATTTCTTGATGAATATCTTTGGCCAGTAGTGCAAAGATGAGCAGTGTTGAGATGAACATGACCGATCGATTAATATCTTTGGCCGTGGTGCAAAGATGAGCAGTGTTGAGATGAACACGATAGATCGATGAATATCTTTGGCATGTAGTGCAAAGATGAATATTTGATTTGAGATGAATATTGATTGATGTTACTGAGGATAAAATATTGATGATGGACCGTTAAATTCATAGATTATAGTAGATTTCATTCTCTACGTAACTCTTCTAATGAATTATTATTTCCGCTGCGAATATTGATTTAAAATTTGTTGTCTATTGTATTCTATTAGATTTTTCCTTGTTGGAGACTAACGATAATTTGTTGTATATTATCTTAGTCATAATATTCTTTACTGGGCTAGTTGAGCTCACCCTTTTCCTTGTTGGTCCATTTTTCTTCTCAGGAGGCGAGAATGTAGCGAGTACTAGTCGGGGTATGGAATGAAGGTTCTAGAGAGAGTTGTTTAGTAGTCATCACCATTTTTGTAAAATAATGTATCAATAATTATGATGGGGATTTATTTACGTGTGGATATTGTCTAGATGGCAATATCTGTATTTAAACTCACAGTTTATATGTTGTAATAATAAAGTTGTAGTTATTTCTGTACCATGTATTTGGCGACTCAGAATGGGTTGGATGGAATGGACCTATTTTGGGGGCGTCACAACCTCCCCTAATAGTACATCATGTGAATCAATAGTACATTCATGTGAATCAATAGTTCTATACATATGAAAAAAATAGTTACAGTATAGTACCTTCATCTATACCTCTATTTTTAATTTAGTCATGCAAATATTATCAATCTTGCACCACCTCCCCTAATAGTACATGCATGTGAATCAATAGTACACACATGTGAACAAACAGTTATAAGCATGTAAATTAATAGTAATTAATTGCTCGTTTATTCGATTAATTACCCGATTGGTCAATATAACCTCCAAACATCAATTATTATCGGAATAGATGTCGATTTCCACTAACACTAATAATCCCAACACAATAGAAATATAAATTTCATCTTTAATCAACACGAACTTATTCATCATTAATATTATAACTCACAATATTTAACAACCAGATTATTCCCAGGAAAGAGGGGGCTTTCTGATAAGGATTTCTCCTTATTGGCGCGCAATTAGGTGACCAAACATCTCCTTGACAGAACTTTCTAGACATTGTCAATATTGAAAATAATAATATGAATAACTTTGTCGTCTCAATTATTGATTTAGTAATATAAAATATTATGCAGATGATACTGTGACAATAATTGAATCAATAATATGAAAGATATTATGCAGCAATTACTATAGCAATAATTGAGTATAACTGAGTGACTTCTCACGTAAGCATTAATAATCAACCACGCGTATTACTGTACTTTTACCACCGGGTAGTTCAACAGTTTAACGGTAAAACTTTCGCCGTTATTTTTATAAAAAAGATAATTTTGTCATTTTCTAACTACGACAATACTTTCGTTGTGGGGTCCACTTAATGATTGTCATGAGTCGCATCGAATATTCCCTGTTAAAACGAATATTCTCCGACCAATCGAATATTATATAACCACTTGCTTACTTTGCAAAATTTGTAAATAATACCCACAACTATAATATTATATCAAATCCACACCATAATATTCAAAAATATATTTCGAGAAAAATTAATCTTTATTCATAAAAGTTGGGGTCTTACAACTACCAAGCACTAACTCTTAACCAAATTATTTTTATTTAGAAAATTGATTTAAACTATAAAATAAAATCTAATTAAAATTAACAACTATGTTAATCTACTGACAAGGATTAAAATTCAGATTAATAATACTTAAGATTACAACATCTCCCAATGTTTTGTTTCAACCTTTTCACTTCCTATTAAATTAGATTAATTATAATGAATTGTTAACCAAGAATTCATCAGTATTTATAAGCTTCTCTTAAGGATCTTATAAACAAATCCTTCATAATCCACTACTAAGAAACATAATTGGGAAAGAACACCCTAACTAAATAACTCGCTGTATTTCTATGTGAATTATATTGACAAAGATTTTAAGCATATATTCTCTTAAGATTAAAATATGACATATATGTATATCTCTATCCTATACACAAATTATAAATTCAATCTTATGCATAAAACACAATCATATGCTAACATATCCGGGTCTAAATTTATATTTTATATCTCAATTTTATATAGATTACCACGCTAATTACTGACCATACAATTAAACTTTAAAGTACAAGATATGATAAATAATCTAATTATAATCAATAATATTCAACAAGAAAGCAAACTTAATTAAAATTACACATTGAGTTCAATTGCAATCTTAAATAAAATTTAGCTTATAATTGAAAAATAAATCAAATGCATAAAATATTCCATCATATCCAAAGTTACAAAAATAAAAAGGAGAGAGAAGAGAATAAAAATCTGTATATGAAGCTCGATCTCCAATCTATGCCTTCAATCTTTGCTCCTTAAGATCTAACTTTATTCCTTACTTCTAATCCTACTTCTACTCTATTCTACTCCTTAATTACGTTAAATCTCCATTCGTTTGTGTTTTGACATGTATTTATAGGTTACAAGTCATATCCCTAGCATACATGAAAAAACAAATTCGATTGGGAGTCAAAAATATGCAAAACGCGTCAAATCTTGATCTGGTCACGATCCCCGTTGATTCTCTGGTGGTATGGCGCGACGGCGCCAGAAATGAACTAGGAACTGATGCGTCCATCTGCTAGTTCTACATCTGCTTGTAAAATGGCCATAATTTTTTATCCGAAAAAAGTTATAGGACGTTTCACCTATCAAATTGATGTTCTCGATGATTTCTATAGTAAATTTTGTGACAACTCAAATTTTTGAGAATTATTTAATAAGAATTTAAATAAATAAAATTCTTATTATGTAATATAATGTGTGAAATATACTGCATAAATGAATATATGTTGTGTTATGTGATAATTTGCAATATGATAAATGTGTTAATTATTTATATATATTATATTAAATGTACTAATTATGTAGATAAATTGTTAAAAACAATTGATAATGAGAATGATACAATTTTGTATAAATATTAAAATAGATTAAGGAAATAAATTAAATATTTAATTTATTTATTAAATAAAATATTTATATTTAATAAATAACTTCCATTTTAATGGAAAATATTTATGAATATTTTGTTGTAATATTTTAAAGTGTATTATATATATATATATATATACATTATACATAATATTTGGCGCGATAAGTACGGAAGGTATAATGTAATATATATGGTGTATGTATGTGTAGTGTATGTAATATTAGTACAAAACAAGCATGAGGTGTATAACTAATGAGATGAGTCATGTTTAGTGAGCAGGAGCTGTGATTTCTTTAGCTCCATAGATCTCTTACTCACATACGCTACTATTCGTGATAGACAAGTATATGGAGTGCTGAGCAAGGATATCCCCTCCATAAATCCATGATCTCACCTTCCTAAATCCCAGTTTTCTGGCTAAGCATTCCAGATCTCTCAAAGCTTCCCTATTCTCTACCAAAGCCTAAGAACTCTGCAGAAATTACTAAAAGTTATTAGAGCTAGTTCACTAAAAGGCTGAGACATTTAGAAGATTGGAATGAAGGATCGGTAGTCAAAGAAGTTCAACAAGGAATCTAATTCAAATCAGCTTTTAAAAAGGTAAATTAAAACTTTGATTTCAAGCATATTATTAGATGATGGTAGTGAGAAATTGAAGAAATTCCTTGGTGATTATAATTGATGCGTAATGTTTCTAAGTTGGTTTATAAGTGATTCTTTATATGAAATCTAGATAAGATTTAATAAGATGATAGACTCCACGGCACGCTTGCGTGAGGTGGTCGTCTATCATTTGGTATCAAAGCTCTTCTCACATCATTCTTTTTTGCCAATATATTTATTTGTCTCTCATCTTTTTTTTCTTGATTTTTCTTTTCTTCACTCTCTTTTCTTTGTATATGATCTTTTTGCAAATGAATTTGATCCTCATGTACTTGTTGTGGTGACAAAGGACGCAAAGCGATCTTCTTCTTATCATGAACAAAAGAATATACGTTGGTAAATCCATCATGTTGAACCATCCTATCAAACTGCCATGGTCTACCCAATAATATATGCCCTGCCTGCATAGGCACCACATCACACAATATCTCATCAACATACCAACCAATAGCAAATGGAACTAACACCTGTTTGGTTACTTTAATGTTTGCATTATCATTGAGCCACTGCAAACGATACGGCTGCGGATGTTTGGTAGTAGATAGCTCCAATTTTTCCACCATCGTAGTGCTTGTCACATTTATACAGCTGCCTCCATCTATGAATACACAACAAATTTTCCATTTATCACAATCTCTCGTGCTAAATTGATTAGGCATTGTCATCACATGATCATTATCACATATAGATAAAACACAAGTACTATGCAATTTATCAAGCATATTATCCAAACAAGAAAAAGAATAACGATACTTGTTTACCAATTCAAAATCGACGAACAAACTCGTTGTCCCATCCTCCTTAGATACTATGATCTCATAATCAACACATGAACTCCTGTCTTCTCTCACGATACCCACTTTCACCAACTCTCCAACCCGCCTTGGTAACTCCGTCGTCTCCTCGAAAATACTATCAGCTGATCGGTACGGAATGATAGCACGTGGTATTTCATCAACAACCTGCACAATAGGCAAAACAGAACTAGACAAAGAAGAATCGTTAGTGTTAGTATTCAAAAGCGCCGTCTTGTACGAATGTACAATCATTGGCTTTTCAAAATATAACTCACTTTTCAACTCACTCTCTTTTTCATGGTCACATATTTCTTGTCTCTCTTCTTTATACTCACCCTCTCGTTTGTTTTTCTCTCGTTTATTTTCATTCTCTCTTTTCTTTTCTCTCTCATTCTTTTCAAACTTTTCTTTTACATTATCAATCTTTTGAACAATTTCTTTTTGTCAATCTTTTTCACATGTATTTCCTTTTACAAACTCATCTTCTTGATTACTTCCTTTCGAATGTTCACCATCTTGCTTTTGATCATGGATTTCATCTTGAACACTCAAACCCAATAACTCTCCTTGGACTGCATATTCTATAATTTCTTCCACCTCCCCCGGCTGATCTTGTTTCTTTTGCGCCTTAGGAGTATATTGTAGTTGCATCCAATAATCTTCTTTGTTTACTTGTGTGCGAACACTTCTGTTATTATCTACGGTAGATCACCATGAAGGTTGCTCTACATGTCTTTGAGATGTATACTCCTCCCTCCTGTCACGCTGTATTAGAGCAAACCGCTTTCTTATTGCTATTTTTAATTCTGCCCATGTCTCGAATGGACGCTCCCCATGTTTTTGTTTGCTAAGCTGCCACCATATAATTGTATGATCGAAGAACTCTTGAACTGCCCGTCTGACCTTCCTCCGCTCGGAGTAATCATGACAGTCAAATTCTTGCTCCATTTTTCTCTCCCATCTCAAATATGCCTCTGTATCAATATTGCCTTGGAAAGTATTCCTTCGAGACCCATAAGAACTTTCATAATTGTAGCCATACATGTTTGCTGCAAAACAAAGGTTAGTAGATAAAATTTCCTCACACTCCACTTACGTGTTTTATTTCGAATCAATGGTTCACTCGTGTATACTCTCGATAAATTGGCTTTTACCCTCGATTAATCTCACCACTAAGCCTTTTACCTCAAAATATTCTCTCTAATAGGTTCTTCTTGAATTCCCCTAGCAAAGTTCTTGATTTTACTAATCAATTCAAAATTACTTGTCACAAAACAAAAATATAGATGGTGTGACTATCAGAATAACACAAAATCACCGATCGATTGCCTTGTACTCCTCTTGTATGCTTCGGATTTGTAAATTGTAGCTTCGTTTCAGAATTGATGATGATGGAATGGTATGAACTCTTCGTTGGAATTTGATGATTTGATGGTGTGCTACAAGTTTGGTTTACACAAATAAAATATGATATATATATATATTTTATTTTTTTTTACTCACGATTTTTTTTTTCAATATATATTTCGACAGAAAATTAAAGATAAGTAACTCGCTAGAAAGGCTTAGCTTTGATACCAAATGATAGACTCCACGGCACGCTTGCGTGAGGTGGTCGTCGCCCCGATCGTTTCTAGCAAAGTTGTAGGATGGATTGCTTGCAACACCTTAACCCCTCGCCTATATGTAGACGGTAATCTTGGTACAATTGCTCGTGTTCGGAAATATGCGTTGAATGGACACCAACGACACCTTGACCCCTCGCTTATATTGAAGCGGTAATCTCGGTACAATCGACGATTGATGCAGTAGAAGACACCACACACAACTATGAATTGTTGTATGATAAGTCAAATTGAACCTCAAAGAAATAACTAAGAAAATACTTAGGAATTCTTCAAAGAACCAAAAGTAGAGAATAACTCACAAATATATTGAATAATAATAATGTATAATGTATTTGATTACATAACTTGAACATCCATTTATACTACTCAAAACAATCCAAATCCTAATAGGAATTTATAAACTATAACCCTAATAGAAGTCAATTTGAAAAAGAAATTCTAATTAAAAAGAAATTCTAATTGCAATAAAATTGTAAAAATCTACAACTCCAAACTCCACAATTGTCGTGTAATCCCTTGTCGCGTTAAGTTAAATTGTCGCGTTTGGACTCTTCATGCCGCACGAAGCCACCGAAATTCCTGCATGAAATTGGACATTACCAAATGTAGGAAAAGGAAAGTAAAAAACGGATGCTGACATCAATAAGGAAATATGAAAGCTGATATCCAATTATATGAAGGTTGATATCCAATTTTAATTTGTAAAAGGAATGTAATGATGGTTGCTATATGTAGGCCCACGTGTATAAATAATATGAAAAAGTCTTTGCTGAACATGCTGAATCCATGCATTGCTTCATATATATTAATGTTGACCTGCTGCCAAATTGTGGCCCATGGCTGAATTGGATATCATAACATCCGTGGCCCACATTATTATTAAATAGCAAATTGGGCCAGCCCATTTAGATTTTAATTTGACAGGATGTTGCTTGAATTGATTTGAACTTACGAAATATGTTAAATCTAGAAGACCCAAATCATCTAGTTTATCCTTTCGTCGCAGTTCGCTTGAATTGAGCTCTATTTCAAACATCCTTAAATAAAATTCAACACAATTATTTGAAATCATTTGACGAACCCTGGAACTTGAAATGAGTTATTGTTGTTTGATGTGAGCCTGATCAGGATTGTATCATAAGAGGTCTATAATCATATGATTTATAAATGATGTATTCATATTATTTGAGAAATTGACTAAATGAAATGGGTTTTCAAAAATCTAAGAGAAAGTAGAAGGATGCAACTGAGATGATAATTGATGATCTGCTATAGATAAGGAGGGTGTCTCTACAAGCCTGGTATGATGGTAGTTATCTGGGTACCATGTTAATAAAATTTTGGTTTGAAATACCCAAACTCTGCTGAACAGAGGCATTTTTGAACTGCAGTCAAAGTGGCGCGGTCGCGCCACTTCTTTTGTTAAAACCACCGTGCTCGCGCTGTTCCCAGATTTCAAAAATTAATTTCTTTACTTCCTGAGCTGCTGGGCATGTAGGTTTAACTTGTCTAGACTTCAAATTATGTTTGTAGTGATACTCTAGATAGTTATATTGGAAACAGTTATTTAACTTGATTATATACGTTTTCAAAAGAAAAATTAATGAGTTTGGAAAGGGTGGTTATGAGTCTAAATTGATTTTCAACTTTCAAAGTCCTGGTAAGTAAGTATATGCATGATACGTTTGTATGATCTTAAATGGTGTCTTGTCTAGCAAAGAATTCTAACTAAGATTGGATGGATGAAAGAGTTTTCAAAACGAAAATCTATAATTAATTTGAAAATAAACTTGAATATATTTGGAAGGGAACCTAACCTGGTTTTTAAACTTCCCTGATATGATTATAATATGATAACTTTGAGCCTAGTCTAATAAGAATTTATCAGAGCAAGGAAAACCTAAATTTTTGGCCTCAGCCAGAGTGGCGTGGGCGCGCCATTTCTAGGCTAAAAGGCAACGCGGTTGCGTCGGGCTGCAAGCATGCCAGGAAGGTTTATTTATGAACTAAAGTCTAGATATGTAGTTGTGTAGGTCTCTTAAAGTCACTCTGCATGATAATTGGTATGTTTGGATTAACTAAATATAGTGAGGTTATGTTAAGGCTAAGATTACTAAGAGAGTAACAAATCAAATAAAATGTATAAGAAGAATATAACCTAAAGTTCATGAAGGCTAAGTTGTGTATGTAAATTATATGACTGATATTTGGTATGTATGATCATATGACTGTATAGGATTTCATGAAGTACATGTAGCTATACGTTGTAATCTACAAACTAGGTAAGTCTTCTAGTTCCTATGTGTTATATGAACTTGACATGATTACATAAATTAATATGGAAGTCAGCTTATGACTTGAACGGATTGAGTTTTGGTACTCAGTCTTGACGTGATATGTGATATATGTTAAACATATTAATCATATCGTTTGAAGTTATATTGCATGCCTACTTTAAGTATGAACTGAGTATGAAAGTATGTGCTATATGATGCATGAAAACTGTTAGATTTGCTGAGTTGTCGAGCTCAATCTTGCAAAAATAAACTTTTTGCAGGTTAAAGATTCAAAGAAAGATTGCCTGCTATCTGGATAACAAGGAAAAGTAGGCTTACAAAAGAATGATGTTTTGTTTATTTGAAATAAAACCTATATAGTATTAAGATGATGTATAAGATACAATGAAAATTGTGAAATGTTCAATGAATGGGAATGTTTGTTTTGAAATGAAAATGTATTGTGGTGTTTGTTTGTATGTAGAATTATACATGTGGAACATCAATATAAATGATGTTAAGCATTGGTACTTGAACTCTCACAATTCACTTCCTCTGATAATATAGAAAATCGTAAAGGTTACGATTCAGGGAATGCAAGAAAGAAAGACAGGAAAAAAAATTAATTATCCGCATTTTCAGCCGATATTGCATCCAATTATATAAGGCTAAACTTAAATAGTATTGAACACACAAAGTCGAGACTAAGTTAGTCATAATTTTGGATTAAGTTGGTCTCGATTGTGGGGTCATCACAAAATCTAAGTTTCAAACCAAGAAAACATATCCAAAATGGCGTTAAAAGCCCTTACATTTTCCCTTCTTGCTTTTGCTTGTCCTACCCGCAACTATAAAGATTGAATTACCTCTCCTAGCCTTTTTCCTATAAGATAACATCAAAAACACATATAAACATATAAAAATAACTTAAAATACTTAAGAACTCACAAATTATCAAGTTAAAAGATAATTAATGACAAGTATAAAACCCACTTATCCCCATAGACTCAGCTCCTCGTCCTGAGATAATTCAATCTCGGGCAGAGGAATGGTGGAATCTAACAGCTTAGAATCCCCCCTAGCATCCCGCAACTCAGCTACATGCTGGTCTCAAAACTTTTGAAATCGATCTTGTAATTTATTTTGTATATGTGAGTTAATTAAATCATTTTATTAACTACCTCATATTATTAAGTACTAAAAATTGATATTTGTCTTACCCATATAGCTAATGTTGTGGAAGACATAGTAGAGTTCTTTGGCGTGGGGCTCTATCCCAGAACTCTACAATAATCAGAGGTCGGCCCAAGCTCGCCCGCATGGCCTAATAAATACATTCATATAACATTTATTAAGTATTGGATGACAATTGAGTAACTAAACAACTAAATACAGATACTTAATGACTTCACCACCTCAAAGGACTGTGAGCCAGTAGTGTGTACGACTCGGAGCTGGCCACGATTCTTCTTTGCCTGCTCAGACTTCTTCTTGAAGTCATCAGCATCCTAGTGCACACACATGGCCTCCCGTGCTGCATCCGAGACTGATGATCTCGTATCGTAGTCCCGGGCTGGTCAGCAACTGCCCGGGCGGCCCTCTGACTCATGTCATACAGTCAGTTGGCGCGTAGTTCTTCACGAAATTTTCAATAATAACATTATCGTCGGCTGCCTTAGAGATGTCCTCCTTATATCTATAAAAAATAACAACTTATCAAAAAAAATAATTATGTGTAAATACTATGTACGTATATTGAGTAATTTAAATCAATTAACTTACATCAAACTCGTGCAATACAGTCATCATAAAGGAAGCATCGTAATGCATATATTGGCTGAAGCGCATGCAACCAGTCGGGAGGTGCGTCGAGCATATGGCGTGGATGGTCGCCTTAGGGACCGGGTCTAATATACTACAATAAAAATAAAATAATATTGTGTAATGTTAATTTTGTTATCAAATAAATTACATTCATTTTACTACATATTTCTTATTCTTTAACACTTACTATGTAGAGTTGACATCCACTGGGACTGTAAGTGGAACTGTTGAAGAACGACCAAAGATACTGAGGTTAGTCCTAGGGTGACATCAACGCTCAATATCTATAATTATTATAATAATTAAGTTTAATATAACATTTTCAGAAAATATAAAAAAGTGAATTGAGAAATATCAAAATCATGACGACAACTTACTAGCTCCTAAAGATGAGTCGTTGGTCTAGCCACCGTCTCTTGATCCTGATTGGCCACCACCGTGGCTACCACCATTATGTTTGGCATAAATCTACTACTGAAATAACCAAAATAATATATATGAATTTGTAGTTAAGTTAATTAAATACGCGGTATTAATAGTGAATTATGTACAAAACATAAATAAGTTTAGACTTCGTACATCATCAAACTTGTCAAAATTAACATCATTATCATCCTCAAATTCTGTCTCTTCCTTTTCATTATCAGTTTCTTCGTCATTATCATCTTCAACGACGATATACTCATTCACAACCATGTCTTCCTCGACTTCCACATCATCTAGTACGTAAACGACATCATTTGTCATCACATCGTCATCATTTAACACTACTTGTCTGGGATTGATAACATCTTCTTGCAACGACTCATCCATCCCAAACATATTAGCACCATTACCCGAGTTTTCGTTGTGACAACTATATATATACCAAGGACCAAGGGCTTCTATTATTTACGATATTAGGCACATAGTACACTTGAGTCGCTTGTTGGCTAACACGAATACGTCATCAGAATTTAGTTTTGGCTTTATATATATATCTACTGTAACGATTCTATTACAATCAAATTTAACACTCTTTTCGGTATCAAACCAATAACACTTAAATGTAACTACCTTTTTACCACCAAGATAATTGAGCACAACCACATCCTCTAAACGTCCACAGTAATTGAACTCAGAATCATGGTAACAGTTTCCCAACACGACAACGCCATAATTGACTAATGTGAGTTCATTCAACTCATCGACCTTGAATATGTACCCATTCGCGAAGCATCTGGAAAATGAACAAACAAGTTTGTAAGGACCTAAGATGACATCTCTAAAACGCTCATAAACATTATCTTCTTCAACCCTTCTCTTAAACCAATGTTTGAAATTAGCATTAGTAAATGTTTCCAACTGTGCCGCATTTAACCCTGGGTTAAAAGCATACACTTCCTCTTCGATTGAATTGAAATAATAATAACTGGATTTAATTGTTGATTATGCTTCTAAATATTAAAGATTTGACAAATAATAATGCATACTTTATGTATGACGATATTTCGGGCATATTTAGAAGCACGTATATAGATACAATCTTCAAATCTTTGTCGCTTAGTAAGTCAACGTCTTGTGACCAAATGGTTTAGCCGGATATGTGAATACAACTAACTCATCAGCATGAGATTGAGATCTGACGACCTCATTCTGACTTAAACGGTTGTGCTTCGTTGAGACAACATCATCGAAGTATAAAGAACAGAAGTTGACAAGCTCTTCCTTCGTATAGCATTCAACAATAGATCCCTTTACTCGAGCTTTATTTTTTACTTTCTACTTTAATCAACGCATATACATGAAATACATTGATTGGACGGAATTAATTAAGAATATAAGTTATAAATATGATAAAAATGTAATTTGTAGATGATATTACCTCTCAAAAGTATAAATCCACAGATATTGCATCGGTCCTCCAAGTTTAAGTTCATATGCTAGATGAATAGGCAGATGCTCCATCGAGTCAAAGAACCTTAGAGGGAAGATCATTTCGAGATGGCATATTGTAAGCACAATATTGTTCTCCATCTGCTCTACATTACTGTACCTTATAACCATTAAGCATAAATCCCGAAACAAATTTGAAAGTCCGGTCAAGGTATCTATAATTTTTCTGGGTAACATCTCACGAAATGCAATTGGCATCAACTTCTGCATAAATACTGGACAATCTTGACTCTTGAACCCATTAATTTTCAACTGCTCAACCTTATTGCAACGAGATATGTTAGAAGCATATCCATCTGGGAGCTTCAATGCATTTAACCACTTGCAAATGTCTTCAAACTATTACTTGGTAAGACAAAATGCAGTTTTAGGTTTTGAATTGTTAGGGTGAAGCCACAATTCTCGCCTGATGTTCAGTGCCTCCAAATCTTTTCATACATTGCCATTGTCTTTTATTTTAACACTCGCATCTAACACGATGTAAAACAAGTTCTCGAATACATTTTTTCTATATGCATGACATCTATACAATGATAGAGTGAAAACGTGACCCAGTACGTAACTCAAACCACATGGGCGAGTGTTTCCAGTTATGAGTCTTTCTGTAGCCTAATGCTCTCAGCTTACTGTGCTTCTTCCCTAACAGTGGAAATGTCAGATCGTTCAGCTAACCCAAAACCTCATTGCCCGACAGTCGACCAACAATCCCCTTCTTTTATGTCTTTATGTTAAACTATTCAAACATCTTTCTGTAATTGTGATCAACATGCAAGAATCTACGAGTTGTCCCAAAGAAGCTAGTTTTTTGCTCATGTTGGAGCTGTGTGCTTTGCACAACTCCTATACACACTGGACATGACAGCTTCTCGTGAGTCGACCAACCATCATCCCAAGTGCCGGAAAGTCAGTGATAGTCCACAAAAGGTTACCTTCATTATAAAATTTTGTTTGATAAATTTATCATACGTTTGGACCCCCATCTCCCACGGTATCTTAAGTTCATCGACTAACGGCCTGAGGTACACGTTTATGTCTTTTGTAGGACTCTTATCTCCCGGTAGTATGAATAAAGTCGAGAACAAATACGGATCTCTCATGCACATTGACAATGGAAGATTATAAGCTACTATGATCACTGACCAAATATAATAGGGTTGGCTAAAATTATTAAATGGGCAGAAACCATCCGTAGCTATGCTGAGCCTCACATTCCTGATTTCCTCCGTAAACTGTGGGAAACTTTCATCAAACTTCTTCCATTTATTTTCATCTACAGGATGACTCAGCTGACCAGGCACGATATCCCTTGTTCTATGCCAACTCATATGCTTAGCAGTGTAGGACGACATAAATAGTCATTGAAGCCTCAACGCAAGAGGAAAATATCGTAAGATCTTCTTAGGAAAATGCTTCTCCTTCCCCACGTTTTGTCGCCTTGTACAGAGGCAAGTTGCATACATCACAGAGCAGCTAGGGGAGGGTAAGACATGAGAGAGAATTGAGAGTTGTAGAATGAAAGGGCCGACTGGGGGAACTGATATGATTTTAGGTTTTTAATTATTTACGACGAAATTTTGTTGAAAATAAATCCCTTGAAATTACCTATGCTCGACGAAAGTTCCGTCAAAATATATCCCATTTCGTTGAAAATATGATTGGCGCTAGCTGGTGGGAAAGTTGGCGCCAAGAAATGAATCCTTTCTTCGACGAAATTCCGCCAGGTTGGGACTATTATGCTTACGACAGAATTATCTTTCACTGAATATTCTGTCAGAAATAACCTTATCTCGTCGAAAAATATTCCTCCGGAAATAATTTCATCGGAATTAAGCTTTTTCCTTGTAGTGCATACAATTAAAACACAATTATATAAATACTTCGCAATCAAAATTCAAAAATAAAAACACTTAGATATTGAAAACTAGTACAACAAGTCAACAAACACTACGTAAAAAATAAAAAATCAACCAACAATCAATACCCACACACATTACAAGTCTAATAAGTAATAAAATTACACCATAAGCTAGTTTACGGGTTATGACGACGAGTCATGGGTACAAAATGACTTAATAACTTAACATGGGCCAGCTACCAACCATGAGCCTTGGCAGCTTGGCATCCAAGGTGTCTCTTTGTCCTTCTCTAGCACTAAGATGCCTAGCCATGGCAACTACACTATAAGCAGCTAAAAATTTCTGAAACTTTGAGGCTGCAGCGAAGCCGCTCAAGATTGTGCCTTCAACATTTGAACTGACACACAAGTCTTCGCAGATAGCCATTTTCTTCTTTCCATCCCAAAGGCATTTCTCCTCTTTGTCAATGCTTGCAGCTGGAAAAACACTACCCTTGTGCACAACACGCAAAAAAAATAAAAAATAACACACACAAAAAGATGACGAAATTTAGGTTATGGTGAATAGTTGAAGCATCCATCTTAAAATTGTTAAAACTGGAGAGGTCCCTTGAGTATTTACATAGAGTTTTCAAATCAATTTAATCAATGTGGGACTTTAGCTCAATACACTCCCACCCCCCGTCGCCCCTTGCACGTTTAAAACACTACTAAAAAAATGGTCGTTTGTGATGGCCAAAATCCATCACAAAAAGTAGGAAAACCATCACGAAAGGTTTACGTGATGGCTTTAAGCATCACAATGGTCGTTTTGTATACGCCCATCATGAAAGGTTTTATGTGATGGTTTTGGCAATCACACAAATGCTTAGTGCTTTTGTTATGATTAATGCAATCACTTTAACACGTAATCTATTGTGATTGTCAAAGTCATCACAAAAAAAACAAGACTTTAGGGATCAAATGTAAGAACGTGAATATCTATTTACGTATAATTTATTTCACTGTATTAATTGTATTTATATTAATTGTATCAAATGATACTTATAGGATTTGAACCCTCCCCCCATTTGCAAACTAAATAATGAGTAGTATCACTACACCAAAGCCTAGATCATGATTATAATTTTAAAATAAAATATAAAAGGAAACATATGTGAGTTGATTTACTAAACAAAATTACTTCCACATAAGATTTGGTGATTGCAATGGCAATCACAAATACTCTATAATGATGATAAAATTAGTCATCAATGAGAGCCATCATATATTTTATTATTTTCTGATGGCTTGAAAATTTCATCACAAAATACCTTCTTTTTGTAATTGCAAGTAAAAGTCGTCACAAAAATCTATATTTTTAATGATTGTCACGATCGTCATAAAATATTGTTTTGATTATTTTTTACATTAAAATATATAGTGATAGCTTAAATGCAATCACGAAATGGGTATCTCTATAAGTGATGACTTAGTGCGTCACAAAAAGAAATTTTATTTTGCGTGAAAAAATTAGTGTAATTGCCATTACCATCACAATTATAATACATCGATGGCAAGATTAGTCATCACTAAGAGCCATCATATATACTATTATTTTGTGATTGCTTAAAAAGTGCATCACAAATTACTATCTTTTGTGATTGTTCTTAAAAACTGTCATAAAGTTCTGTCACGTATTCTTATTTTTTTATTAGTGAAAAAACATAATGGAAGACGTCGAATAGTGAACAAATACTGACAGGTTATAATCTCATGCAATATTTCTCCTTCTCCTTTTGGGTTAATCAGGCAAGCTTTTTCAAAGTTTGAAGTTTCTAATATTTATCTCTACTAATATCAATAACTAGCAGTCCCATGGAAGTATCTCACTTGTTCTAGCTAGGAATTTGGGAGGTAGTTGGTCCACAAGTAACACAGGAAAAACTGAAGCACCAAACTGCATCATCAGACGCAACATTTTTTGTTTGAAGTTGGCAAAGTGTTGCACTCCCGAGTTCATTGAATTTTTAACCCGATAAGAAATGTCTATTGGTTACCATGCAAAATACAAGAAGCAGAAATGCACGTATTTACAAGTACATAGAAAGTAATATTGAGCAAGTTATCGCTCAATAACAATAAATAAGCGCCATATTAACGTCCAAAAACTCCTACTATGTCTTACTTTTGCTAGCAACTACAAGTGAGAGTAACTTATCCATACAAAATAAATAAATAAATGGAATAAAAATAAAAGTAAAAATAAAAATTTTACCGTATGGTTCTTGGCCCAGTGATAACACTTGCCTTGTGATTCCATGAGATGAAGGGTTCGATTCTTTGGATATGTGAGTGTGCGAAAATTAGCAAACTTGATCTTAATATATGGGATTTGATTTCATTATATCATAGTGGGCATTTCTTCGTTTAGGGCCAAATCGCTATGGTATTTCTTCATAGAACTACAACATGCTAGAATTATAGCAATTTACATAAACATTAACAAACCTAAATCTTCACCCAAAACTCATGTTCATATTAGTTTTACATGTTTTAACATATTTAGCGTAATCATTCACCACGGATTCGATTCCTAACCAAATCAATCCGTTTAAACTTTGTTTTTTTCATTTTTCAACATACTAACAACATCTATTATCAATTTCAGAGTAAATATATGATCTAACCATCAATGTTTACTCCAACTAAGCCATAACATACATTTTTCATCAATAACTCAATTTCCTCTTTTTCATCATATTTTCATGATTTTGATAACGCAAAACCAATTATAGATTACATATAACGGATTATTCATACCCATAAACATATCAAGAAATTCATAATCAAAACTCAATTACAGTGAAGTAATTTTAAGAAAACACAACTAGAGTTTAAAACTAGATTATTACCTTTGATTAGTTAGAAAACTCGAACAATCTTCTTGTTTTTTTTTCTTTGATTCTCCAACCTTCACGTAGAATTTCTTCTTCTCTTCTTCTTAATTCCTCTCTTCTTATCTTTTTCTTAACCCTTAGCCTTAGGAATATAGCGTAAATTTATTTGAAGCTTAACTTAGACGTGGCTTGGCCAGTTACCAATACAAAGAGTCACAACAGTTGAAAATACAGAGGGCATCTAGGCCATGTTTGGCTAGAACCCAAACAACCTCTTACTAATTTATTTTAATAATCCCCCTTATCATATGGTTCACAAATGTCACACTTTATTTGATTAAATTACTTAACCAATATAACTCTAATTTTATTTAATAAATCATTAATCCTCTAATTTAATTATTTAATTAAATTAGAATATTTCTCATTCCATCAATACTATCACATTTTAAATAAATTATCCCATAACAATTCCCGTCAAATATATATTTCATTCCATAAATATTTTAACTATATACTGAAATTCACAATCGTATTACATTCTCATTATCTTCTTATTTTATTAAAACAAATATATTTACATTAATTTACTATTTAAATTAAGTGAATTACTCTTATTATTTATGACATTTAATTCATAATAATTCTACCGCCAACAAGGCATAATAATCAAATTATATTCTTCCATAATATAATTTCAAATTAAATTACTAATCTTATTCATTAATTTTCTTTTCATAACAAATTCATTTAATTTCTTCAATAGTTAAATTAACTATTAAACCTCATCATCTCAATATATGAATATACATATTTACTTAAACGCAAAATATGTCATAATAAGAATTTTATTCATTAAATTCTTATTTTAACAATTTCTGAAAATCCGGGTTGTCACATCATTCCCTCCTTATAAGGATTCCGTCCTCGAAATCAACGAAACCTCCCTTACTCGGTTTTCACCAAATCTCTTTTCAAAATTTATCGTTGAATATCTTCAACACATTACCTTAATATAGGTTTTATTTATTACCACTCCAACCATTCTTCACAATAAATTCTTATAAGTTTTATTTTATAACCTTTACTTAGACTCAATTATATTTGAGTATTACATGTTCTTTAACATATTCATTACCTTTCTCTAAGGATCATTATCATATACTAGATTCTCAAACTCTCGGGACATTACATTCACCCATTCTTCTAAGAAGTTCATCCTCGAAATTTCATCTTACTAATATTCATTCATTTGATTAATCAAAATACATTTTCTGCTAATCTTTAATCTTCCATTGGTTTCTATAACGAAATTATTTCTCTAAGGATCTTTCTAATATCATCGCATTCTTCACATCTTTCTCTTTTAAAAGTTTTACATTTTTTTTTTATAATTTCATCCCTTCTCTCATCAGAATTTACTTTTCTTTATTGGAATTTTTATGATTTGCTTAACTTTTCATCATCACATGTCGTATCTTATGACTTACCCTTTTCTAAGGAATATCCTTCTCCTTTTCACTTTCACCTTTCAGAATAATAAGAATCTTCCACAATTGCTCAATTATTGGGAAGCGATATGAACAACTCAGAAATTTAAAAGATTCCAAATTATGCTGAGGGGTCATAAGACCTTGAACTACGTCCATTCTTTAATAAATGACTTCTTTAATAAATGACAGAATTAGAGCAATAAATGACTTCTTTAATAAGTGTGAAACTCTCTAAAACGTCATTTATTTAGGAATAGACCGAGTATCTATTACTACCTCCATTCCATAATAATAGTCTTTTTAGCTTCATTTACATGAATTAAAAAAGTCATTTAATATTATCATTTAAGAATTAAAATTTGTATAAAATTTCATCACTACCCCTTATGAAAAGTTGGAAACTATTAATACAAGTGAGAAAATTTCTTGGGACAATGAGAGAAGTTAGGGGTAATATAGGAAAATAAATAATTTATTCTCCTAGAAAGTTATAAACGATAAATAAATTGGAACAAATTTTTTTTTCTAAAAAGACAATTATTATGGAACGAGAGAGTATATAATATAAGAGGGGATGGTGACGTCAGCTTTGAGGTTGTGTCACAAATTTTTTCCTCTTTGCCGCTTCAAGTTTTGTTGTTTCACAATTTTGTCCTTTTTAATTATTTTTAAAAATTTTACTCTCTAAATTTAAAAAAAAATATTATTTTGTTTTTGAATTAATTGCACTCAGAATATCACCATAACTAGTTATATAAAATGGGTTTAATAGTCTACAAAAACGCTTTTTGAATTTGGATTACTAAATGCGCACTATAAAATAATAGGGTCATTTACAATAATATACAATATTTAGTAAGTAATTACACTATTAGTTCATCAACAAAATAATTATAATATAACACTTTTTATATTTATTTACAATATTAGTGCAATTAGGATTCCTTAATTTAGGGAATTAGTATAAGATTCAATTCACAATAATAAGGAAACCTAAAATCAAGGAGAAATAAATGCCATAATTAATAATTCAAATTCAAATATATTGGATCTAACAACAAAAACAAATTCAATTTCAAAATAAATAATTCAAATTCGCTTCTCTTCTACGTAATCCTCTTCCTCGCATTCTTCTTTGAAACCACAACATTGTCAACCTTTTTGTTCCTCAATAATTTCTCAGCAATCACTTCAGTTCTTACATCAGCAGCATTATCATTTAAATATGCAACAAGTCGTAATTCCTTATCATTCTTTTCCATCTCTTTCACTGCCCTTTTCCCTCTCTTTCGCACAACAACCAGACTGGAAATTAAAACCTTAATCGTGGATATTTGATTTTTTACAATTTCTTCATGTCCGAAAATTTCAATTCCAATTTTATATCCAAAGGAAAATAAGAACACTGCATAGAAAAGAGAGAGATAAGAGAGTGAATGTAATGTTGATAACCAAACTTTCGTACTAAGGTAACCAAACTTTTATACCAAGGTAACCAAACCTTTATACCAAGGTAACCCATCTAGCTCCACACCTGCAGTATGAATTAGTTATCTTGGTATATATGAAGGTTTGGCAACCAACTGCATAAAGTTTTGGCTACCAACTGCATCACATTCAAAATAATTAGTAACTTAATAAAACTAAATTAGTTACCTTGGTACGAAGGTTTGAATACCCACTGCACTATAAAAAACTGAAGAGGACGTCGGAGAAGCAATTGAGGTTTTCGGTCGACCATCGGAGGGAGACGGAGCGTGGATGAGGAGGGTGGAGGAGGAGGAGGGTCGGCCCATAATCTTTGTATTATTTCGACATGACAGCGGAAGGTGGAGGAGGGCGCGGAGAGAGTGGGAAGTGAGAGGAACGAGGAGAAATATGTATAATTTTTTGTTCCGGATAAGCGTACCGTTAGGTTGAATTAAAGGCTGACGACGACGAGTCAAATTGATCAAAGGGAAGAGAGGACGATGAGAAAGGTAACAGATGGCTTAAGGAGAGAAGATTCTGATTTTCGCAAAGATAATTGGGGGAGGTGAGAGAAAGGGAGATTGTAATGGAAAGAATGAAGTTTTGTTTTTTTGATATTCCCTACCAACACTACTTTAATTAATAATCAAAAATAAGTAGCCAAATTCGTGTGACATACGTACAAATATTTTGGTTCCTGTTATTATGAATCCCTAAATTAACGAATCTTAATTTCATACTAATTTCCTAAATTAAGGAATCCTAATTGCACTAATATTGTAAATAAATATGAAAGGTGTATTAATTTTATAAATATTTTATGAGTGCACTATTGTTGTAATTATTTTAAAAAATATAATAGAATATGTAATTCATCCAAAATAATAATAATACTAGTTTTAATGACTTCTCAGTACACTTTCTTATTAAAGCCCACTAGCGTTACTTAAATTAGGAGCCCATTTGGCAAAGCAAAACAGCATACTACGATGGCTGAAAAGTATTTAAATTTATTTATTATTGATCTTCTTAAAAACAATCTATTTATTTATATTATAATTTTAAAAAATAAGATAATAACAAAACCCTACTCATTCACTTATCCTTGATTCTTTCTAAACTCTAAGGTAGGGTTTGATTTGCGCAAAGAAATTTAATGTACTGCAGTAATTTTTGTAATACAATATAGTTGTAATGTAATGATAATAGATTATTGCGGTATATTTATTTGGTTTCGTACTTAGTATTAGAGTGATAATTTATTGTTATTACATTACGTTCAAAATTGTATTTAATTCATTAAATATATTATTGTATGTAATTGATAAAGTAAATTGTAAATCAAAATTAATCATTACTATTTTGTCTTTTATGACCTATTGCATTACATACGTAATCAGGACTGAGTAAAAAACGGAAATAACCGAACCGAATTAAAAAAAATTAACCAAAAATTTTCAATAATTCGGATATTTTTTACAATTCGGTTATATCCGAATTTTTATCCGGTTTTCGGGTTCGGGTTTGAGTTTCAATTTTTTGTTATTCAGTTAACCGAATAAGAAATAAAAAAAAAAAGACTTAGATGTTAAAACACTACTCCGATCTCTCACTCTTTGATTTCATCTCTATCTCTCATCTCCACTTCTCAGATAGTCAGACTCACCCGATCTCTCATCTTATTTCTCAGGTTTCGATTTCGATCTCGATATTCTCAGGCCTAAGCCTCACACGATCTCACATCTCTTTGTCATCGTTTCTATCTCAGAGGTATCTACTTATATTTCCCTCCCCTTTTGACCTTGATAGCTCCTCAGATGAAGATTTGATTTTGCAAGCTTTTAAATCTGATCTGGGTTTGCATGGTAATGGTCAAAATGTCGAGACTCAAGAATTTGGAGAAGATGAACAATAGTCACACATTTGTTCATGGGCGGACCCAGAGCAAGGACAGGGGGGGCACATGCCCCCACTGGATTTTCACCTCTTCATATATATATATATATATATATATATATATATATATATAGAAATTGTTAAATTCACACTTGAAAATGTTATTTTCACAACAAAAGTGTAGTTATAGATTATATTGCGACGGTTTTTACCGTCGCTATACATCTACAGCGATATTTTTGTTGTGAAAATAACAAAAAGTGTTGTGGATTTAACAATTCCCTATATAAATACTATTATTAATTATTCACAAATTTTAATGCATAGTGAAACAAAATAAATAGAGTACTACAGTTATATTAGTACATTATGCTATTGAAAAAAAATAATATATTACTATATTGTTAAAATAAAATACTACTATAAGAATTTAAGTATTTTATTTTCTTGATTAGTTTACTTCTCCTGAATACCAAGAAGGTAAAATTAAAAACAGAGGAGTTATAGTTACTAAAAATTGTGAAAGATTTCGGTTAGAATAACTATAATTTACCCGAATTTTTAAAAAAAAAAATTAGTGCCTAGTAAATATTCTTATATTATACAGATGGGTGCTCTCATTTCATTAGTAGTAGTAGTAGTAGTAGTATAAAATTCGAGATCAACATCATTATATTTATTTTCTCCCAATAATGTCGCCAATTGTTGTGGAACAATCCACCAGTCACTTAATCAAATTTAAACATTTTAAAGTATATTAAAATGTTTGTTTATCATATTAACAAGATAGTAGCATATTCTTTTTTTGCAGTAACATAATAGTAGTGTAGTAATATAATTGTAGTACTCTACTTATTTTGTTTTATTAAGCCTTAAAATTTGTGAATATATTAATATTATTGATATATGATATTTTTGTAACTATTAAAAATGAGGTTATCATGCAACAATTTTAAGTAATAAAACCTCGAAAAATGTTATTATAAACAATATTTGAGAATTATTTAGTTTTATGATTCATTTTATTAAAATTTTAATTCTGAACAATTTTTTTTTCTGAATTTGATCTCACTGAACTTTCAGGCTAGATCCGCCCCTGCATTTGTTGGTGAGGATGATCATGATGCTTGCCTTGGGTCCTGTACTTTTCAGTGTGTAATTATGTGTTATTATATTCTAAGTTTCCAACTACACTTGCATTATGTGGGTATATTTGTTTCTTTTGGCTTTCCCCTTTTCAGAAATCAATACTTCAAATTTCCTGTTCATCTATAAGTTTTACAAAATTTTGTACTCGGGTTAAATACATTTTTTCTCATTCTACTAAGGGTTTTCTAGAAACGTCATCGAATCAATTTTTTTACGGTCATTCGTTCAACTATATATTATTTACAAAAAGTGATTTTCTGATACATATACATTAACCATTTAACAGAAAAATAACGTGAAAATACGTGACAGGAGAGAGAAGCTGAGTTGAATAAAAATATATTATTATTATTATTATTATTATTATTATTATTATTATTATTATTATTATAATTTTTCTAATTCCTATTCTTATTCTTCTTCTTCTTCTTAATTCGTGAACCAGACTTCTCCCCTACCACCACCACCACCACCACCATCCATCTTCTATTCCCCGTCCCTCCTCCTCCCTACAAACCATCACTACCTTTTCTTTCTTCCTCTCAAAAACCTTTCTACCGATCTTTTTTTGCAAAGTTCGGAGCTATGATCTGAAGTGGGGGTGTATGGGATTGGCTTCGGGGGTTTCAGATTTGCTGGGGTGGGGTTTTGGAAGTTGATCCGCTCAGATCTGATTTTGGAAGTTGATCCGCTCGGATCTCTAATCTCTGTTCTTGAATCTTGATTTGCATCCGATTTTATTTTTATTTGATTAGCTGGATAAATTCGAATCTCGCTGTGATGTATTAATTGTTCACGGAAATGGAAAGTAACATTTGGTGTGAATTTCGCTGTGATGTATCTGGATCTCTAATCTCTGTTCTTGAAGAAGCAGATTTTGGGCTCCTGTAATTAATGATCCTATGTTTTGAATAATAATAATAAAAAAGAATTCATTAATTTTATATAAATATATTTGTAAAAATTACACATTAATATATTTTATTATTAATTACTTTAATTAATATATTTTATTTAATTACTTTACTTATTTGTTAATATATTTTTAATTAATTTAATTATTTGTTAATATATTTAATATTTAATATTTATTTAATGACTTCATAATATAAATAAATTAGTTTTCAAAAATAAAAATAATAATTAATTTTCAAAATTTTAGTTATTTTTTTGAAGTTTTAATTTATTTTTATAATTTTTAATTTTTAATTTGTGCTTATTATAAAATACTTATGAATAATGTTAAAGACATTACTCAAATTCAAAATTTATTCAAAATTTTCTTATTTTAATAATATATGTAATATATCTTAATACAATAACATGTCAGACATTTTATATGTTATATTACTAATTTTAGTTTTATACTGAAAAGAGGTTAATTAAATTAATAGGTTAATTAAATTAATGAATTTAATGAGTTATTTAAATTAAAAGAAAATTATATAATTATATGTAATTTATATAATTTATTTAAAATTGTACAAATATTAATGATTAAAATAAAATTTAAAAATTATTTTATTGTACTTTTATTTTGAATGCATTATTTTATTTTATTTATTTGATTTTAGATTAATTTAGCATTAAATTTATACAAGTTTCCATCTAAGCAATTCCTTGAAAGAAAAAGGGTTAAATCTTGCAAATTACATTGTCTTATGGAATTAGATTTACTGAATGGGTAAGCGAATTTTTTTTTTCTTTACAGGTCATTCATTTGAGCTTTAATTTCTTATCTTTCATATTCTGGCAGATTAAAAGTCGAAAGTTGAAACTTGAAATGATGACGTGGCGGTGACTTGTCTAAAAAAAACATGTGGCGATTAGCGTGCGACGTGGCGATGATGATGTGGATTTGGATGAAAATTTTGATGAAAAAATGGGAAAAAATATTTTAAAGTATAATATAAATTATAAAAATTAGCAAAAAAAAGCAAGAAAATAAATAAATAAAATAATTATTTTTAATAAAAATTAAAAAAGTAGTTTTTTCAATTTTATTTTAAAAAAAATAAAAAGCGCATTCTTTTTAATAAAAATAATTGGTTTTTTTATTTTAAAAAAAAAAACGTAATTTTTAAAACAAATAATAAATAGTTTTAATAAAATAAAACAAAATGCAGTTTTTTAATAAAAAATGCGTTTTTTTTAATAAAATTATTTTTTTTATATAAAATACAGTTTTTTAATAAAAATAAAAAAATGCATTTTTTAATAAAATGCATTTTAATAAAAAAATGCTATTTTTATTAAAAAAAAGCGTTTATTATTAAAAATAATAGCATTATTAAAAATAATAAACAATATTATTAAAAACAGTGTTATTAAATAACAAACATTTTATTTTAATAAAAAAAAAGATTATTTTAAAAAAATAGTTTAAAAAGCAGTGTTTTTTTTTAATAAAAGAATGATTTATTTTTTTTTTTAATAAAAATTACAAAGATTTTTATTTTAATAAAAAACCACATTATTTTAAAAAAAGCAGTTTAAAAATAACATTTTTTATTTTATTAAAAAACCGCATTTTATAAAAAAAAATAATAATTTTATTAAAAAAAGCGCATTTTTTAAAAAATTGTGTTTTACTTTTTAAAAAAAAAAAAAAACCAATTATTTTTATTAAAAAATGCTTTTTAATTTTTTTAATAAAATTGAAAAAAAAGCTTTTTTTTTAATTTTTATTAAAAATAATTATTTTATTTATTTATTTTCTTATTTTTTTGCTGATTTTTATAATTTTTATTATACTTTAAAATATTTTTTTCCTTTTTTTCATCAAAATTTTCATCTAAATCCACATCATCACTGACACGTCGCATGCTAACTGTCATATAGGTTTTTTTTAAGACAAGTCAGTTGTCACGTCATCATTTTCGTTAAGTCAACTTTGACTTAACGGTTTTTATAACGGAGTGTTAGTAAATTAAAGTTCAGTGAGTTGACTGTAAGAAAAAAAAGTTCAGTGACTCATTTGTAAGTCAACCTATAGTACAGTGACTTAGGAAGCATTTAACCCCAAAGAAAAATATGTGACATGTAGGATTTCTCTCTCTTACGTGGCAACTCGTTTAATTTTTCCGTCCAAAGTCAAACAATTTAACGGAATTTGTAACGGTTTGTAAAAAAATTGTAGTTCAGTGAGTCGAATTTAAAAAAATTCAGTTCAATGATTCATTTGTAAACCGAGGTTGAGTAGAATGGGAAAAAGTGTATTTAACCCTTTTGTACTCTTGTTCATCATGAAAAATGGTGAAAATGGTTTACATTTTCGGTTATATACCAAAATAAACCGAAAAGTAATTTCGGTTAATACATTGAATAATTTTTAAAATATAAATACATTAAAAAATTATTACTTAAAAAATTATTCATACAAATAAATACATTGAATATAATTAATAATTTCAAATTTTAATATTTATAAAAATTATTTATAGAAATAAATTCTTTTTGGGCCATTGAATATATGGATTAACACTGTAAGATGCATTTGTTGGAATAGTCTACATATGAAGCGTTTCCTATGAAATATATATATATATATATATATATATATATATATATATATATATATATAGAGAGAGAGAGAGAGAGAGAGAGAGAGAGAGAAGTTGATCAGTCCTACTCTTTGAATTCCACCAAAATTCGGACTTTTTTTTTTTTAAAAACAATTAAAACAAATAAATAAATAATTATGGAACTTGAATTTTTACATAATACAGTGTTTTGCGTGTGATTTGGATACATATAACAAATCACGCCCAAAACATTGTAATCTGGAAAAATTTCAGTTCCATAAAATATTAAATTGTTTTTTTTAGTTTTTTTTTTTTAAAAAAAACAAATAAATAAATAAATAAATAAATGTCCGAATTTTCTCCCGTCCGGGAGTCCGGACCTAATCAAACTTGTATATATATATATATATATATATATATATATATATATATCGCGAAATATTTACGTCGATTTTCTAATTGTTTACGTGAATACATATTAGTGATAATATTTTAAAAAAGATATGTAACAAGTAAAACTTTTTATAATTCTACTCCCTCCGTCCCATAGTTATAGGCTGATTTTCTATTTTTAGATGTCCCAATATATAGGCTACTTATTATTTATAAAATTTAGTTGGTTCATTGTTTTTACTTTTATCTTGCCTTCAATAAATATTCAACCATTACTCTTTTTTTGAAGAAACAATATTCAATGTCATTATTTTTATCACGCGTTTAATGTTGTTGTATTCTCTTTTTTAGTTAAAGTTCTACTACATGGATTTTAACACGTCCAATCAATGAAGTTGAGGTAGTTAGAATTGTGATAAGTAAGGAATAATTAACTTATTCATTAATTTCATATTAAATGGTATATGTGAAAAATTTATGTTAAAAATTACCACTTAAATTAATTTTCTTAAACTATATGTCAAAAGAAATCAGCCTATAACTATGGGACGGAGGAAATATTAAATTTTATAATAAGCTTGGTAATTTTAAATCTACAAAAATTTATAACAATAACTCAAATTAAAATGAGCGCAAGAGTTTATTCCATGGGCCATGGGTAACAAGGTCATTATCTCAAAAAGCAACAGTTGTCACATTAAAAACATTTTTGTTTAAAAAGATTAATATAAATGAGTACCTTATGACATAAATCTGGAAAAAATAATAATAGAAAACTATAAAAATACCAAGGACAAAAACAAAAACACACTGGCTAACTATAACACGACAAGAAACATATGATTAAATAAAAGACTTGTATTTATTTAGAGTTAAAATTTGACCTACTGTATACCCGACCCGAGTAATGTTACAGACTTGCAGTTATGAATTATTATTGAAAATAAAATAATTTTTAATACAAATAATTTCATTAGTATATTATCAATACCTTAAATTTAAATAACTTCTTTTTTTAGTCTAAAATGGTATTATCATATTCTCAAATTTAATATCATAATTTTATTAATATGCTTCTATTACTAAATTAAATTATTATTATATATAATATAGAAAAAGAAATAAAACGTAAAACTTACAAATTTCACAAATAAAAATATTTTTATAGAATAGATGGAGTACGATTTAAATAAAGTTAAGTTGGTTTGGTTTGGTTATCAAAATAAAATAAAATGGTTCTTCTTTTAGAGACAAAAAGCAAAGGCGATGAAAAAGGTGTTAAATATGTGATCACTTATTTAACACAATATTTGTTGGGTCATGGATTTCTTTTAAAGAAGTAATTTTACATATGTTTGGAATTTAGATAATGTGGAGGAAAACAAATTTGAATATAAATATTAAATCCAAAAAAATTATCTTAATCAACATAAGTTTGAATTATTCATTGTTATGATATACATACAATTATACAAAGCGAGAAATATATTAATAAAAGATGAAAAAAGTATAATAAAAAATATATTAAAAGTAATAATTATTTAAAAAAAATAACAGATAATTAAAAATACGGTCAATCATAGCAACAACTAGTAGACAGTGCCACAGATACCCTAAAAAAAAAACTTATATTCCAAAATAATAATAAAATATACATATATGAGTTAGACTGTAAAAACGAATTGAAATTTATTAATCATGTATGGTAAAAAAAAATAGTGATTTTGGTGGGATCAAAAAGTGAAGTCAAAAGCTGTTTTTTTGTGAGACGGACTGGATTGATTTATGAGACACATTTTTAGGCCTAGCCCAAACGGGCGGCCCATCACTGGGTCGGGCCAAAACGGCCCAAGTTTTGATGGGTTGAAAAAATGAAACTCAAAACCCGCTTTTTGACGGGCGAGGCGGGCCGGCTCGCGGGCTTGGACCGATTTTGCCAGGTTTAATATAAGTAGTTCTTCAACATGAGAAATTGAAGAACATATTATCATTATAACGTTAACTCAAATATAAATAATCTATCTGTATCACTCCGCGCATTGAAAATAATTCTTATAAACAAGAAAAAAATAGTCTCCTAAACGGAAATTTTTTTTATACATGAGTATGATAATAAAACTCTTTCACAAAAAAGAAAAGAAATCAATCATAATAGAGAAAATAAGTCCTACAAAAAAAACAAGTTACACAACAAAAAAGAACAAAATATTATATACTACACAATAAAGAACAAAAGCAAAGAGAGCTAGGGGAGAGTCTTTCTAAAAATAAAGAGAATTGATATGAGTGCTCCCCATAAAGACTTATTTTCTATATTATGATTGATTTCTTTCTTTTTTGTGAGAGAGTTTCATTATCATACTTACGTATAAAAGAAATTTCCATTTAGGAGATTTTTTTTTGTTTATAAGAATTATTTTCAAAGCGCGAAGTGATAAAGATAGATTATTCATATTTGAGTTAACGTTATAATGACGGCATGTTCTTCAGTTTCTCGTGATGAAGAACTACTCATATTAGACCTGATAAAATCAATTCAAATCCTATAAAAATTATTTGTGGAAATATTAATTCTCAAAATAAAAGAGTGCTCCCCATATCTAATATGAAAGTTAAAGAGTTCTAAGTTTGAGAGAAGGAAAAGGAAAGAAAAAAAAAGGAAAAAAAGAAAAGACAGGAAAAGATCCCACTAGTTGCCAAACTTAACCCACAAATTCTCTGTATTTTTAATTTCTCATCATAGTGTGAGTTTTTAAAAAAGATTATTAACATAAAATTCAAATATGTTCATAATAAATGTAATTGAAAAATATTATTAACACCATATTCAAATATTTTCATAATCAATGTAATTGAAAAGAGTAAGATAATACTGTGGAAAATGTCAACAAATACAATTTTGAATAAATTTGAAACTTGAAAAACAAAGAAAATAAAAGGAGAAGGAAATCTAAAATTTAAAGTTTCCTTAAATGCCTAATACAATACTCTCTCGGTCTAAGTTTATTTATCCTTTTTTTAATTTGTCCAAATTTATTTATCATTTTTTCTTTTTAATGCTATTTTTGACATTAGTTTTCCGATATTACCCTATTTTAACTTAAAAAATCATTGAAACATGACATATATACATTGAAAATTTAGAATCACAAGCACATTCCTTTTTCTCCTCAATTTTTTGATCCAAGAAAGAGTTGAGAGATTAAATAAAACAAAAAAAAAGAGATAATAATAAAGTAATTAAGATAGGTAATTTAGAGATCAAAAACATTTCGTAATAAGGATGTACTTTCAAACTATGACAAGTAAAGTTGAACGGAATGAGTAATATATTGTAATAGATAATGATATATCATGCGACTATATGTCTACTTTTTAGTTGAAAGTTACGTGGATAATTGAGCTTAGTAATATTTTAATGACGTATCTTGTGACTTCTCCAAATTCGGGCGTATACAACTCAATTTGAGTCGTCAAAATACAAAACAACATACATAAATTTCCCTAATTATATATGTAAGACCCCAACTTATTATTAATGAAATTTAATTTTCTATTTATTATTTTTTGAAATAGTAAGGGTTGATGTGATTAATGTGGATAGTTAGGGGTAAAATCATAAATATTTCAAAATAAGCAAGTGGTTATAAAATATTCATTGTTGTCGGGAATATTAGTTTGGTCGTGGAATATTAAATCGCTTGTCGGGTAATATTAAATGCGACGGTAGCGACCGTGTGTGGGCCCCATAATGGAAAGCGATTGGATGAAGAAAGCGACAAATATAAGTTGGTTAAAAATAACAGGCGTAGTTATTCTGACAGATATCTTTATTAAAATACTCGATGGTTAAAACACGATGAGCACCGGTATTGCACCAATTATTGATTTTTACGTGAAAGGCACTACTCGATAATGGTTACGATAATTCTTGTTCGATATTTTATTGAGTTAATAATTCTTTGCGTTGATATTTTATATTCTTTGTTGTTTTAATAATTGTCATTACACAATATTTTTCATTATCGAAACAATAATTCATATTATCTGAATAATATTATTAGATAACATTATTGGCAATGTCTAGAAAGTTACATCTAAGGAGAGGTTTGAGTCGCTTTAATTGCGGCCAAGAAGATAAATTCTTATTGGAAAGCCCTCTTTCACAGAAGCTACTTTTGTTTTATCGATATTGTGAGTCTGTAATATTATTTGTGAATAATTAATTATTGATTCATATGATGAGAAAATATTAATTTTATGTGGATATAGATGGAGAAATTTTTAATGTGACAATTGTTGAAAATTGAAATTTTATCTTTTTCGATAAAATAATTCATTTAAATATATTATTATATTTTAATAATATAATAATGGTGATATTTTACAACGAATGTGGGATATATGAGTATCTGAGGAGGAAGAGTATTTTTGTTGCAATAAATGTTTAAAACATGTTAAACATGTCGGTGGACCCCATTTATTAGTTGAAATTTGATTATAACTTTTGTAAAATTGCCCGTTTGTGGATTTCGGTCAATTTCATTTGGAATTCGGAAAAACTTTCTTCTGTAAAGTTGTAGAGAATTGAATTTCCTATAAAAACTCATGAGATTCGAATTTTCTGATAAAAGGGCTATTTATTGTGAATTATTGAAGTTCCAAAGCTCAAAATAATTGATTTTGGAAGTTTTAATTATTATTTTAAAGAAAAACGTTTTTTTGCATTTAAGTGGGCTAACATGTGATATTAATTGCTGAAATCAGATCTTCAAAGATGGGCTAAGAAATTTATAATATATATTAATATTTTATTAAATTTTACGCTTTGGTGTTCTAGCGTTTTCCTATAAATAGGGTCTTGGGTTAGAATTGAAAATCACACCGAAAAGCTGAAGTTTTCTCTCTATATATTATCGGCGTATTCTTGTGAGTATTTTGAGTATACTTTGAGTATTGTTAGGCGGTCTGAAGTTCCTTGAAAGACTATATCCCATTATTCCAGGCTAGAAGTCTTAATCTTTCGAGGTAAGGGATGTTATTTTCTTCTCAAATGATATTATTTCTTCAATATCATTATCTTTGAAATATTGGTTGGAACTTTTTATCAAATTTGGAACTTTTTCATGTCGGGGTTACTATTCATGAATTCTTATTCATGAGTTCTTATTCACGAGTTACTTATTCACGATTCTTATTCACGAGTACTATTCATGAAGCGTGAAGATGTTTTTGTGAAATTTCTATCTTTTGGTGTCAGTTACTATTCACGTATCGGCACTATTCACGATATCTGACACTATTCAAGAAAAAAAAAAATTTCTTCTTTTTGTTCAAAATATCTATTACGGATACTAGCTTTGATTGTATCCATGTTTTGATCATTCTTGAATTTTACACCATTATAATTATTTTTGAGGTATTTTTGAACATGGATAAAACAAAGTACGAATCCTTAATCCTTAATCCTTGTCATTTTGTTTCACCGGATTCGTTTCTTTAAAAAATATTTTCATCATCCTCGGTCTTAAATGATGATATTATTGAATATCTTTGGCACATAGTCAAAGATGAATGATTTCTGAAGAATATCTTTGGGCGTAGTGCAAAGATGAGCAGTGTTTAGATGAACATGACCCGGTGATGAATATCTTTGGCACATAGTGCAAAGATGAATATTTGATTCGGATGTATATTGATTGATGTTACGGGATAAAAGATGAGCGATGAACTTTTAAATTCATACATAGAAGATAGTAGTTTGCATTCTCTACTTAACTCTTCTAATGAATTATTATTTCATTGCGAATATTGATTTAAAATTTGTTGTCTATTGTATTCTATTAGATTTTTCCTGTTGAAGACTAACGATAATTTGTTGTATATTATCTTAGTCATAATATTCTTTCTTGGGCTAGTTGAGCTCACCCTTTTCCTTTTTATTCCATTTTTCTTCTCGGGAGGCGAGAATATAAGCGAGTGCAGTCGGGTATGGAATGAAGGTTTTAGAAAGGATTGTTTAGTAGTCCTCACCATTTTGTAAAATAATGTATCAATAAATGTGATGAGGATTTATTTGAGTATAGATATTGTCTAGAAGATAATATTTGTATTCAAACTCACGCGATTTCTTGATGTAATAATAAAGTTGTAGTTGTTTACATACCATGTATTGACAACTCGAATAGGTGATGTATACCTATTTTGGGGGCGTCACAGTTAGGTATCGAGCTTAGGGATATGATCTCTGGCGGAGATCGGGGAATAGAACTAGGAGGAGAGGCGAGTAAATCCTTCGCTAGTGTGTCCTACTAAGCTTATTTTTTAGTTGGTCGGTATATAGGGATATTATGTGATATATTGATTTCCTTAATTAACCCTTGTTTTATGACGATATTTGAGAATGTCGTGAGAATATTAACAATGGAAATGAGGCCAGTGGAGGCGCTTTGTACTCACCAGCGAGAAGAGCGTCAGTAACAGTGGCAATGTTCCTCCCGTGAACAACACCACCGAAGCGAGATATGAGCGAGGGGATGTTTAGAAGCTTTTTGCGATTCATGCAAAATCGAATTTAGGGAGACTCGTGTTCAAAATCTGAGGAGAAATGATAGCAATTCACGGGTTGTCACAACCCAGCGATTCAAAGAGTTGGGACCACGAATTTAAGGAAAGCGGATCCGATCATGGCGGAAACATGGGTCAAATAAATTACCAAGATATTCGATGTCTTGGGATGCGGAGAACGAAGGTTCCATTCGCCACCTTTATGTTAGTGGCGAGGCGGATCTTGGTGGGAGTGCATGAAGCGTACCCATCCAAATACTTTTCGGCATGTCTTGGGAAGCGTTTGAAACTATTTAATGACAAATACTTTCACGAAAGTGTTAAATTCGTATGAAGGAAGTGGAGTTCATCAGTTAGAGCAAAACAACATGGCGGTGTCTCGATGCGAGGCAAAGTTTGCGAGTTATCGAGTTTGCACCTCATTTGGTGGAGAATGAGGAGCGTGTATGACCACGAATGTTTCTTAGAGGTTTGAAACCGGCATACGTCGATATCTCATTTCTCATAAACTTTCTCTCTATTCAGATGTTGTAAGCGAGGCTCAATTATTAGAAGCGAGATAACGAGTACGGTCAAATCGAGGACCCTGAACCGGGATCGTACCGGAGATAGCGATCAGCGAAATAATGATAACCAAATGGAGAAAGAAAGCAGACGGACAAAAATGGTAACCACTCTGGTGGTAATCATGGCCATGAAAATGAAGAAGCGAGTCGGGAGGAGATTTTAAAAGAGGAGATTTAACAACGACCGTATGAAGAGCAGCGATCTTGCGTGACAAGCCCGTTCTAAGGGAGGAGAAACGACCACCGGTCATATATCTTATAAATCTGGGGAGGAGAGGGACATATCGATCCAAGCTGTCCCTAACAGATTCAAGGTATGCTATAATTGTGGAAAGGAAGGACATATCGCTCGAGATTATGCGATGGCGAAACCTAGTTCAATGAGGATTGACTCAAAAGATGTCCCAAAAAAGTCAAAGTCAACGATTAGGGAAGGCGTTTGTTGTGGTTGGTCAAAATGCGAGAACCCAAACGAGGTGATCACGGGTAAGCTATTTATAAATTCTTGCGAAGTTTATACCTTACTTGATCTGGGTGCTACCCATTCATTTATCTCTCCTGCTTGTGCTCAACGTTTAAACTTGACTCAGGAGAAATTAGACTTTGACCTATCTGTGGAAACTCAGTTAGGAGAAACTTTCATCACATCCAACGTTTATAAATCTTGTTTGATTCAAGTTGGCACCATTACCTTACACATTGACCTTATCTCTTTAAAGATACTTGCTTTTGATGTGATTTTAGGGATTGATTGGTTAACTACTCATCATGCCAAAATTGATTGTTTTAAATAAGGTTGTTAGTTTTCATATTCCTAACCAACTTGACTGTTATGCAATTCAAGCAACTAAACCATTAAAATCAATCATCATCATATCTAATCATAAAAGCTATTATTCGTTTATTGAAAAAGCGGATGTCAAGCTTTCTTAGCCCATGTTATGGATTTGAATAAAGACACGTCAAATTTGAATAATATTCTGTTGTTATTGACTTTCTGGCGTATTTCTAGAAGAACTTCCGGTCTACCCCGAGCGTGAAGTTGAATTCTTTATTGATCTTGAACACGGTACAAAGCCCATTTCTAAAACCCCATATCGAATGGCTCTATTGAACTTGAGGAGTTAAAGGTCCAACTACTGAGAATTGTTGGACATCGGTTTCATTCGTCTGGTACATCTCCTTGGGGTGCTCTGTTTTATTTGTAAAGAAGAAAAAGAGCGGGAGTATCGACTTTTTATTGACTATCGGGAATTGAACCATGTCACCATCAAGAATAGGTATCCTCTACCTCGTATTGATGACTTGTTTGACCGATTGCAAGGGCACAATTCTTTTCAAAAATCGATCTTAGATTACGGATATCATCGGTGAAGATTAGAATCCGAGGATATTCAAAAGACCGCTTTCGAACTTCGGTATGGGCATTATGAATTCTTAGTCATGTCTTTCGGACTAACTAATGCTTCTGCGGCTTTCATGGATATGATGAACAGAGTATTCAAGGAATATTTGGATCGATTCGTTTGTTGTCTTTATTGATGACATCCTTATATATTCAAAAAGTCGTGAAGATCATGAGCACCATTTGAAAAATTTGGTACTCGAAGGCTTCGTGAAAACAAACTATATGCCAAATTGAAGAAATGCGAGTTACGGCTTGAGGAAGTAGCATTCCTTGGGCGCGTGGTGTCGAAACATGGAGTATCTGTTGATCCGTGAAGATTGAAGCAATACAAAGTTAGAACAACAAAAAGTCGGTGGTGAAGTGCGTATCTTTTGGGCTTAAATTTGGTTATTATCGGAGATTAAGTGGAAGGGTTTTCTCGAATCGCTACTCCATTAACTTCAGCTAACTTCGGAAGGATACAAAATTCGTTTGGAGTGAAGAATCGAGAAGAGTTTCCAAGAGCTTAAGAGGAGACTTATTTGGCACTTGTTCTAACAATACCATCTGGTTCGGATGGATTTGTTATCTCTGATGATGCTTGAGCAAAGGGTTAGGATGTGTTCTCATGCAGCGTGGGAAAGTCATAGCCTATGCCTCGCGACAACTTAAAAGAGTATGAGAGGAATTATCCTACTCATGATCTAGAGTTAGCGGCCCGATCGTTCAATGCTAAAATATGGAGGCACTATCTATATGGGGAGAAAGTGGAGATATATTCGACCATAAAAAGCCTTAAATATTTCTTCACTCAAAAAGAACTCAACATGTGGCGGCGACGTTGGCTCGAGCTATTGAAAGACTACGACCACACTATTGATACCATCCTGAAAAAGCGAGCGTGGTAGTGCGGCGTTGAGTAGAAGATCATATCTTGAGGAAGCGAGTGCGATGATGTTAAGTATCGCGCAGAGCCAACTTTAATAGAAAAAGTTAAGGTTGCTCAAGCCACCAGGCCGGAGGCGATCGTATGAAGAAGAAAGTACAAGAAGGAGCTATTAGAAGGCGAGAATTGATGAAGAAGGAATACTTGAGTCCACTCTAGACTTTGTGTTCTAACGACTCTGATTTGAAGTACAAGATTATGATGGAGGCACACAATACACCATTTGCAATCCATCACGGAAGTACTAAAATGTATCGTGATCTTGACATACATTTTGGTGGAACAATATGAAGAGAGAGATTGCAAAGTTTATCTCGATGTGTTTAACTTGTCAGCGTGTAAAGGCGGAGCATCGGTACCTAATGGTCCGTTGCAACCACTTGAGATTCGAAATGGAAGTGGGAACACATTACCATGGATTTAGATTCTGGGTCTTCTACGGTTTCTCAAGGCATCAATGCTATTTGGGTTATTGTTGATAGATTAACCAAGTCTGCTCATTTCTTGCCGTCTGGAGACTTATTCCTTGAATGTCTTGCTAGTATGTGCGTGAATGAGATTGTGAGGTTGCATGGCATGCCGATATCCATAGTTTGGATCGTGACCCAAGATTCACTTCAAGATTTTGGGTTAGCTTGCAAAAAGCTATGGAGCGCAGTTTGCGATTTAGTTCGGCATACCATCCCCAAGCAGACGGACAATCGAGAGGACTATTCAAACTCTTGAAGATCTATTAAGACTATGTGTCCTGAACTTCAAGGGCGGTTGGGATAAGTATTTACCATTGGTGGAATTCTCCTACAACAACAGATTATCGAGCAAGTATAGGTGTGGCTCCATTCGAAGCATTATATGGGCGAAAATGTCGTTCTCTATATGTTGGGATGAGGTAGGTGAAGCAACATTGTTGGGACCCGAGTTAAAATGCGTATGACTACCAAAAAGATTCAAATGATTCGACAAACGTATACAAAAGCGGCACAAGATCGACAAAAGAGTTATGCGGATCTTCATCGAAAGGGCGTGGAATTTAGTGTAGGGGATCATGTATTGTTGCGAGTTGCTCCATGGAAGGGAGTTACAAGATTTGGGAAGAGAGAAAGCTCGATCCACGATTTATTGGTCCATTTCAAATTCTTGACCGAGTAGGAAATGTAGCTATATAGACTTGCGTTACCTCCAGTATGTCTCGTGTTCATAATGTGTTTCACATATCTCATGCTTTCCGTAAATATGTGAAAGACCCGAACCACGTTATAGAATTAGAATCGGACGAAATAATAGCCAAAGACTTAGCGTGTGAGGAGGTACTGTCAAGATCTTGGATAGGAAGGAGCATGTCCTACGCGCATGAAAGGTCATACCACAAGTTAATGTTTTGTGGAGGAATCATGCTATAGAGGAAATGACACAGGGAATTAGAAAGCGGAAATGAAAGCGAGGTATCCTCACCTTTTCAAAACACACCAGTCGTCGTCGTCGATTTCGAGGACGAAATTTCATAAGGAGGGAGGTTGTAAGACCCCAACTTATTATTAATGAAATTTAATTTTCTCTATTTATTATTTTGAAATAGTAAGGGTTGATGTGATTAATGTGGATAGTTAGGGGTAAAATACGCAAATATTTCAAAATAAGCAAGTGGTTATAAAATATTCATTGTTGTCGGGGAATATTAGTTTGGTGGTGGAATATTAAATCTTGTCGGGGAATATTAAATGCGACGGTAGCGACCATGTGTGGGCCCCATAATGGAAAGCGATTGGATGAAAGAAAGCGACAAATATAAGTTGGTTAAAAATAACGGCGTAGTTATTCTGAATTAATCTTGTTAAAATACTAAATTGGTTAAAACACGATTAGCACACGGTATTGCACGATTATTGATTCTTACGTGAAGAAGGCACTACTCAATAATGGTTACGATAATTCTTTATTCGATATTTTATTGAGTTAATAATTCTTTGCGTTGATATTTTATATTCTTTGTTGTTTGATAATTGTCATTACACATATTTTTTATTATCGAAGCAATAATTCATATTATCTGAATAATATTATTAGATAACATTATTGGCAATGTCTAGAAAGTTACATCTAAGGAGAGGTTTGGTCACCTAATTGCGCTACCAAGATGAGGATAAATTCTTATTGGAAAGCCCTCTTTCCTGGGAAGCTGCACGTTATCAATATTGTGATTACGTCATAATATTATTTGAATAATTAATTATTGATTCATATGATGAGGAAAATATTAATTTTATGTGGATATAGATGGAGAAAATTTTTAATGTGACAATTGTTGAAAATTGAAATTTTATCTTTTTCTGATAAAATAATTCATTTAAATATATTATTATATTTTAATAATATAATAATGGTGATATTTTTACAACGAATGTGGGATATATATGAGTATCTGAGGAGGAAGAGTATTTTTGTTGCAATAAATGTTTAAAACATGTTAAACATGTCGGTGGACCCCATTTATTGACTGAAATTTGATTATAGCTTGTAAAATTGCCCGTTTGTGGATTTCGGTCAATTTCTGTTTGGAATTCGGAAAAACTTTCTTCTGTAAAGTTGTAGAGAATTGAATTTCCTATAAAAACTCGCGTGATTCGAATTTTCTGATAAAAGGGCTATTTATTGTGAATTATTGAAGTTCCAAAGCTCCGAAATAATTGATTTTTGGAAGTTTTAATTATTATTTTAAAGAAAAACGTTTTTTTGCATTTAAGTGGGCTAACATGTGATATTAATTGCTGAAATCAGATCTTCAAAGATGGGCTAAGAAATTTTTATATATATTAATATTTTATTAAATTTTACGCTTTGGTGTTCTAAGCATTTTCTATAAATAGGGTCTTGGGTTAGAATTGAAAATCACACGAGCTGAAGTTTTCTCTCTCTATATTATCGGCGTATTCTTGTGAGTATTTTGAGTATACTTTGAGTATTGTTAGGCGGTGCAAGTTCCCTTGACAAAGACTATATCCTAGGTATTCAACTTAAATCTTAATCTTTCGAGGTAAGGGATGTTATTTTCTTCTCAAATGATATTATTTCTTCAATATCATTATCTTTGAAATATTAGTTGGAACTTTTTATCAAATTTGGAACTTTTTCATGTCGGGGTTACTATTCATGAGTTACTATTCATGAAGTTACTATTCATGAGTTACTATTCACGAGTTCTTATTCACGAGTACTATTCATGAAGCGTGAAGATGTTTTTGTGAAATTTCTATCTTTTGGTGTGGAGTTACTATTCACGTATACGGCACTATTCACGATATCTGACACTATTCATAGAAAAATAAAATTTCTTCTTTTTGTTCAAAATATCTATTACGGATACTAGCTTTGATTGTATCCATGTTTTGATCATTCTTAAATTTTACACCACTATGATTATTTTTGAGGTATTTTTGAACATGGATAAAACAAAATCTGAATCCTTAATCCTTAATCCTTGTCATTTTGTTTCCTTTGGATTCGTTTCTTTAAAAATATTTTCATCATCCTCGGTCTTAAATGATGATATTATTGAATATCTTTGGCTTTTGTGGTGCAAAGATGAATGATTTCAGAAGAATATCTTTGGTACATGGTGCAAAGATGAGCAGTGTTTAGATGAACATGACCAAGCGATGAATATCTTTGATGCACGTAGTGCAAAGATGAATATTTGATTCGGATGTATATTGATTGATGTTACGGGGATAAAAGATGAGCGATGAACTTTTAAATTCATACATAGAAGATAGTAGTTTGCATTCTCTACTTAACTCTTCTAATGAATTATTATTTCATTGCGAATATTGATTTAAAATTTGTTGTCTATTGTATTCTATTAGATTTTTCCTATTGAAGACTAACGGTAATTTGTTGTATATTATCTTAGTCATAATATTCTTTCTTGGGCTAGTTGAGCTCACCTTTTCCTTTTGTTCCATTTTTCTTCTCGAGAGAAGCGAGAATATAGCGATGCAGTCGGGTATGGAATGAAGGTTTTAGAAAGGATTGTTTAGTAGTCCTCACCATTTTTGTAAAATAATGTATCAATAAATGTGATGAGGATTTATTTGAGTATAGATATTGTCTAGAAGATAATATTTGTATTCAAACTCACAGTTTTACTGTTGTAATAATAAAGTTGTAGTTGTTTCTGTACCATGTATTGACAACTCAGAATAGGTGATGTATACCTATTTTGGGGGCATCACAATATATATTACAATGTCGTATATAGTACGGCTGCACACACGCTAAGTCCTCATTAAAATTATTTTCACACTATTTTACAACTTATTGAGGACTACAAAACTACTAAATCAGACCATCACTCCATTCATATGCTCTCCCCGCTAGCCTCAGCTACATTCTTATTTCTTGAAAAAGAATTAAGAAAAATAAATGGGTGAACTCAAATAACCAGTAAGGAATATCATAACTAAGATAACAAACAGATAAAGTTATTTTTAGTCTCCAATAGTGATATAGTAGAGATTTAGAAAATCTTAAACAACATAAGTTTTAAACAAATAACTGTAGCGGAATGAACAATTCATTAGAGGAATAAAATAGATAATAATGTCTACTATCTTCTCCAATTTAAAATTTATCATCAAGGTTCCGTCAACTGTAACACCAATAGTCATGATCATGCCAAACAACAATTTTTTTCTTTACACTCAGGTTAAAGAGAACTTTAATCATGTGTCTTTGTCACACAAATTAAAAACACTTAAACAATCATATTGCCTTTGTACTTAGGCCAATTCACAACAACTTGAGTCCTAATGGTTAATACAAAAACAAAGAATAAAAATAAATAGTTGGAAAAATAAAACAAGGAATGAATATTAGAGATCTGCAAATTATTTATGTTTAAGAAATAATTTAATTTGTTCATAATCCAATAATGTTCAAATTATCAACATGATGTCCGGAATATCAGAATGAGTTCAAGTTCAAGGGTATTGTCCAATATTCATAGATAGGAAGGTCAACGGTAAAGTTCATGGCACAAGAAATATTTAACAGTCTAAAATGTTAACATTTTAAATAAAAAGTCCATATCAAAATGTTCATAGTCCAAAAGTTCACAATTCAAATATAACGGTTTGAATTTAACAGGAAGGTTCAGGTAAAAAGATATTAGATAAAGAACAAACTATTAAAGAAATTTTAACAAATTGTTATTTCATAAATTTTCACCGTTTAATGTTAAGGGTTGTAGAAATGAATAATACTTTCTTACCATAGTAGGTTTAAATTTAGGAGTATGAAAAAAATAATATCCCTTAACTTAGCACATTACTAGATCTTGTTTTCTATGTAGTTGATCAACCTATATGTACATTTATAATTTAATTAGTAACTACCACATATAAGTTTCATGATGTACACTAGCTCGTATATTATGAAATTTTTAAAAGTGACTTGATAGTATAAAATTGTGTAGTGTACAAAATAGAGTAGAATAAATTTGAAAACAGTTTTTGAATGAATAAAATAATATTTCAAAATAATCTTTCAGAGGAAGCTGTTAGGTTTTGTGAAAAAATCAAGTAGCAATCAAATTGAAAAATTAAGCGAGCGAAATAAAATCGATTTTAAAATTTTTCACAAACCAATTACGGGATCATCCTTTATGCATATTATTAATTAAGCGAAGAATAAGAAATTATGAAATCATACCCTTGTAAAATCGAGCTTCCTCGAATGCAGTTCACCTCCTACTTCTCATGATCTCCTTGAATCTCGGGTAGATTCCTTCCTTTGATCGATGTAAGCCACCCAAGTGTGTGGCCTCTATAGGTGATCCACCAAGGAAGAAGAATTTTTCAAGAAGAAGGGTTTGGCTCGAACCCTAGTTTTTCTATATCTAAATAAGAAAAGGGTGTACTCTCTTGACTCTTGGAATTACGTATATCTAGATATCGATATAAGACTCCTCTTATAAAGATATCATATAACCTATTTTAATTAAAATAAGGTATTATTTATTTAATTAAACTCTTTTAATTAAATGGGCTCCCTAATCTATTAGGGATAATTAATTAAACTCCTTTAACTAATTTTCTTTCTAATCCAATTAGGAATAAATGAGAATACTAATATTAAATTAATTCCTAAACCTTTTAGAAATTAAAATAATAATAATTGTAATAATATTAATAAGACTCCTCTTATTAATTTATATTTAATATTTCTAAAATATTAAATAATAAATATTAAGCTATTTAATTTATTCTATCACCATAGATTAAATTAAATATACTTAACATATTATTACAATTATGCCATTAACTTCTTAAATAATTATTCTTCCTTTTATGGTGTGACCCTTTAGGTTCTCCATATTAAAAGCCTAGGTTGTGAATAAATCAATTAGAACAATTCTAATCTCATTTAAATAAATAAATTAAACAAATAATTTATTTAAATAAATAATATTTATTCTACTGATAGGGATAAGCCTCCCTAGCGATCAACGACTTTCCGGATAATATAGATTTCAACATTAATCATAAAAGAACCTTTGAGTAAATAGTTTCTTGTACAATTCAATCCTTCCACCATCTGATGTCCCAATTAAATATAAGACATGGAATTCTTTGTCAAGTCTTATTTTATTTAATTATATGTATTTGATTCCTAAATGAACAACTCCTAATGAATGCAAATTAGAAACTACTTTCTAATTTCATTCCACCTTAACCAAGGATTCACAGGGTTGTCATTTATCGAATCACATAGGACATTCTCCTTTTTACTAGAAGTGGTAGATTCTTTATTGATCATTCATTATCTTCATATATAACTTATTACACCCAAGCATACCCTTTGATATACTCTAAGAGTCTTAAGGAATAAGTCAAAGTGTAATTCATTATATATAAGATACTATGATGATCTCAAGTCTAAGATCATTTGTCTTTACTATCACTACTGAGAATTCCTATTGACGGTGAGTAAAACTCCATTAGGTATTCCTTAGCGAGTCACGTTCGATGAACTTATTCTCTAATAAGCACCTACATACTTGCTTTAGTGTCTCCACACAAATGATCATGAGATCAATCATCCTCATCCAATGAAGCAAACAACGCGTGTACCAATCTATCCGGATTCACTAATCCCCTTTTTAGTAATCCATTGATTGGGAACTATTTTAGTTTTAAGCTTTCTAAGAATTTAGATCTCATTAGAATGATCATCATCATTATTCTAAAAGCGTTACTAAAACTATGGGTTTATCACATATTATTAAAAACGACACCATGTAGATAATAAATGCCTTTAATAAATAATTCTTTTATTAATAAATAAATAAGATTGATTACACGATATATATGCTTTATCATCATACATGATTGGCTTGTATGCATAATACTTTCAATCTCCACTTGCACTAAAAGCCAATCGTGGTGGTATCTCATACCCATCTTCTCTAAGTGGCGATCAAAGCTACTTTGTTGTGTTAGCGCTTTAGTAAATGGATCTGCAATATTGTCTTGAGAGTCCACACGCTCTGGGGTGGCGTCTCCTCTTTCAATGATCTCTCTACGATCAAATGAAATCGCCATGACCGTGTTTGGATTTACGATGAGACACAGGTTCCTTAGCTTGCTTGCAACTGACTCGATGTTGTCCGCGAATAAAAGCCTTTGGTCCTTTAATGCTAGAAACCACACCAAGTTCGGTAATGAACTTCTTCATCCAAACGACTTCCTTTGCGGCTTCACTTGCGACTATGTACTCTGCCTCATCATTTGAATCGACAAATGTTTGCTGCTTGGAACTTTTCGACTCACTTTGCGCCACCATTTAAGGTAAACACATACCAAAAGCAGTTCTTTGTCATCTTGATGCATTTGAAAACTTGAGTCTGTGAAGCCCTCTGGTTTTAATTCGGACCCACAAGTAAACAAAGAAATACATCCTTAGTTCTTCTTAAGTACTTTAGGATATTTTCCGCCTTCGATGTTCTTCTCTGGATTCGATGATATCTGCTTGTTACACTAAGTGCATGAGCGACATCTGGTCTAGTACATATCATCTGGTACATGATAGATCCTATTCTTTGAAGCATAAGGAATCTTACTCATCTGGTTTCTCTCCTCAGTGTCTTTGGGGCTTGTTTCTTGGAGAGATGTATTCCATGGCTCATCGGCATGAGACCTCTTTTGGAATCTTCCATGCTAAACCTTTTTAGCATCAAGTCGATGTCGTTCCTTGGGATAAGCCAAGCATCCTTTAGATCTATCTCTATAGATCTTTATCCCCAAAATATAGGATGCTTCTCCCAAGTCCTTCATGGAGAAGTGTTTAGATAACTTGATTTTAATTGATTGCGACATAGGAATATCATTCCCTATCGGTAATATATCATCAACATATAATACAAGGAATGAAACAAGCGCTCCCACTAACCTTCTTGTACACACATGGTTCATCCTCATTTTGATAAAATCAAACTCTTTGATTGTCTCATCAAAGCGGATGTTCCACCTACGAGAAGCTTGCTTTAATCCATAAATGGATCGTTGTAGCTTCTGAGACTTGATTTGTTCCAACCTTTGAAACAAATCCCTCTGGTTGTGTCATATACACATCCTCCTCAAGTTTCCCATTGAGGAAGGCCGTTTTCACGTCCATCTGCGATTTAAGTAGTCGTGGTAAAAGCTGCGATCATAAGCAAAATCCGAATGGACTTGAGCATTACTCTTTGGTGAGAAGGTTTAAATCATAGTCGACTCCTTGTCTTTGTTTGAAACCTTTTGCAACCAATCGGGCCTTATAGGTCTCTACCTTGCCGTCTGCTCCGATCTTTCTTTTAAAGACCCATTTACACCCAATAGGCTTAATGCCTTGGTGGTGAGACCAAAAGTCCATACTTGGTTCTCATACATGGAGTCCATCTCGGTTTTCATGGCTTCTTGCCACTTCTCACGAGTCTTTACTACTCATAGCTTTGTTAAGTAATTCAATGGATCATCATCATCTATGATCGTACCTCATTGTCATCTTCTATGACAAGTCCATACACTGTCTGGTATCTTTGGTACTCTTCCAGTTCTGAATAGGGTGTGAGTGCTGAAGGAATCTCTACTTGGTTAGGTACCTCACTTTGATCATGTAGTATTTTGTGGTTCTTGAACCTCTTGAAGATATATCTTACTCCCATGACCCTTGAGGATAAACTCCTTTTCCAAGAAGGCGGCATGTTTCATGAACAAACACCTTTTGATCGGTTGGATGATAGAAATAATACCCGATGTTTCTTTAGGGTATCCCACAAATCTACATTTATCGGATCTAGTCTGCAGACTTATCGTTTTCAAACTTTTTGACATAAAATTTGGACAACCCCAAGTCTTAACATGCTTAAGATTTGGTTTCCTCTATCCATAACTTTCGTATAGGGGTCTTGGGGAATGGATTTTGTAGGTACCTTGTTAAGTAGGTATCACGGTAGATTCTAGGGCATATCCCCGGAAGGAAGCTGGAAGGTCGGTAAAACTCATCATAGATCGAACCATGTCCAACAATGTTCGATTTCTCCTTTCGAGATACACCATTCATCATGGGCGTCCTGGTGGAGTCCATTGTGAGATTATACCATTTTCTTTGAGACAATTGAAAACTCACCACTTAAGTATTCTCCTCCTCGATCGGATCGAAGAATCTTAATACTCTTACCGGTTTGCTTCTCAACTTCACTTCGAACTCTTTGAACTTTTCAAATGATTGATTTGTATTTCATTAAATACACATATCCAAATCTTGAGTGGTCGTCGATGAATGTAATAAAATAAGAATACCCTCCTCGTGCGATTAGTTGTCATGGTCCACATACATACATGTGTGTACCAACCTTAACAACTCTGTAACTCTTTCTCCTTTTCCACTAAAAGGAGATTTAGTCATTACCCATGAGACAAGATTCACAAGTTGGATATGATTCATAATCGAGATAGCTCTGGAGCCCATCTTTATCTGACTTGGATAATCTTGTTTCATTAATATGACCAAGTCTACGATTGCCACATGAAGGTATAATTAACATCATCTCTTTTCCTTTTCTTAGTTTGTTCAATTTGAAATATATTTTCATGCAAGTCAGTATATAAAGTCCATTTACAAATTACCAACACCATATAAAACATTATCATTATAAATAGAACAAGCTGTTGTTCTTTATTATAATATTAAAACCATCCATATCCAATACGAGAGATAGAAATAATGTTTCTAATGATATTTGGAACAAAATAACAATTATTTAAATTAATGAACTTGCCGGTAAGCGTCTAAACAATAAGTCCCTACACTAATCGACAACCTTTGCTCCATTTCCCACTCGTGGGGCGACCTCATCCTTGCTCGACTTTCTACTTGACCCCGGTCCACATATTATTACATATGTGAGAACCACATCCGGTATCCAATACCCAGTAGAAGATTGACTTTCGGAAAAATTAATTTCAATCATAAACAAACCTTGATTAGGATTGAAGCTTCTCAAGCTTCTTACGCTTTTTGTTCTGCAAGATAATCCTTGCAGTTCCTCTTCCGATGACCCGACTTATTGCAATGGAAGCAAATTCCTTTGCTAAATTTGGATCGGGTTTCTTTTGATCCTTCACTTTTGCTTTCCTTAGCCTTCTTGGATTTCTTCTTTTGAGAAGATACCTTGGGCCTCTTCCTTTTCTTGGAAGAATCATCCACCATGAGACATGGTTCTTCTTGGATGGGAAGTGACCTTGACGATTTTTCAACATGTTAAGTAATTGGCAAGCGGTGACATCCAACTTATTCATGTGAAAATTCACAACAAATTGTGAGAAGGTGTGCAGGGGAGTGATTGCAAGACTAAATCTTGACTCAACTCCCCATCCATGATGAACCCAAAATTTGTCCAAGGCGTTCAATCAGTTGATCATCTTTAGGACATGAGTCTCAGCGGTAGTGCCCTCGGTCATCCGAGATCGGAAGAGCTCCTTAGATATTTCATATCTAGCGATCTACTTTGCTCACCATCTGACTCTCGAAGGTGCGATAGCATAGTAGGAGCATCCATGTTTTTCATCTTGTGGCTGAAGCTCGTTACTCATGGATCTGCGAGCATGATGCGTTGAGCCACGGATGCATCATCTTGCCACCGTTTAAAAGTAGCAATCTCTTCCTCGGAGGTTTCTGCGCAACTTTTTGCGAGTGCAGGCGAATTTAGGACATAAGAAATCTTTTCATTGGTGAGAACAATTCTCGATTCCTTAACCAAATCAGTGTAGTTCGGTCCGGTCGGTTTGTTAGCATCAAGTATGCTTCTGCGATGAAATTAGTGAATGTGACATTTTCAAAATTACGCATGTAAAAAGACAATATTTTAGCAAACATTCATTTAATTAATTACCAAAATAAATTAGGTCTTATTTTATATTGGTATCTCCACTATTTTTCTTCAAACTATATTACCCTCATTTATATAGTTAAGCAAAATCTAATTAAAGTTTTTTGCTTTAGTGAGAATAAGGATCCCATTTCAAATATATATAGCCTTGTGGTGACCTGACAAACTATATATAAATAAATAGGTAGACAACTCCTTGTCGATTACATCAACATGTAACTCCTTATGTTTTGCCTCTTAGATTATTTTGATCAGTGGTGGCACATCCGAATCAAAATTATCTAAGTTAAGTCAACCTAGCACTTCCATATATTCAAAAAGAAAAATATAAGCCCTTGTGGTGACACACAAAACAATATTGTTCAATTTTCTTTATAAGCATCAAATGTGATAAATTAACATCTTAAATACTTAATACTTGCCTTGTGGTGACACAACAAACTCATATTAAATATTTAATACTCTATTAATTTTATCATGCTAGAAAGCGACGTTCGATATTCTAAATATCTTTGAGCGCTTAAGACTTAATATAAAAAAAACTTTGAGGATTTGTTATTATTTGTCTCATCTTGTTTAAGCGGCGTACAAATATATATATAAAATACGCGTCGTATTATTAAACATGCGAAGCATGTTTGCATAATATATAATATATATAATACTTAGCATGCACATATAGAATACTATATTCTACGGATTGATTATGGACTTTTATTCTAGTTTGGTTCACTAGAGCCACCAAGTGAACCAAAAGGTCAAACTCTAAGGGTGCAAAGAATAAACATTTAAATATAACTATTACATTTAAACCCGGGCTCCATTACAAAGCGGGTCTTTTAAGCGCTCCTTGATCCTTGATCTTGGGTTCTTGAAAAAATTCTAACTAATCCTATTACATTAAACTATTTAATTTAAATAGAAACCTTGATCGTGATCGAGGGAAATGCATAGGAGAGATAGAATTTACATCGAAAAGAAAACCGAGAAAAGGCGAGTCTGCGAGACCCATTTAATAAAACCCATTCATTCGAACATCCAACTAAAATAAATCCAATCATATTGGTCGATTGTCCATAATCAATCCCATTTATTATCATACGTATCATCGTATGTATCGATAAATAAAATCATTCCATATATATATGAGTATCATTTAATGGGCAATTTTATGTTGCATGAAATCCAATTTCAAGATTAAAATAAACTCTTTTATTTTAATTATAAAATTATTAAAATTAATATATATATATATAACAATTATATATATATATATATATATATATAAATCCTATAGCAAAAAGTGGTGGGACAAATTATTTGATTTTATATACAAAAAATTAGGACCTTCTATAAAATATATAACGTGATGGCCTTAATTAAATATTACCAAGAGGTGCTAATAATATATATATATATATATATATATATATATATAATCCGGACATTTCATTATATATGGACCACTAATTCACGCCAAAAATAAAAAATTGGGTATATATATATATATATATATCATATTTGTAATCCCTTAACAAAAAAAAAATATATAAATTAAAATTAAAAAAAATAATTATCGAATTTTATAAAAAAAAAAAACGGACTATATATATATATTTCACATAATAAATAATTTAAGTTAGCATGTGGTTTTTTTTTTTTCACTAATGTGCAACTTTTCTTTTAAATATCGCACTTCATTCAAAAAATTTACACTTTATTATACTTCACTAAATGTGCTTTTTTTCGTAAAAAAATTTTTAAATTTTTAAAATAATAATTTTATCAACAAATTATGCCCAATAAATTATTCTAAATACATACCCATACATATATGGAATCAAAATAATTAATAATTAGCATAAAGTTTGGCTCATGATACCTTTGTTAGGTTTTGTGAAAATCAATGTGATCAAATTGAAAAATTAAGCGGGCGAAATAAAATCGATTTTAAAATTTTTCACAAACCAATTACGGATCATCCTTTATGCATATTATTAATTAAAAGCGAAGAATAAGAAATTATGAAATCATACCCTTGTAAAGCGAGCTTCCTCTCAGTGCGAGTTCACCTCCTACTTCTCATGATCTCCTTGAATCTCCGGGTAGATTCCTTCCTTTGATCGATGTAAGCCACCCAAGTGTATGGCCTCTATAGGTGATCCACCAAGAAGAAGAATTTTTCAAGAAGAAGGGTTTGGCTCAAACCCTAGTTTTTCTATCTGTATAGAAAAGGGGGCGTCTTTCTCGACTCTTGGAATTACGTATATCTAGATATCTAATATAAGACTCCTCTTATAAAGATATCATATAACCTATTTTAATTAAAATAAGGTATTATTTATTTAATTAAACTCTTTTAATTAAATGGGCTCCTAATCTATTAGGGATAATTAATTAAACTCCTTTAACTAATTTTCTTTCCTAATCCAATTAGGAATAAATGAGAATACTTATATTAAATTAATTCCTAAACCTTTTTAGAAATTAAAATAATAATAATTATAATAATATTAATAAGACTCCTCTTATTAATTTATATTTAATATTTCTAAAATATTAAATAATAAATATTAAGCTATTTAATTTATTCTATCACCATAGATTAAATTAAATATATACTTAATATATTATTACAATTATGCCATTAACTTCTTAAATAATTATTCTTCCTTTTATGGTGTGACCCTTTTTAGTTCTCCATATTAAACGGTTGTGAATAAATCAATTAGAACAATTCTAATCTCATTTAAATAAATAAATTAAACAAATAATTTATTTAAATAAATAATATTTATTCTACTGATAGGGATAAGCCTCCTAGCGATCAACGACTTTCCGGATAATATAGATTTCAACATTAATCATAAAAGAACCTTTGAGTAAATAGTTCTTGTCTGAATTCAATCCTTCCACCATCTGATGTCCCGATTAAATATAAGACATGGAATTCTTTGTCAAGTCTTATTTTATTTAATTATATGTATTTCGATTCCTAAATGAACAACTCTAAATGAATGCAAATTAGAAACTACTTTCTAATTTCATTCCACCTTAACCAAGGATTCACAGGTTGTCATTTATCGAATCACATAGGACATTCTCCTTTTTACTAGAAGTGGTAGATTCTTTATTGATCATTCATTATCTTCATATATAACTTATTACACCCAAGCATACCCTTTGATATACTCTAAGAGTCTTAAGGAATAAGTCAAAGTGTAATTCATTATATATAAGATACTATGATGATCTCAAGTCTGAGGATCATTTGTCTTACTATCACTTCTGAGAATTCCTATTGACGGTAAGTAAAACTCCATTAGGTATTCCTTAGCGAGTCACGTTCGATGAACTTATTCTCTAATAAGCACCTACATACTTGCTTTAGTGTCTCCACACAAATGATCATGAGATCAATCATCCTCATCCAATGAGCAAACAACGTACGTGTACCAATCTATCCGGATTCATTAATCCCCTTTTAGTAATCCAATGATTGGGAACATTTTAGTTTTAAGCTTTCTAAGAATTTAGATCTCATTAGAATGATCTCATCATTATTCTAAAAGCGTTGCTTAAAACTATGGGTTTATCACATATTATTAAAACAACACCATGTAGATAATAAATGCCTTTAATAAATAATTCTTTTATTAATAAATAAATAAGATTGATTACATTATATGCTTTATCATGCTTTATCATCATACTTGATTGGCTTTTATAAAAAAAATCATATGAGCATAACTCTTATCATACTATCGTGACAACTATCGGTTAAATATTGTAGAATAATGTACTGACATTGTGTGTTACTATTCCTTTATTGCCGAGTATTTTAACAGTTAAATGTAACAGTTTAGCTGACAACTTTTATTAACAGATATTTTTTCATTTAATATATCCGACAATTATTATGTTGTGGGGTCTACCAATGATTAGTTGAAACGTCACCATCGTACGTTACCAATTATTCTTTAACGTCTCTGCCAACATTCTTTTTGTTTCTTTTAATTTGCACATATCATCCTTAACTTTAACTTTTTATCAATTTAACACTTTATTGTTTCAAAAAAAAAATATAAAGAAAAATTAAGTTTTATTAATTAAAAGTCGAGGTCTTACAACCTCCCTTCCTTATGAAATTTCGTCCCCTAAATTTGATGTACCTGGAATTTGAAAGAGGTAAGTATATTTAGCTTTCATCTCAAATTCTAGTTCTCAGGTTATTTCCTTTGTATCATGATTCCTCCAAAGAACTTTGAGTTGAGATATGACCTTTGAGCGTATAATATGTTTCTTCTTTTCCATGATCTTCACAGGTACCTCCTCATACGTTAAATCATCTACTATCTAATATGGTTCCAATTCAATGATGTGGTTTGGGTTCTTCACATATTTACGTAACATATATATGTAAAAAACATTACGAAGAAGGGACATGTTTGGCGGCAGAGCTAGTATGTAGGCCATAGTTTTCGCTCGTTCTAGGATTTTAAATGGGCCAATAATTCAAGGGTTGAACTTTTCTCTCTTTTCGAATCTCGTAACTCCTTTCTATGGATCAACACGTAAAAATACACGGTCTCCGACATTGAATCCTTCTTCCCTTCGATGAAGATCATTATAACTCTTCGGTTTTTCTTGTGTTGCTTGTATTCGTTGTCAGATAATTTGGATATTTTCTGTAGTTATGCGTACCAACTCTAGTCTTAACAATTTTACTACTCATATCTCGTTCTAGCATACTAGAGAGCAACACATTTGTCCATACAAAGCCTCGGATTGAGTCATGTCTATACTTGTTCGATAATTGTTGTTGTAGGAGAATTCAACCAAGGGTAAGTACTTGTCCTAACTTCCCTTGAAGTCTAGTTCACAAAGTATCAATAAATCTTCGAGAGTCTGGATTATCCTTTCCTACTGCCCGTCTATATGTGGATGGTATGCAGAATTGAATCGCAGCTCAGTGTCTATAGATTTTTATAAGCTGATCCAAAATTATGAAGTGAATCTAGGGTCCTGGTCAGAAACTATGGATACTAGCATGTCATGCAATCTCACTTATGTACATACTGGCAAGACGATCAAGTAAATAATTTTCTCATATGGGCAAAAAATGAGTAGACTTGGATAATCTATCTATAATGTCCCAAATTACGTCTAAGCCTTAAGAAACTTTGGGAAGACCTGTCACAAAATTCATACTAATGTGTTCCCACTTTCATTCCTCAAGTGGTTGCAATGCACCCTTAGGTACTTAAAAAGCCTTGTCGTGTTAACATGTTAAACACCTTGAGATAAACTCTACGATTTCCCTCTTCATATTGTTCCACCAAAAAGTATGTCGAAGGTTAAAATACATTTTGGTACTTTCAGGGTGAATTGCAAATGGTGTGTGTGTCTTCATCATAATTTTATATTTTAATTCAGGGGCTTTAGGGACACAGAGTTGTGAGTCAGCTCTAAGTATCCATTTATTGTTAATTCTCGCTTCCAAAAAAACACATTCTTGTACTTTCATCATTATATTCACCAGTTCTGGGTCAATAGCTTGAGCAATTTTTAATTTTATCGATTAAAGTTAGTTCTACTCGTACATGTGCAATCCTCGTGTGGTACCTGATTTCTTTAATTTTATCTCCATCTTTTGTAAGTCATATAAAATGAGCCCTTGTGTTGTCAATATTACACTTGTAATCGCATATGATCTTCTACTTAATACGTCAATTACCACGTTCGTCTTTCTAGGGTGGTACTGAATAATGTGGTCATAATCCTTCAAAAGCTCAAGTCAATGCCGTTGTCTCATGTTGAGTTCCTTTTGAGTAAAGAAATATTTGAGGCTTTTATGGTCCGTATAGATCTTAACTTTCTCCTCGTAAAAGTAGTGTTTCCAGATCTTCAATGTGAAAACGATCGCTACCAACTCTAGATCACGAGTAGGGTGATTATTCTCATATTCCTTGACTTGTCAAGAGGCATAAGCTATAACGTTTTTTGTGTTGCATGAGAACGTAACATAGATCTCTACCTGAAGCATCGCTATAGATGATAAGTCCTTCCGATCCTGATGGTATGGTCAGAACAGAGGTTGAAACCAGTTTTCTCTTGAGTTCTTGAAAGCTCTTCCCGCATTCTTTGCTCCATTCAAATTTTGTGCTTTTGAGAGTCAGCTTAGTTAATGGAGCAGTAATTCGAGAGAGAATCCTTTTATGAATCTCTGATAATAACCAGCTAGGCCCAAAAAGTTTCGTACTTTAAATACTGTATTAGGTTGTTCCCAATTTAATATTGCATTAATTTTCACAGGGTCAACCGATATCCCCTGTTTGGAAATCACATGCCTAAGGAATGTTACTCCCTCAAGTCAAAACTCATATTTCTTCAACTTGGCATACAACTTATTCTCACGCAGCTTTTGGAGTATCAATCTCAAGTGTCATTCATGATCCTCGTGACTCTCAGAGTATAAGAGGATGTCATCAATAAAGACAACCACAAAGTGAGCCAAATATTCCTTGAGTATTAAAATCATGATGTTCATGAAGGCAGCAAGAGCATTAGTTAATCCAAAAGGCATGACCAAGAACTCGTAATGTCTATATCGAAATATGAAGGCAATCTTTAGAACGTCATCAACTTTAATCTTTAACTAATGATATTCGGAACGGAGATTAATTTTTAAAAAATATTGACCACCTTACAAATGATCAAGAAGGTCATCAATTTGAGGTAACGAGTACCTATTCTTAATGGTGACATGGTTCAACTACCGATAGTCAATGGACAGTCTCATACTCCCGTCTTTCTTCTTTACGAATAAAACAGGAACACCCCAAGGTAATGTAGTCGAAAGTATAAAACTCATATCTAACAGCTCTTGAAGATGGACTTTTAACTCCTGAAGTTCAATGGGAGCCATTCGGTATGAGGCCTTAGAAAGAGTTTTGGTGTCGGGTTCAAGGTGAATACAAAATTCAATTTCACGGTCTAGGTGTAACCCAAGAAGTTCTTCGGGAAACACGTTAGGAAATTCATTAACAATGAAAATGTAATTCAAGTATGAAGTGTTTTTGTTTAAATCAGTGATATGGGTTAAGACGGCTTGACATCCGTTTTTTAATAAGCGGGATAACTTTATGGCTAAAAATGACAATTATCGATTTCAAAGGTTTGGTTGCTTGAATTTGCATAACAGGTTGATTAAGAATATGAAAACTAATGATCCTATGAAAGCAATCTATTTTAGCATGATGGCTAGTCAACCAGATAATTCTTAAAATCACCTCAAAATCACTCATTTCTAAAAAGATAAGATCAACAGGTAATGTGAGGGTGTTTATTTGGACCAAACAAGATTTATAGACAGTAGATGTAACGACTATCTCTCTTAATGAAGTTTTAACAGAAAAATCAAAGTCTAATTTCTTAGTAGTCAAGTTCAGAGCACATTTAGGTGAAACAAAAAAGTGGGTAGAGCCAGTATCTAACAGGGTATATACTTCGTGTGAGTGTAGCTTACCAATTATAACTTCGTTTGGGTTCCACGTCTTTGGGTTGTCACAACAAAATCTCTCCATTAAACCATAGGTTTTGGCTTGTTCATGTTAGTCTTGGGTCTTGGGTGTCCTCATTACATATAGATTCAATTTTTCTAACAGATAAAATCGATCTATGTGGCTTTCCTTCCCACAACTGTAGCAAACCTTGGATGGCTGAGCATAATTTGAGCTAATATGTCCCTTCTGTCAACATTTGTAACATTTAACTGGTGCTCGATCTCCTCCTTTTGAAATCATTTTTGGTGTCTTTCCACGATAATCATAAGTCTTCTTTTCTTGAAGTTATTTCCATTGGGCTCGATCCTTCTATTATTTGTGTCAGGATTAACATCGGAGTGGTTTCCATTTTTGGTAAGGTGATTGCCTCCTCGATGGTTCTTGTTGTTCCGATGATTATTGTAATTGTCATGATTATTATCATGATTTTTTTCCCTTTAATAGTCATTTCTTCTTGGTTAGGATATCTATCTTTCTCGCTCTAGTAACTGAGCCCTATCCGCGATATCTGAATATAAACAAAGTTTAAGAGAAATAATGTGTTGACGAATTTCATTTTTCAAACCTTGTAAAAACATTCAAGTCTTGCGCTCCTTATCTTCCACCAAGTGGGGTGAAAACTGGGATAATTCAGTAAACTTGGTCTCGTATTGTGATACAATCATGTTAGTTAACTCCAATTTTATGAATTCTACCTCTTTCATATGGCGAATGCTCTCTGAAAAATATTTATAATTGAACAGTTCTTAGAACTCCTCCTAAGACATCTTTAGTGTTGGGTTGATGAGTACGTTTCACTGATTTCCACCAGTGATCCGCCTCTCCTCGCAATATAAAGATGGCGAAAGGAAACTTTTGTTCATCAGCGCATCACAATACATCAAATATTTTTCGTCATTTGCTTTATCCACACCTCTACCTTAAGTGGGTCCGGCTTCCTGAAAAACTCAGGAGGTCACAACTCCTTGAACTGTTTTGCAGTGTCCAACCGCTTGTTACCATTGTTTTTGTCGGTATTAAGAGTTCCTTGTGCCTAGTTCTACATGAATTCTAAAAAGGCCCTTAAGAAGGTATCATACATAATGTGGTTAGTAGTGATATTTTTTGGGGTCACATGAGGATTAATGCCCTCCTAATTCGTAGTTTTCTAGTTTTCAGCCTCTAAGTTAATGATTGGTTGGTCCTCAATTACCTCATGCATTTCGTAGTTCATCTCCTGGTTTCAAATGCCATTCTAAAAATGGGATCATAAAACAATGTTTAGTTAAAGAAAGTGACATGTCACATCTTGTCCCCACATCCAAACTGACTAATTAGATCAAAATTTAACTTAGGTAGGGCACAATAGTGAAGGATTCTATTTGTCTCCCCCTTCCTAGTATAACCCCAGATCTTTATTAGAGATAATATCCCTAAGCTCTGATACCAACTATGACGCCCTCAAATTCGGGCATATAAAACCCAATTTGAGTCGCCAAAATACAAAACAACATACATATATTTTCCTAATTATAATTATTACAATGCCGTGTATAGTATAGTAGTACACACACTAAGTCCTCACTAAAATTATTAGCACACCATTTTACAACTTAGTGAGGACTACTACAACTACTAAATATAACTGTCACTCCATTCTCATGCTCTTCCCGCTAGTCTCATCTACATTTTCATTTCTTGAGCTTAAATAGTCCAATAAGGAATATCATGACTAGGATAACAAACTGATAAAATTATATTTAGTCTACAATAGTGATATATCAGAGATTTAAAAATTGCTAAATAACGTAAGTTTTTAACAAATAACTGCAGGTGAATGAACAATCCATTAGAAGAGTCAAATAGATAATAATGTCTACTATACTCTCCAATTTTAAATTCATCATCAAGATTCCATTAAATGTAACACCAATGGTTAAGCATGTCAAACAACAGTTCTTCTTCGCACTCATGTCAAAGAGAACTTTCACCACGTGTCTTTGTCACACAGGCTAAACAAACTCAATAACCATATTGTCTTTGCACCCAGACTAAAGACATTCACAACAACTTGAGTCATGATATTTAGTAAAAACAACAAAGAATATATAGAAATAGTATAAATAATAAAACAATGAATGAATATTAGAAATCTTCAATATATTTATGTTTAAGTAATAATTTAATCTGTTCATAGTCCAATAATGTCCAAATTATCAACATGATGTCCAGAATATCGGAATGAGTTCAAGTCCAAAGGTATTGTCCAAGATTCACAGATAGGAAGTTCAACTATAAAGTTCACGATACAAGAAATATTTAATAGTCTACTGTGACGCCCCCAAAATAGGTATACATCACCTATTCTGAGTCGCCAAATACATGGTACAGAATACAAATACAACCTTAAATATACAACATGAGCTGTGAGTTTTAATACAAATATTATCTTCTAGACAGTATTCAAACTCAAAATAAGTCCTCAATACATTTATTATCACACTATTTCATAGAATAGTGAGGACTACTAATGCTATCATCTGGACCGTCACTCCGTTCCTCGACTAGTCCCTGCTACGATCTCATTTCCTGAAGAGAACAATGAAAGCAAAAGGGTGAGCTCAACTAGCCCAGTAAGAAATATTATGACTAAGATAATGTAGAATAAATTATCATTAGCCTTCAATAGTGTTAAACTGAAAAAATATAACAAACATCAAGTTTAACTGCAGCGGAACAAGCAATCCATTAGAAGAGTCAATTAGAGAATAAAATCTACTATCTTCTATGATTTAAAAGGTTTTTCATTACTTTTATCGTTGAGACTCAGCTTAATAAATAATCCACATCATCCCTGCAATACGGCTAAGTTCATCAGTATCACGACCACAAATTATTCATGCACTACGGGCCAAGGATATTCGTGTATTCATCAATGGTCATGATCATGCCAACAACTGTCCATCAATGCACTACGGCCAATGAGGATTTTTACCACATCATTTGTAACATTATGGTCATGATTATACCGAATAATCCTCAGTCATAATTATACCAAGTCCATCTATGCACTACAAACCTGAGTATGACTTTTAACATATTATAAACATGAGGATGATGACAATTCAATAAAATAAGTTCAAGAATTAATTTTAAAGATTTATAAGTTAATTTATCTTGAACTCAATAACGTCTAAATTGTCAACATGATACTGTTTTGTGGAGTAAAATTCAAAAATGTTCAGAAGAATATTTTCATGAAAAGATACTGGATGAAGCGCAAATATCAAGGATATTCCACTAATTTCATGGAGTATAGAAGTCAAAGCTTTAACCAACTGAGTAAAAGAGAATATATGAAACGACAAATGGATTTTTGTCCGCCATGCGGTAATCCACTTAGACAGATCATTTCCACAATTTAATAAGGAATGAATACAAATGATCATTCACCATGCATGTGATAATCCACATAGTCAGGTTATTCCAACAGAATAATAAAGAATGGAATAACAGAAGAAATCACCATGCATGCGATAGACCGCACAGACATGTTATTCCAACAGAATAATAAAGAATGAAACCAGGTCATGCGTAATCCGCACCGACAGAATGTTCCAACAGAATAATAAAGAACGGAACCAGGTAATGCGTAAACCGCACAAACAGGATGTTCCAACAGAATAATAAAGAACGGAACCAGGTCATGCGTAAACGCATGCATACGATATATTCCAAATGTAATAATAAAAATGGAATAACAGAAGAATTTCACCATGTATGCGATACTTCGCATAGACATGTTATTCCAACATAATGATAAAGAATGGAATAACAGAAGTTCTCTTCATGAAGACGAAAAAAATAATACCCCTTACGAGTACAACAAATAATATCCCTTACCGTAAAAGAAGAGTATTCCGACTGGTAAGGCGAGGATATTCTTGAAGAAAACTTATATTGTTTTTCTACGCTCAAAGCTTCTGAAAACTCTAAAGAAATACGCTCAAGATTATAGAAGGAGAATTCTCTGAACTTCTAGAGTGATTTTCAATTCTAACTAAGCATCCTATTTATAGAAGAATGGAAAGGATATTATGCTGCACTATGCAATAAAATATAATATATTCAATTTATAATCAAATAAAATAAAACTTTATAAAAAGTATTATGCTTTATATAAAAAGTTTACTATGCAACACTATGCATAATAAAATATAATATATTCTATTTATAGTCTAATAAAACAAATAACTTTATAAAAATATTCTGTTTTATATAAAAAAAAATTTCTGTTTTATTACATTAATAATACTAATAAAACAAAATTTATCATCATTATTATAATTCACAATATTAATCGACCAGGTCGTTCCCAGAAAAGAGGGGGCTTTCCAATAAGGATTTCTCCCTATTGGCGCGCAATTAGGTGACTAAACCTCTTCTTGACAGAACTTCTAGACATCATTAATATTGCAAATAATAATATTAATAACTTTGTCATCTCAATTATTGATTTAATAATATATAAAATATTGACAATAATTGAATCAAATAACGTGAGATACTACGCAAAGAATTATCGTAGCAATAATTGAACAAAACCGAGTGACTTCTCACGTAAACATCAATAATCAATACCGCAGCTACTACGCAACCACGTGTATTCGTATTTTAACACCGGTGTTTCAAATAGCTTAATTCTGTAAAACTTTAGCCGTTATTTTCATAAAGTATTTTGTCGTTTTCTCAATTCGACAATAATTCCGTTGTGGGGTCCACCAATGATTATGTCATTATCTAATATTCCTATTAAAATGAATATTCCCCCACCAATCGAATATTATATAACAACTCATGCATTTTGCAAAATTTATAAATATTACCCACAACTATAATATTATATCAAATTCATTCCATAATATTCAAAAATGATATTTATAGAAAATTCATCTTTATTTATAAAATTTGGGGTCTTACATCTACAATGTTCACAATTAAAATAGAAAGTTCAAGTCAAAATATTCATAGTCCAAAAGTTCACAATTCAAATAGAACGATAAGAATTCAATAGGAATGTTTAGGTCAAAAGATATTAGATGAAGCGCAAACTATTAAAGAATTTTTAATGAATTTTTATTTGCAGAAATTTTTACCATTTAATGTTACAGTAAGTCAACTATCACATAAAATCAATCACATACCGCTCACATACACTCACATGCATATTATGATGGCCCACGTGACTTGCTCTGGACGTGGGCCATCAAAATATGCATGCGAGTGTATGTGAGAGGTATGCGACTGATTTTATATGATAGTAGACTTACTGTTAATGTTAAGGGTTGTAGAAACGAATAATAATTTCTCAACATAGTAGGTTTAAATTTAGGAGTATGAAGAAAAGGATATCCATTATCTTAGCATGTGACTAGATACTACTTTTTATGTAATTGATCAACCTATATGTATATTTATAATTTAATTAGTAACTACCACATATAAATTTCATTGTGTACATTAACTCGTATATTTTGAAATCATCAAAAATGACTCTATGGTATAAATTTTTGAAGTGTATAAAATAGAGTAGAATAAACTTTAAAATAGTTTTTGAAGGAATAAAATAATATTTCAAAACAATCTTTGAGAGGAAACTTTTCAAAATGAATCTTCTAAAGGAAGAGTTGTAAACACTAAGTTATGTGTGAGTGTTTGTACTGTTAAAAACCTTAAAGAGAAATTATATATATATATTTATATGAACTTATCTTGTAGAAAATAATTTGTCAAGGCTAGTACTTGGTACTATGTCCTTAAGATAATTATGCCCTCTGTATGGTGCTTAGAGTTGATAGCACTTGTCTCCCAGGATACAATGACACCGTATAATTTAGCAGCACTACAAAAAGTATACTCTATGAACCAAAAAATAAATACTCTAACTCTCTCTTTTAGAACTATAAAACTGATGAGAAAACAGAACTTAAATGACTAATAAATGCTTAGTTGCTTGTGAATGAGTGAGTATGAAGGCTTCCCCTCCTATCTATTTATAAGAGGGGTTGGTGCCCCTTCGGATGGGCACTTAGCCCTTGAAAAGGCATGGGAAGCCACAGAAAAGGTATTATTTGTATCTTTTGGTCAAAACGACGTAGTTTTGACCATTTGTAGAATAGGCGCATTTATCCGGACCCTTAAAATGACGTAGTTTAAGCATTATAAGAACCAAAACTACGTAGTTTTAGGCTTATAAAAAAAGGCGCGACAAAAATGACGTAGTTTTGGGCCGCCCGTTCAAACTTATACCCTTTCAGCAGATACCACTTCTCAAAATGACACAATTTTGATAATATAATAAATAACACTTTTCAAAACGACACAGTTTTGATAATAGATTTAAATAAATTTTGTCTAAAAATTTATATACAGGACCCAGACCAGCCAGTCGGTCGGCGATGGCGGCACGCGCGTGTGGGTTTGAACCTAGCCTTGGCTAGGTCCTCTTCCTTCCACAAAAGTGGGGTGCCCCTTGGGGCCCAAACCCAAGAGCACTTTCCTTGTATATAAACATATTAAAATTTTAATTTCTAACCTGTGTGGGACTTGGTTTTTCCCACATGTATTTATTATCTTTTATCATTTCCAAGTGTGATCTTTGGGAGTTAATATCTCATTCATTACTCCATGGATTTGAGCTTCCAAATACTTAATTTAATCTACTCATGGAGTAGAACACATTAATATATAGAATCATTAAAAATAATTAATGAAACCCACATTAATTTTGGCTCAAATTCCAACAATCCCCTACATAAATGATATTGACTACCAGCCTTTTGCAAATGTTATGTAGACTCTAAGAGAGAGACAGAATTAGAAATCATCTGTATCGAGAGAGGTAGCTTTTGGCTTTGAACCTTCCCTTATGAAAAACTATCGGGTTTACTGGTTGTCCAGTGAACGTGATGTCTTGAACTGTCCAATCGTTTGTGTAAATTGAGACAATAGTAATTCACACAGAAGCTTTCTAGATATTATTTGGTTCTCATGATTTTGTTCATTTTGGCCCCGAACAATCCCGGATTTATGAGTGCTTTAGAGAAGTATAGCTTTCTCTTTCTCATAGAATTGGCCCAGTTCACACTCACATAGGTGGTTCTTAATAAGAGTATCCTGCCATACTCCACATGTTTATCAAGATTTAAGAATCATTAAAAACATAGCTTATCCTGTAACCGTTGCAGGTATCACTATCTCGTATCATAGGAATGAGCAGAAGAAATTAATTTCTTCATAGCGATTTGGTTGAATCATTCACAATTTAGTTGTCCCTTTGAACCTAGATCTTGGGATCTCTAGTCAACTATGTTGGGTTTCCATCATGACGATCCTTGTTTATAGGCTTTAACTCATTCCCCTCGAAGTTATTTTTACTTGCTCTCTAGTCAAACCTTTAGTCAATGGATCCGCTATAGGAATATCTTCTAAAAAAATTATGAAGCCATTCAGCTTCTTCTCCAGCCTTAACTAATGCAATAAACTCAGATTCCATTGTTGATCGAGCAATGCATGTTTGTTTAGAAGATTTCCATGATATTGCTCCTCAACCTAGTGTAAACATAAAACCACTAATGGATTTAGAGTTTTTGTATCTGATATCCAATTCGCATCACAATATCCTTCAAGTACTGCTAGATATCTTGAGTAGTGCAATCCAAAATTTTGAGTGTATTTTAAATACCTTAAAATTCTTATAATCGCTTTCTAGTGATCTTGTCCTGAATTGCTTGTAAATCTACTCAATTTATTGACAGATTGTGATATGTCAGGACATGTACAATTCATTAAGTACATAAGGCTTCTAATTATTTGTGCATACTCAGGTTGTGATTTGCTATCTCCTTTATTTTTAGACAAGTGTAGATTTATATCTACCGGTGTTCCCACAGGATTGCAATCATATTGATTGAATTTCCTGAGTATTTTCTCAATATAGTGTAATTGTGATAACACTAATCCATCCGATGTTTTAGAAAGTTTAATTCCTAATATTACATCGACAACACCCATGTCTTTCATGTCAAACATATTATTTAACATTCTTTTAGTAGTTTTAATGATATCATTATTACTACCCATAATGAGCATATCATCTATATAAAGACAACTAATAACATACCCATTCTTAGTGTCCTTGACATACACACATTTGTCACACTCATTTATTTTGAAACCATTTGATAACATTGCATTATCAAATTTTTCATGCCATTATTTAGGTGCTTGTTTTAATCCATAAAGAGACTTTACAAGCCGACAAACTTTCTTTTCTTGTCCTGGAATAATAAATCCTTCTGGTTGTTCCATGTAGATTTCTTCTTCTAAATCTCCATTCAAGAAAGCTATTTTTACATCCATTTGATGTATTTCTAAATTATATATAGCTGCAATGGTTATTAACATCCTAATTGAGGATATTCTTATCACAGGAGAATAAGTATCAAACTAATCTAAACCCTCCTTTTGCATGTATCCTTTGATTACAAGTCTTGCTTTATATTTGTCTATAGATCCATCTGCTTTCATTTTCTTCTTGAATATCCACTTATATCCAAGAGGTTTAGAGCCTGGTGGGAGATCTACTAATTCCTACGTATGATTATGCAAAATGGATTCTACTTCACTATTTATAGTATCTTTCCAATATGAAGCTTCAGGACTCGATATTGCTTCTTTATAGGTTTAAGGCTCATTTTTTAAGAAATAGGTTAGAAAATCCAGACCATAAGATTTTGATGTTCTATCACGTTTACTACGTCTAGGTTCATCAATATCTTCTAAACCATGATTACTGTCATTAATAGCATCATAAGTTCTTTTATTTGAACTTGTTTCTTGTTCGTTAGAACTTGGCTCTTGTTCCTTTTTATTAGGAAATATTGTTTCAAAGAATTCAGCATCTTTTGACTCAATAATCATATTTTCATGTATTTCCTCTATTTTTGATTTATTAACCAAAAATCTATATGCATTGTTGTTATTAGTATAACCAACGAATATACAATCTATTATTTTTGGTCCTATTTTCACCTTTTTGGGTGGTGGAACCATTACTTTTGCTAAACACCCCCACACTTTTAAGTGTTTATAAGATGGCTTACGTCTTTTCCATAATTCGTAGGGTGTAACATTAGACTTCTTTTGAGGTATTCGATTGAGAATATAATTTGCTGAAAGAATTGCTTCCCCCCCCCCCCACAATTTATGTGGCAGCCCAGAACTTAATAACAATGCATTCATCATTTCTTTTAAAGTTCTATTCCTTCTTTCTGCAACACCATTTTGTTGTGGTGAATAAAGTGCAGTTGTTTGGTGTATTATACCATGTTGTGAACAAATTTCAACAAATGGAAATTCATATTCCCCACCTCTATCACTTCTAACTATCTTGATCTTTTTATCAAGTTGATTCTCAACCTCATTTTTGTAATGTTTAAACATTTCCAAAGCCTCATATTTACTTCTCAATAAGTAAACATAACAATATCTTGTACAATCATCTATAAAAGTGATAAAGTATTTCTTACCTCCTCTTGTCTCTATATACTTTAAATTACAAATATCAGTGTGTATTAATTCAAGAGGTTCTGTACTTCTTTCAATTGATTTAAAAGAAGATTTTCTAAGTTTTTCCTCAACAAAAATTTCACATTTATGATTAGAGTTAATCTCACATTTTGGCAAACATTCGATATTAATTAATCTACGTATAGTATTATAATTAACATGTCCTAATCTACCATGCAATAAATTAGATGACTCAATCATATAAGTAGAAGATGTAATTTTATTAATATTGAAAGTTACAATAGTCATTACATTCATTTTGAGGAGCCCATTGCTCATATAACCCTTCCCCACATACTTCCCATTTTTAGTTAATACAAATTTGTCTGATACAAAGACTAATTTAAATCCCTTTTGACTAAGAAGGGATCCTGACACTAAATTTTTCCTAATATCAGGCACATGGAGCACGTTGTTGAGGGTGAGTTCCTTGCCAGATGTTATCTTCAGAATCACCTTTCCTTGTCCAGCAATCTTTGATGAAGAAGAATTTCCCATGTTTTTTATAAATGTTCTCCATTCTCAATTTCTTGATATGTGGATAACATCTTCCTATCGGAACACACATGTCGGGTTGCTTCAGTATCTATCCACCATTCTCTTGAATTCTCAACCATATTTATTTCTGAAACAACCGCTGAAAGGTTCATTTCAGAAACATCTTGAAGAAGACTATCCACTTCCGTTACATTGGCTTGTGCGGACTTCTTGTTTTGGTCTTTGCGTTTTCGACAATCCTTTACCCTATGTCCCGGCTTGTCACAGAAGTAGCATTTGCCTTGGAACTTCTTATTTGTTCATTGTTAAGGTCCATTACCAGAGAATTTTCTCTTTTTGGACTTCGGACCTTGTTCCACCATGTTGGCTTTATATTCCACAAAGGTCCTTCTTGTTTTCTTTTCAGAGGCACGATTGTCCTCTTCTATCCTTAATCTTACGATTAAGTCTTCAAGTTTCATCTCTTTGTGTTTATGCTTGAGATAATTTTTTAAAATCTTTCCACATAGGTGGTAGTTTTTTAATAATAGCAGCAACTTGGAAAGATTCACTTAAGAACATACCTTCTACATGTATTTCATGCAGGATTACTTATAATTCTTGGACTTGGTTGATGACCGCCTTAGAATCCACCATCTTCTAGTCCAAAAACCTGCCAACTACGAATTTCTTCGTGCCACTATCTTCTATTTTATATTTTTTATCCAAGGAATCTCATAATTCTCTTGCTGTTTTGAGAGAACTATACACATTATATAATGTGTTATCCAGTCCATTAAGGATATAATTTTGACACAAAAAATCTGCATGTTTCCATGCATCTATTGCGGCAACAACATGCATGTCTGTTTCATCTTCTTTGAGCACATGGGGATCTTCGTGAAGAAACCTCGCTAAGTTCAAAGTAGTAAGATAAAACAACATCTTTTGTTGCCATCTTTTAAATTCTATTCCATTGAACTTTTCTGGTTTTTCACCATGGTTCACAGGAACATTTGGTATAGAAGGTGTAGAAGAAGAACCAATTATAGTAACAGAATTGGTATCCATATTTCTTGCATATATATATATATATATAATTGTCTTAAAAATGTTAAAAACCTTAAAGAGAAATTATATATATATTTATATGAACTTATCTTGTAGAAAATAATTTGTCAAGGCTAGTACTTGGTACTATGTTCTTAAGACAATTATACTCTCCGTATGGTACTTAGAGTTGATAACACTTGTCTCCTAGGATACAATGACACCGTATACTTTAGCAGCACTACAAAAAGTATACTCTACGAACCAAAAAATAAATGCTTTAACTCTCTCTTTTAGAACTATGAAACTGATGAGAAAACAAAACTTAAATGACTAATAAATGCTTAGTTGCTTGTGAATGAGTGAGTATGAAGCCTACCACTTCTTATCTATTTTTAGGAGGGGTTGGTGCCCCTTCGGATGGGGACTTAGCCCTTGAAAAGGCATGGGATGCCACTGAAAAGGTATTATTTGTATCTTTTTGTCAAAATGACGTAGTTTTGACCATTTGCAGAATAGACACATCTATTCGGACCCTAAAAGCGATGTAGTTTAAGCATTAGCAGAACTAAAACTACGTAGTTTTAGGCTTATAAGAAAAAGTGCGACAAAAACGACGTAGTTTTGGGCCACCCGTCTTCCAACAGATACCACTTCTCAAAACGACATAATTTTGATAATAGAATTAAATAAAATTTAAATAAATTATATAAAGGACCTGCACCCACGACCCGTGCCAGCTGGGCTGGCTTATTGCCTACATGTGGAGGTTCGAACCTAGCCTTGGCTAGGTCCTCTACCTTCCACAAAAGTGGGGTGCCCTTTGGGGCCCAAACCCAAGAGCACTTTCCTTGTATATAAACATAATAAAATTTTAATTCCTAACCTATGTGGGAATTGGTTTTTTCCACATGTATTTATTATCTTTTATCATTTTCAAGTGTAATTTTTAGGAGTTAATATCTCATTCATTACTCCATGGATATGAGCTTCCAAATACTTAATTTAATCTACTCATGGAGTAGAACACTTTAATATATGGAATCATTAAAAATAATTAATGACACCCACATTAATTTAGTCTCAAATTCCAACATGTACAACTCTATAGAAAAACTCACATAAACAATTCTTGCAATGTTACTGATATTCATCAATACTTAAGGTAGCCTTAACACACTTAGAGAGACATTTACACTAAATAATTTTTTTAGAGAGTAAAAGTAGGATAAACAAGAAAGTTATGAAACTCCTTACGTTAAACCTCATATTTATAGCCAAAACTTAACCAATATCTACCACACATCAATTAACTACATTTTTCACATTTCAATATTATCTTTAATCTACCACATATTAATTATTCATATTTTTCACATTTCAAGATTACATTTAATCTAACACATTAACTATCCACAGTTTTCACATTTCATTCACAATTATCCATATTTTCACATTTCACTCACAATTATTATTATATTATTCATCTTCTCAGATTATTGACTTAACATATTAATATCATAGATATTTAAGTGTACAATATTATTTACCTAGCGTATTAATGAATTTGTCTAACTTTTCAGTACCTGTGACTTTTAAATATATAACTTTCCATTATTACCCTGCTACTATGACAATTATTGGTATAATACTATAGAATATTGTAATGACACTGTGTGTTACTGTTCCTTTATTGTCGAGTATTTTAGCAACCAAATGTAACAATTTCACCTATAACTTTTATTAACAGTTATTTTATCATTTTTTGTATCCGACAATTATTATGTTGTGGGATCCACTAATTATTGGTTATTACAGTGTCGTCGTATGTTACCAAATATTCTTTGGCGTCTCCGCCGACATTCTTTTTGTTTCTTATAATTTGTATATATCATCCTTAACTGTAACTTGTTATCAATTTAACACCTTACTGTTTCAAAAATACATATAAAAAAATTAAGTTTTATTAATTAATATACGTCGCAAACGTAATTCTACAAAACACTCTCGTAATATATAGGAGGACTCTATTTTAATACCCCATCTGTTCTAAAATTAGAGATATAGGTCAAACGACGACATATTAAATTTTAAATTAATGTGAATTTATTTAGTTTTAATTAAAACAATTATTATAACTGTATAGTATATAACATCAATTATTAATCACAAAATTTGTTTTATTCTAAACTTTTATGAATCATTAATTTTAAAGTTTAATATATTATCATTTAATCTCAAAAGTCAAATTGTATTTTTAATTTTAAAACATATAGAGAGTATTATATTTTCTTTAAAATATTGATAATTAGAATTGTGTTTATTAAGAAAAGATTTTTGTAAAAAATAAATCACAACATTAGATGAGAAATGTTTTCTTCGTCTCGGTCTTGCCTAAGCTTAGGTATCTCAATCTATGGCTGATAGACCAAACTTAGGTTAGTCTATTTTATTATTGCCAGCTTTTTCATTTGACTTTTGCAGTCTCGAGATGGTCTTCCCAAGTGGCAACCCTTTTTACAATTTACAGACTACGGCTTAGTTGGAGACTTTGAATCACATGAATTTGGAGATTTAGTACTCCCTCCTTAAATAAGTTAGCTTTTAGGGAGTTTAATTTTTTTTAATATATTTGACATTAATAAATTTTTATAAAATATTAACTATAATTTTTCCTCTATTATCTTTAAATATTTATTTATCTCATTTATCTAGATAATTTTATACATATTTCTTAATTAATGCGATGATAATTGTGATAATACATATCAATCTTAATGATGTAAATGAAGTAATAAATGACTTCTTTAATAAGTGTGAAATCCTCTAAAACGTTACTTATTTAGGAATAAAGAGAGTACTTTTAAAATTCAATGATCAATTTAAAATATAAAAATATTTTAAATTAATTTCAAAAAATTGAGACTAGTTTTATATTTAATAACCAAATGAGTAATATTCTAAGAAATTAATTAAGTATATATAAGATATGACATAATAATGAAGGAATTCATACATTATTATTTTATTTTATTACTTAGAATTCCATGATAATAGCATTTTAAATTGGTCATGAAATTAGTCCACATATTTCCTTATTAATAAACAAAAATATCAACTTATTTTGTCATAACACATGATAAGATTCAGATCCCATTTGGGGGAGTTGTTGGGTGATCTAAATTTTAAATTAAAGATAAAAATGTTTTAATGTTTGATAACTCTTCAAAATTACTTTTAAAAGAGTAGAAATATAAGTTCAAATCACTTTTTTTTAATTGAAGTAGTAAATTTGTGTTTTGACAGAACCACTTTTGACAATTGAATGAAATATAAAATTATCATTAAAATGTTAAAATAACATAAAATATCGTAATACATAATTATCTTAAATTTGTCATTATTTTAACTTTTTTATGAAATCACTTTTTTATTTTTATTTTTACAAACCTATAAAAAGGGTTTTTTTTTCTTCTTCAAAAGTTCTAGGTTTTAAAAATGGTGTAAATTAACCGAGTATTGAGTTGCTCAGATTTGGTACACAAAATTTATCGAGTAAAAAATAAGGTTTGATTGAGGCTCGTTTAGCTACCGAATCGATCACGGTCTCGAATCGAGCCCGAGTAGTTTGAACTTTTCGAACGAATATGACCCGAGTATCAACAGAAAATTACAATTTGAGGAGGTTTGAGTAATTTATTGAACTTTAAAATTTGCTCATTTTTGAATAATTTATATTTCGAGTCGAGCTCGAATCAAACTTTTAGTCGAACAAGTACGAATCGACCCTGAACTGTTTGTTCATTTTACAGTTTTAGGTTTTGTTCGGGAGTGTTTTACCGACCATCATGTTAGCTGTAGTCTTGGGCTGGAACTGATGAGATTGCGCCTGTATGGCCGAAGGCATACCGGATGTCGAGGATGTTCGGGTTCGGATACCCGAGCCCATTAGGCCAGAATCCGGTTGGGATCAAGGAGGTCGGGGTCGGACCTTCGCGTCCTTTGAAGTCAAGTGGCTTCGGTTTGGTGTTTGTGGACGTCTGTTGGGTTGGACTCAATGCGGTTAGGCGGCCCAAAGCAGAAGTTTGGAGTGATAAGGAGTTTGCGTGGTTAAGGGCACTAACCCTAATCATATTCTAATAAGGTAACTCCAAAGGTAGTATTGGAAATGGATTCTACTTACACTTTTAAGGAGATTGTGTTGGACCCAAATATGGGTAACTTCCATATTTAGGAGTCCTATTCCGTCTCGGAGAGGGACTCTTGGGAGATGAGAATGACTATAAATACAAGGCTTAACTATGATTGACAGGTAATACATCTTTGAGCACTAAACACTTAAGCCTCCATTGTTAAACCTTGTGAACAGCCAGTATTTATTCTCACACCAGAGCTATCCCCCGACGGCACAAGCCGTCAAGCTTCTGTGTGATCTGTTATTGTGCAGGTTTCAACGCGTGGATTCTGTGATTGGACGCGCGGACGAAACTTGGCATTAACATTAGCGCTAGAAGGAGGGCTTAGTGCTTTTTTGCAATCACAACCAACTTTTCTGGCAGCAGGCTATGGCGAGTAAGGAGAACAATGTCTCTGCCCAGGAAAAGGCGAAGACCCAGCAGTCACAAGACCACACAGGTGAGGGGCTCGGTGAAGGACCGCCTAGGGTCCAGAATTCTAGACGTTCAGGAGGTGTCAGCCCCTTCCCTTCGGTGAAAACTCTTCCACGATAGCCAACACATGCCTAATCATGCGAGTCAGGCCGGTGAAAACCATTCTCGGGCCCTCGTAAGGCAAGAAGGAAGAGAAGACAGCCGAGACCAGCGGGAGTTCATCCTGAAAAGGAAGATGGAGCAGAGCAAAGATTCCATGTTGGCACTACGGCTACAATAGGAGGAGCTCGAAGTACAGATGGCTAAAGTGGCTGGAGAGCAAGAAGCCTCCTCAAAGAGGCGTAGACATCATAGCCGATCCCAATCACCCCGACGGGATGCGGCTAGAAAGGAGAGGAGCCGACCCCGAAGTCACTCCCGAGAGGGTAGAAGCCGCAAGAGGAGTCGGTCGGCAGACAGAAGATCTAGGCACCCAGGCAGGTCGAAACAAAAGAGGAGGATCGCATTCCCCGAATACGAGTGGGACAGACATCATTCGTCCCCCTGTAAGGAGGAAGTCGATCCTCTCGTGAGAAGGGTTGCGAAATTAGAGAAGTTGTTGGCGGCCAAGAGTCCGAAGGGGACCTCTTCGAGCTATCCAGGATCGCCTTTCTCATTGGAAATCAATCAAGTCACGACTGATCCGAAAAAGAAGATGCCCCCTATGGATACGTATGACGGGTTAGGAGATCCTTACGATCACTCGAATGGATATGACCGTCTGATGTCTTACTATGGACATTCGGACGCTGCCAAATGTCATATGTTTGCCACGACATTGAAAAAGAGTGCCCGGGAGTGGATGGGGACTTTGGTAGCAGGATCGATCGGGTTGTGGAACGATCTTCGGGAAAAGTTCCATGCTCGGTTTGGAAGCAACAGGAGACGAGGAAAGATCACGGCTTCCCTCATGCAGGTTCGACAGAAGTCAGATGAAACTCTAGGTCAGTATGTAAAAAGATTTCAGGAGGCTATGGGGTCGGTAGCAGAGTTAAACTCCCCACAAGCACTGGGATTCTTCACAACGGGTCTAGATATCGGGAGGTCGAAAAAACTGATGAAAGACCTGGTGATCAACCCTCCTACAGATTTGACCGAAGCCTTCCATCGGGCCGAATAGTTTATTACGATAGAAGAAGCCATGGGCAATTTTAAACCACACTCCCAAACCTACGAGAAGTCTCAGGATAGGGACAAATAGCATTATCAGCGCTCTTATAACAACCAGTGGAGGTCGGATAATCCGAGTAAGAAAACTTACAATGGAGGAGGATCAGGAAGCAATCGACCTCCCCTGCCTAATCGAAGTGTTAGCAAAGTTTACACCCCCTCACTACGGATCGGGCGAAGATCTTGGAAGAGATAAAAAATAAATCCTTCTACGAACCATGCTTGAGGCGAACCAAACCAGGGAGGAGGGGTCGAGACAAGTTTTGCGAGTATCACCAGAGCACCGGGCATTCGACAGAGTAACAACTTGATGGATATGATAGAGAAGAACGTTCAGAACGGTCAATTAATTTAGTATATAGCCGGTCGGGACAACGTGGTGGAACCAAGAGAGGAGAACAGAGATCAAGGTTAGGACACCCGACCCCCACAAAACCCTCCAGCCCGAGGCGTAATAGATGTCATCTCAGGCGGTTCGGTTGGACGCGTAACTGGAAAGAAGAGGAGCGGGCATCTCGGAGCAGTGTTATCAGTTACGGGGTCTACCACAAGAAAAGATCGGGCATACCCTGGAACAACTATCTCATTCTCGGACGAGGACTATCCTACAGACCTCATAGAACCGCATGACGGGGCACTGGTGATAACGGCTCAGGTCAGGATTGTGGATATGAAATGAATGATGATAGACAACGGGTCCTTGGTCGATATCCTGTACACTCACACTTACCAGAGGTTGGACCTATAAGGGAAGAAGATGGATTTGGGCAGCGAAGGACCTTTGTACGGGTTCAGTGGAGATCCGGTGTATGTTTCTGGCACCATTGAACTACCGGTCAAGTTTGGCACAACTCCCAATCAGGTCGAGATAATGGTCAGGTTTTTCGTGGTCCAGGTGTATTCGGCATATAATGCGATCCTCGAACGACCGACCTTAGCAGCCCTACAAGCAGTGACTTCAATACCCCATTTCAAAATCAAGTTTCCAACACCGAACGGGATTGGGGAGGTAAAAGGTGACTTAGACATTGCCCTAAGGTGTTATCGGAACAGACAATGGCTATTGAAATAGAGCCATTTACGGAGGGTAGTACCAAACCAATGGCCCTGCCAGCTGAGGAAACAGAAGATGTGGAACTGATACCGAGAAATAAAGAGAAAATGATCAAGATCGGGTCGGGATTATCAGAACCATTTCGGACAGGACTGATAGATTTGCTCCGTGTCTACGCCGACATCTTCGCATAGGTGCCTAGTGACATGCCAGGGGTAAGCGAATCGATAGCCCTTCACAGATTACATGTTGACCCGAACAAAAAACCAGTCATACAGAAACGAAGAGTTTTCACCCCAGAAAGACAGAAGATCGTCGATGAGGAGATTGCCAAGCTCCTGGAGGCCGAATTCATCTTCGAAATTGATTACCCCAAATGGTTGGCCAATGTAGTCTTGGTCCAGAAGCAGAACGGGAAGTGGAGATTGTGCATCGACTACACGGACCTGAACAGGGCATGCCCGAAAGACTTCTATCCACTGCCCAACATAGACCAGTTAATAGATGCCACATCGGGGTACGACATGCTGAGCTTCATGGAAGCCTTTTCAGGGTACCATCAGATCTCAATGAGTAAATAAGACATCCTAAAGACTAGTTTCATCACGCATCGAGCAATATATGCGTATCGAAAGATGTTCGGACTACTGAATGCAGGGGTGACTTATCAGGGAATGATGAATCTCGTGTTCACGGAACAGTTAGGGAGAAGTATGGAGGTCTACGTAGACGACATGATCGTCAAAAGCATGTCAGTCCGTGACCACCTCGAGGATCTAGAAAACTACTTCGGAACAGTCAGGAAATGCAAGCTGAGGTTGAACCTGACCAAGTGCACTTTCGGATTGGGATCGGGGAAATTCTTAGGCTATCTGGTCAGCAAATGGGGAATCAAAGCGAATCCAGAGAAGATTCGGGCGATCCTAAATATGAAATCCCCAAAGTCGTATAAAGATGTTCAGAGATTGACGGGTCAAATTGCAGCCCTTCGACGGTTTATCTCGAAATCGACGGAGAGATGTCTGCCATTTTTCGACACCTTGAAAGGGCCTAAAAATGAGAAGAGCTTAGAGTGGACTTCGGAGTGCGAGGATGCATTCCAAGGGATCAAAAATTACTTATCCTCAGCACCTTTGTTGATGAAGTCGATCCCTTCGGAACCGCTATATTTATACTTAGCAGCAAGTTCGATGGCGGTGGGAGCAGGATTAGTTCGGGATAAGGGGTAAAATCAGTTCCCGATATACTATGTCAGCCATGTACTCCGAGAGGCAGCAACCCGATACCCAAACCTGGAAAAATTCGCCTACGCTTTGATCATAGCAAGTAGAAAACTTAGGCATTATTTCCAGGGTCGGTTAATAGTGGTATACACGGACCAACCGTTAAAGAAAATATTGCACAAGCCAGAGGTATCAGGACAGCTTGCTGCATGGGCAATGGAACTGACGTAGTTTGCAGTAGAGTATCTACCCCGAACAGTAATAAAAGGACAGGCCTTGGCAGATTTTATTGTGGAATGCTTGTTCAGGGAACATGAGGTAGGATCGGTGACAGAAACACAACATGGGAGAACTTCATGGACACTGTATGTTGATGACTCGTCAACTTCGGACACCAGCGGTGCAGGGGTCATCTTAACGAGTCCCGAAGGATTTAAGGTCCAATAAGCCATCCGATTCCAATTCAAAGCCACCAATAACGAAGCAGAGTATGAGGCCATCCTAGTTGGATTAAGGTTGGCCTGAAGCTTAGAGGTACAAACATTGGTCATCTACAGTGATTCCCAGTTGGTCGTCAAGCAGATATCGGGGGAGTACGAAGCTCGGGGGGCAAGGATGACAAGATATTTAGCCGAGGTGAAGGATAAGCTGGCATACTTCATTTCAGTCAGCTGTCAGGGAGTGGATCGATCCAACAACACAGTGGCAGATGCCTTGGCTCGATTGGCAACCATCGAAGCCAGTTCCTTCAGTGGGTCGGTATATCTAGAAATATTGGAACAACCAAATGTTCCGAAGGACGAAGAAGAAGTCCAACCCTGGAGTGATACCAGCTTCCTGGCACAGAGCAATGAAGCTGACCAGTTGGATATAGGAGTTCGGCGTCAGCTGTCCAAACCCGATCCCAACTAGACAGAGGAAGGAAGAGATGAATTCATGAAGGGGGAACCGAACCCCATACCTCAAAGCATAAAGATGAACGGCCATCCAGTCGCCATCGGGGCACCAGAACATCCTCTCGTTCAGCTCCGGAACCCGAAGCTTGTACTCTTTGGGGATGTTAAACACGGTTCGGATGTCAGACAGCTGGGGCTTAGTGAAAGACGATTGGGTATTGACAACCATGTAATCGGTTTTAGATGCATAGAGGTGCTTAATGCTCGATTCAAAGACTCTCGGTAGGGATGCTTGTAGTAGAGTCTGCCGGTAACTCGATCGGAACCAGATCATGGGAGGCGAGGGTAGCGCGCTTTTTGCCAGAGTGATCGTCACGGGAGGAGGAGTGCTAGAATCTGCCATTTGGTTAGTAAAATGAACAAAGGTGAAGAGTGAAGTCTGTTAAACGAAGGAAAATGGCAAGAATCAAAGAAATCTGATGAGGTAAAGCTCTCGCCGGAAATCTCCCTTGCCGGAATATTTAAAAAAGGAGTTTGAAATGAAGAAAGGCTTGAAAAAGTGACAGTGATGGGTGGACAGGGGCTTATATAGCGTGATTGACATGGATTTCCAGGGCGGCTATTTATGGCACGTGGGGCCTGGTCCTGGGGAGACGTGTGTTGGCTCAAAAAACGAGAAGAAACCGCTTGGGTTCCCGAGACAAGCTCATCATTGCCAGGCGTGACTCTTCAAAATTGTGTCCTTTTAAGTCTCAGGTCATAAATATCTTATAACAAGAGACTGGGGGGCAATGTTCGGGAGTGTTTTACCGACCATCATGTTAGCTGTAGTCTTGGGCTGGAACTGATGAGATTGGGCCTGTATGGCCGAAGGCATACCGGATGTCGAGGATGTTCGAGTTCGGATACCGGACCCCATTAGGCCAGAATCTGGTTGGGATCAAGGAGGTCGAGGTCGGGCCTTCGCGTCCTTTGGGCTGAAGCCCGGGCTGGTGTTTGTGACGTCTGTTAGGGTAGGCCTATGCAGTTGGGCGGACCAGGCGCAGAGTTTGGAGTGATAAGGAGTTTGCGTGGTTAATGGCACTAACCCTAATCATATTCTAATAAGGTAACTCCAAAGGTAGTATTGGAAAGGGATTCTACTTACACCTTTTAAAGAGATTGTGTTGGACCCAAATATGGGTAACTGCCATATTTAGGAGTCCTATTCCGACTCGGAGAGGGACTCTTGGGAGATGAGAATGGCTATAAATACAAGGCTTAACTACGATTGACAGGTAATACATCTTTGAGCACTAAACACTTAAGCATCTATTGTTAAACCTTGTGAACGGCCTGTACTTATTCTCACACCGGAGCTATCCCCCGGTGGAACAAGCCGTCAAGCTTCTGCAAGCTTCTGTGTGATCTGTTATTGTGTAGGTTTCAGCGCGTGAATTCTATGATTGGACGCGCAGACGAAACTTGGCATTAACAGGTTTAAACTATTCTTCTCACTTCAGCTTTATTTTTTTTACAATTCTTAATTTCCTTAAAATTAAGATTAATATGTTCTATTTCTCAACAAAATTTGTTCTCTACACCTTCTCTTTTGAGAAATAGAGGAGTATCATAATAGCTAAGGGTCACTAATTGGTATACAATCCACAAATCATAAATTGTAAAAAAAAAACTTATATTTCATAAACTATTTCTCATTCATTATGTTATTTAAATCCATCTCCAAACAAATGGAAGTGGATTAGTTTTTGTTATTGTTAAATATTGCAGTAAAATTATTATTTTGTGGATGTAACTGAACATTGCTTTCTAGAGTTAAAAATTGAATAATAACTAGACTTAACTTTTGTTATATATGATATTCTTACATTTTTTTAAAAATTTTAATCACTTATAACACTTAGGGGGTGTTTGATAAAAACTGAATAAATTTGAATCTGAATCTGAATGAGCTGAATCTGAATCTGAATGAAAAAAATTGTTTGATAATTGACATGTCTGAAACATCTGAATGACAAAACTTTATTATTTTACCCCCTCTAAAAAAATTCAAAATTATTATATATTTATTTAATATTACTTAATATAATAGTTAATATTTTTTTTTTACTTCATTCAGCTGCTCATTCAGCCATTCAGCTCAAAAAATTTGACATAACCATTCAGCTCGTCTATCTTACCGATTCAGCCATTCAGACCAAAACAAACGCACTGACCGATTCAGCCATTCAGATTCAGCTCCATTCAGCTCTAAACAAACACTCTCTTAGTTTCCTCTATCCACATTTTTCTCCCGCATTTGACAAATAGTTATAATTAAAACTTATTATTACGCCTTATATTGTATTACATAATAATTTAATGTTATTATTTGTGGTTTTATATAATCTATGAGAATTAATTACAATCTTTATAAAATTACCCCTCATAAGAAACTGTTATAAATGAGAGAGAGAGTATGAGATAAATATGGTAATTATGAGAATTTAAGGATATTATAGACAATTGATAATATATTTAATGTTATACAATCATTTTCTTAAATCTTATGCACAACTTTAAAATGTTACTGCCTCTGTCCCTTAATATAAGTAGTTTTAGAGTTGTGTACAAGTATTAAGGAAATAATTGTATAACATTAAATATAATAATAATTATTTATAGATCTTATAGCAACGGTTTTCACCATCGTTAATCTACAACGACACTTTTGTTGTGGAAATAACAAAAAGTGTTGTGAATTTAACAATTCTCTTGTTTATATTGTCTTTGTATTGGAAAAAGAGAGTATTATTTATTAGACAAAAAATAGTGAGAACTAAAGTTATATTTAATATTTGGGGTAATATTGGAAACTAAGCAAATAATGCGCACTTGAAATTCTCAAACTACTTATATTAAGGGACAAAAACACTTTTTTAAAACAACTTATATTAAGGGACCGAGGGTGTATATATTATGTGACGGAGGGAATAGTTCAGTTCAACAAAAACATCAAAACTAGAAACAATAATAAAGTTTACAACCCAAAACAAAAGTAGTATCAATCCTCACTTCCACTCAATTGCATTAAAAAAAGCATCAATAGCAACAACATTGCTAACTTGTAATTACACTAGTCTACATACAGAGGCGGAAGGAGGGAGGGTCGTCGGGGGTCATATGACCCTGGAATCTCCGGCGGCACAGAGTTACTTTTATGCATATCATGCCTTGATCCAAGGGATTCTCGTTCTCTAAATTTGACAAAAATAAGTTACTCCGTCTTGTTGAGCTTTATCCAGAAGACTTCTTATTGACTGATCGCATGATACTTGAGGATCAACTTGATAATTACATTTATGATATGCGATGCGATAATCAATTTTTTGGGATTGAAGATTTGAGAAGTTTTGCTAAGAAGCTGATTGAAACAAGAAGAAATATGACTTTTACATTAGTATATAGATTGATCAAGTTGACTTTGGTTTTACCAGTTGTGACTGCTACTGTTGAAAGAGTATCCTCTGCGATGAAAATTGTCAAAACTGACTTGCGTAATAAAATGGGAGACGAGTGGATGAATGATAGTTTGATAGTTTATATTGAGAAGGATATTTTTTCAACAATTGAAAACGAAATTTTTTTGAGACATTTTCAAACTATGCAGAGTCGCAGGATACAGTTGTCTCCTCTCAGTCGTACAGCCAAAAAAAGCACTCCAAGCGTCAATAAATAATTTTTTTTACTAATGTATTTTGACAATGTTCTAAAAATGTTTTGATCCCGCCAATGTCTGCATAGGACCATAACACAACACAACATAGAACAACACTTGATCAGTTAGCAACTAGCAGCCCTAGGGTTGTTATTTGTTAAGCTTTAAAAAAGATTTGATTGAGTTTAGAAGAATAAAAAATTAGGATTTAGAATGATTTGGGTTATAGGAAATTGGGGGGTACTAACTAGGGCTTATATAAATGCATTTATGGATTGATATAAACTTCCAATCGAGCATGCTCGATTGAATACATGGGAAAAACAAAGTATTAATTGTTCTCTCATATCCGGCTCATTTGAGGCATCGAGTATTAAATAGTGCTCACATTCGACTTGCATAGTAAACCAATTCATGCTCACATTAATTCAACTTTTTTTTAAGTTGACTAGGTGCTGAGCCCTAGCTGTTCGACTCGATTTATAATCTTCTAAATAATGCACTAGATCAGTGGCGAATGTATATGGAGGGCAATATAGACAGATGCCTATGTTGAGTTTTTTTTAGGTCTAGGAATAGGGATAGAAATATAAGTTAAGACACTCAATGTGGACAAATTAATGGAACTTTCTGCAACTTTCATTGAAGTGATAATTATCTTTAAATCTTTCATTTATCAATTATCTTTTCCATCAATGACATAATATTTTTGGCTATTATCTGATTAATTGAAGTGGTTGTTAAATATTTACATTTTATTTTTCTTATTTAGAGTTTACTCCAATTGAAAGTTGTAACTTGGTCTTTATTGTTTAAGTTTGAGTCTACCGTAATTTGAACTTTTACTTTGGGGTGTAATTTCTTACTTTACTTTGGTTGTAGAAACTAGATGTATGATAATTTAGGTGATTATGAGGCACTAATTTTTTTTAAGGTTTTGTTCTTAATTAATTACATAAAATGTGATGATAATTTTGTCAAAGCTAGTTATTATTTTGGAAAGATGAACTGAGCACAATTGGGCTGAAGTTAAGGATTTAATGTATGTTGCATTCTAGTCAAGATTATAGAAAATTCAACAGATTTCAAGAGTGAAAATTATATTTAAACTTTACCTGTTTGTCATAACCTTAGAAGCAAATGATAAGTAAGAATGCATCTAACTAATGAACTCTGCATAAGTTTTGGTGTTCTAAGTATAAATTTTAGATGGTTTGTTCTCTTGTGTCAAGTAAAGGTTATTTGTAACTTATAAAAAGATACCAAAATTGGTTTATGTTTTGAAATTAATTCATGATTTTGTTTGAATATAGAAAGTAAATTTGATTTGAGAATTTGAGCATTTGGGGAATCATTCAAATTGAACTATGACAAGTAACCGAAATAAGTTTCTAAATTGTATCAAAATATTTTTTATTTTGAAATTCTTTTTTTTAGTTTGGATTATAAATATTTATTTGTTGTATATTATAGAATTCTATTTATGTTGCATAAAATAATTGTTTGTTTGGAGTTGTTGTATACTTGTATTTTGATTAATTTAGATATTCATGACATGTGGTCAAAATTCAAACGTTCCAAAAATAAATCATCAACATTATAAAAAAATTAGTAAAAGTTTGCCCCTACTGAAAAAACTTCCTAGATCTGCCCCTGCACAAGATACATGTAATGCTAACTACTGAACTAAAATATTAAAAAAAAAAAAAATTCTTATTTTAACAATTTGACTTTTAAATGTTTCCATTTTGTCTAGTCAAATTACAATATTAGAAAGAAAACGGTAATTTTTTTTAAAAAAATCTATTAGAATATAACAAAAAATTTCAACATTTTATGAGTTTGATTGGTTTCTCGGGTTTTTTTTATAAATTTTTTAATTTTATAATCATTTGATGAAATTTATGCTTTTATATTTTAATTTTAGGGTCGGAGGGGATTTGGAAGGAGGAAAAATGAAGGATATATATATACGGTCTGGATCAAGTGCATACATTTTATCTTACTCACCCGTGCTCACCCCCTTTAGGCGACGGTTTTGGTTAATACAACCAAGTCGTCATTCTTTTAATGACGCTTATATGTTGTCTTCGTCGCTAAAAGTATGAGACGACACGTTTGTATGATCAAAATCATCACCTAAAAGGGGTAAGCACGAGTGAGTAAAATAAGGGGTATGCACTTGATCCTTGCTCTCTCTCTCTCTCTCTCTATATATATATATATATATATATATATATATATAATAAACAGAACCCAATTTGAATTCTAAAATTTGACAAAGCACAACAACGTCTTAGATTCATTCTAACTTAATCTAAAGGCTCACATTTCATCTCACACAAACAAAATTTCGCCCAAATTTCCTCCTCCTCCTCTCTCTCTCTCCTGCTCCTTCCCCCTTTCTCTCTGCTCTCTCCCCCGCCTCCTCTCTTTCTCTCTCCTCTTAATCCTCTCGTCCCTTTCTTTCTTTCTCTCTCTTCTCTCATCTTTCTCTCTCTCATTTTCCGTCTCTCTCCTCTCTTCTTCCTCCATTTACTTAATTAATTAGTATTTTAATATTTTATTTTAAATTATAATAATTTTTGGAGTATGTATAATACATAAAAAATATCAATAGTAAGAAATCAATTACAAAATCAAAAATTAATTTATCAAAAAGAATAAATATTAAAAATTGGTTAATTGTTGACATGATGTAACATCTAAAGTTAAAATACTAGATGTGATATATAAGATTAGCTTTACAACTAGAAAATTGGTTAATTCTTAAGTTTTAATTACAATATAATAATAATTACTACAACTACAACTATAATAATAATAATAATAATAATTACTACTATAATAATAATAATTACTACTACTACTACTACTACTACTACTACTACTACTACTACTACTATAATAATAATAATAATAATAATAATAATAATAATAATTACTACTACTATATAATAATAATAATAATAATAATAATAATAATAATAATTACTACTACAATAATAATAATAATAATAATAATAATAATAATAATAATAATAATAATAATTACTACTACTATAATAATAAAATAATTACTACTATAATAATAATAATAATAATTACTACTACTACAATAATAATAATAATAATAATAATAATAATAATAATAATAATAATAATAATTACTACTATAATAATAATAATAATTACTACTACTATAATAATAATAATTACTACTACTATAATAGTAATAATTACTACTACTATAATAATAATAATAATAATAATAATAATAATAATAATAATAATAATAATAATAATAATAATAATAATAATAATTAGTACTACTATAATAATAATAATAATAATAATAATAATAATAATAATAATAATAACTACTACTATAATAATATAATAATAATTACTACTACTATAATAATAATAATAATAATAATAATAATTACTACTACTACTATAATAATAATAATAATAATTACTACTACTAGAATAATAATAATACTAATTATAATTATTAGTACTATTATTATTATTATAATTATTAGTACTATTATTATTATAATTATTAGTACTATTATTATTAAAATAATTATTAGTACTATTATTATAATAATAATAATAATAATAATTACTATTATTATAATAATAATTATTATAATTATAATTATAATTATTATAATTATAATTATAATTATTAGTACAATTATTATAATTATAATTATAATTATAATTACTATTACTATTATTATAATTACTATTATTATTACTATTATTGTTATTATTACTATTATCATTATTATTATTATTATTATTATTATTACTATTAAAGTTATAATAATAATAATTATTATTATTTTAATTATTATTACTATTATAATTATTATTATAATAATTATTATAATAATTATGATAACAATAATAATAATAATAATAATAACAACAACAACAATAATAATAATAATAACAATTAATGATAATTGTTATTGATGATTTGTAAGTTTTGTTGATAGGTTTAGATTTTTTTGGATATCTATTTTTAAAGAAAAATTAATTATTGTGGTGGTGTGGAGAATTATGATAATTGTTACATGTGATTGTAAGTTATTCTAGGTTACAAAAAACATTTAGGTAATGTAGTATTTTTTTAATTTTAATCTAATTTTTTTTAGATTACGTTGTGCCTTCCGCAACGAATGATTACTAAAGATATAATAAAAGCAACCCATTTTGAATCTTTCATTTGACAAAGCACAAGGACGGTTCAGATTCATTCTAACTTAATCTAAAGGCTCATATTTCTTCTCGCCCAAATCAAATTCACTCATACACCTTACTCTCTCTCATGTTCACACACAAAATCTTTCTCTCTCCTCTCTTCTTCACACACACAAACAAACAAATAATAATAGTACTAAAAATAAATATTATTATAATAATAATAATAGTACTAATAATAATTATAATAATAGTAATAGTAATAGTAATAGTAATAGTAATAATAATAATAATAATAATAATAATAATAATAATAATAATAATAATAATAATAATAATAATAATAATAATAGTAATCTATATAATAAAGATTCAGATTCATTCTAATTGATTTGAGCGGGAAAGCCTAAGTACGGTTTAGATTCATTCTAATTTTAATTCAAAATAATAATAATTATAATATAATAATAATATTATTATTATTATAATAGTAATAATAATTATAATAAAATTAATATTAATATTAATAATTATTATTATAATAATAATAATAATTATTATTATTATTATTATTATTATTATTATTATTATTATTATTATGGTGGTGTGGTGAATTATGATAATTGTTATTGATAATTGCAAGTTTTGTAGACAAGTTTAAATTTTTCCTCGATAATTAATTTCTAAGGAAAATTAATTATTGTGGTAATGTGGTAAATTATGATAATTATTATGTCTGATTGTAAGTTATTTTAAGTTACAAAGAGTCTTTAGGTAATAAAATATTTTTTGAATTTTAATCTAATTTTTTGCCATATCTCTGGTGCAGTGATAATGCTGTCATGACGCCCCTAAAATAGGTCCATTCCATCCAACCCATTCTCGAGTGCGCCAAATACATGGTATGTAAATAACTACAACTTTATTATTACAACATATAAATCGTGAGTTTAAATACGAGATATTACCATCTGATAATATCCACACGCAAATAAATTCCCATCATAATTATTGATACATTATTTTACAAAAATGGTGAGGACTACTAAAACAACTCTCTCTGAACCTTCATTCCATACCCCGACTAGTACTCGCTACATTCTCGCCTCCCGAGAAGAAAATGGAACAACAAGGAAAAGGGTGAGCTCAACTAGCCCAAGAAAGAATATTATGACTAAGATAATATACAACAAATTATCGTTAGTCTCCAACGGAAAAAATCTAATAGAATACAATAGACAACAAATTTTAAATCAATATTGCAGCTGAAATAATAATTCATTAGAAGAGTTAAGTAGAGAATGTAAACTACTATCTTCTATATATGAATTTAAAAGTTCATCGTCGATATTTTATCCTCAGAACATCAATCAATATATATCCGAATCAAATATTCATCTTTGCACTACAGCCAAAGATATTCATCGATCGGTCATGTTCATCTCAACACTGCTTCATCTTTGCACTACTGGCCAAAGATATTCATCGATCGGTCATATGTTCATCTCAATCGCTGCTCATCTTTAGACTATGGGCCAAAGATATTCATCAAGAAATCATTCATCTTTGCTACTACAGCCAAAGATATTCAGTAATATCATCATTTAAGACTGAGGATGATGAAAAATATTTTTAAAGAAACGAATCCAGTGAAACAAAATGACAAGGATTAAGGATTAAGGATTCGTACTTTGTTTTATCCATGTCCAACAATACCTCAAAAATAATCATAGTGGTGTAAAATTCAAGAATGATCAAAATATGGATACAATCAAAGCTAGTATCCAGAATAGATATTTTGGACGAAAAGAAGAAATTTCATTTTTCTAATTGAATAGTCTCAGATTCGTGAATAGTGTCGATCGTGAATAAGACCGTATATCGTGAATAGTAACTCAAACACCAAAAGATAGAAATTTCACAAAAAACATCTTCACGCTTCGTGAATAGTACTCGTGAATAAGAACTCGTGAATAGAACTCATGAATAGTAACTCGTGAATAGTAACTCATGAATAAGTAACTCATGAATAGTAACCCCATATGGAAAAGTTCCAAATTTGATAAAAAGTTCCAACCAATATTTCAAAGATAATGATATTGAAGAAATAATATCATCCGAGAAGAAAATAACATCCCTTACCTCGAAAAGACAAGATTTTACTAGTTGAAACACCTGGATATAGGCTATGACTTGAACTTGCATCGTATAGCAATACTCAAAGTATACTCAAAATACTCACAAGAATACGCTCGATAATATAGAGAGAAAACTTCATTTAAAAGTGATTTTCAATTCTAACCTAAAACACCTATTTATAGGAAATTGCTTAGAATACCAAAGCGTAAAATTGAATATAATAATATTATATATAAACAAAATTCATACGCCCACATCTTGAATCTGAATTCAAACACCATGCACATGTTAAATATGCCCACAACATATAAAAAACGTTTTATTAATAAAATAAATAAAACTTCCAAAAATCAATTATTTCGAATTTTAGAACTTCAATAATTCATAATAAATAGCCATTTTATCGTAAAATTCAAATCTCGTGGCTTTTTATAGGAAATTCAATTCTCTACAACTTTGCGTAAAGAAAGTTTTTCCAAATTCCAAATGTAAATTGACCAAATCCACATACGGACAATTTTACAGTATAATCAAATTTCACCAAGAAATGGGGTCCACCGACATGTTTAACATGTTTTAAATATTTATTGCAACAAAAATACTCTTCCTCCTCAGATACTCATATATCCCACATTCGTTGTAAAAATATCACCGTTAATATATTATTAAAATAATATATTTAAATGAATTATTTTATCGTAAAAGATAAAATATTAATTTTCAACAATTGTCATTTTAAAAATTTTCTCCATCTATATCCACATAAAATCAATATTTTCTCATCATATAAATCAATAATTAATTATTCACAAATAATATTATAGAATCACATTATCGACAACCGTGCGCTTCCTGAAAGAGGGGCTTTCCAATAAGGATCTCTCATCTTGCGCCGCAATTAGGTGACCAAACCTCTCCTTAGATGTAACTTTCTAGACATTGTCAATAATGTTATCTAATAATATTATTCAGATAATATGAATTATTGCTTCGATAATGAAAAATATTTATGTAATGACAATTATCAAAACAACAAAGAATATAAAATATCAACGCAAAGAATTATTAAATCAATAAAATATTGAATAATAATTACTGTAACAATTATTGAGAGTAGTGCCTTCTTACGTAAGAATCAATAATTGGTGCAATACTGCAAAGCTTCTTGCTCAACAACGCCAGATTAGTGTGTTTTTAACCAACGGTATTCCAACAAGGTTAATTGTGAATAACTACTGTAGATTATTTATAAACAACTTATATTTGTCGCTTTTTCATCCAATCGCTTTCAGTTATGGGACCCACAAAGATCAAGTAAATCGCATTTAATATTCCCCGACAAAGATTTAATATTCCACGACCAAATAAATATTTTATAACCACTTACTTATTCGAAATATTTGCGTATTTTACCCATAACTATCCACATTAATCAAATCGACCCTTACTATTTCAAAATAATAAATAGAGGAAAATAAATTTCATTTATTAATAATTTTGGGGTCTTAAAACCTCCCCTCCTTATGAAATTTCGTCCTCGAAATTGACGTACGTACCTGGTGTTTCGAAAAGATGAGAATACCTCGCTTTCATTTTTGTTTCCAACTCCCAGGTCATTTCCTCAATAGCATGGTTTCTCCACAAAACTTTAACTTGTGGTATAACCTCAGTACATATGACATGTTCTTTCCTATCCAAGATCTTGACAGGTACCTCTTCGTATGTTAAGTCTTCGGCTATCTCGTTCGGTTCTAACTCAATGACGTGGTTCGGGTCGTCCACATATTTACGTAACATCGATACGTGAAAAACGTTATGAACATGTGTCACACCTGGCGGTAAAATGAGTCTATAGGCCACAGTTCCTATTCGATCGAGAATTTTAAATGGATTAATAAATCGAAGGTTTGAGCTTTCCTCACCTCACCGATTCTTGCTTTTGAAATAACAACTTCTTGCACCTCCTTCTTCAAATTCATCATCTGACTCAGGTGTGTAGCTTGAACAACTTTAACTTTATCGATTAAAGTTGATTATACTCGATATCATCACGCGGGTACCTAGAGTTTTCATCTCCATCTCTATTATATGTAAATTATGAGTCTTTGACAATATCGCACTCAGATTTCAGATTGTATCGATCTTCTACTCAACACGCCGCCTACCACGTTCGCTTTTCCAAGATGGCATGGTCGTAACGTGTCTTTGAAATGAGTCTCCTCTTGAGTTCTTGAAGCTCTTCCCACATTCCTTGCTCCATTCAAATTTTGTATCTCTACGAGTCAAATTGCGTTAATGGAATAGCGATTCGAGAATATCCTTCAACGAATATCCGATAATAACCAATTAAGCCTAGAAAGCTACGATTTCGATTACTGGACTTAGGTTGTTCTCAATCGCGTGACTCATATCCCAACCTTGATAAGACGTTACAATGACACCTATCGCTTTACTATCGCATCGAATATGGTGTCCCCACGAGAGTCTGCTTCGCATTCCACAAAGGAAGTCACCGGATAAAGGCTCAGTACCAAATTCTATAGTTGAATTTTTAACTCCGAAGTTCAATAGAGCCATTCGATATGAGATTTTAGAAATGAGTTTTGTACCGGATCAAAGTCGATACAAAATTTAATATCGGGCTTTGGGAGTAAGCCAATGAATTCTTCAGAAATACGTCGTGAAAAATCAATAACAACAGAATATTATTCAAATCTGACGTGTCTTTATTCAAATCCATAACATGGACTAAGAAAACTTGACATCCGTAATAAACGAATGACTTCATGGCTTGATATGAAAATGTTTGACTATAATGGTTTGATTGCTTGAATTGAATAATGTGTTCTTTAGGAATATGAAAACTAACAACCTTACGAAAGTAATCAATTTCTACAACAATGAGTAGTTAACCTTAGAATCACATCAAAAACAAATATCTCTATAGAAATAAGGTTAACAGTAATGTGATAGTGCCAACTTGAATCAAGCAAGATTTCTAAACAACGGATGTAATGAAAGTTTCTCCCTAACTGAAAGTCTCCATAAATAGGTAAAAGTCTAATTTCTCCGTAGTCAAGTTCAAACGTTGAGCGCAAGCAAGAGAGATAAAAGAATGGGTAGAACCGTATTCTAGTAAGGTATAAACTTCGCAAGAATTTATAATTAACTAACCCGCTAATTTCGCTCGGGTTCCTTGCATTTTGACCGGCCACGCATAAAACGCTCTTCCAAGAACCGTTGACTTTGACTTTTCTCGACATCCTTTTGAGTCACCATTCCTACCGGATCTGGTTTCGATATCGCATAATCTCGAGCGATATGTCCTTCTTTTCCACAATTATAGCATACCTTAAACTGTTGTGGGCGCTTTTGGTGATATGTCCTCTCTTTCCGCATTTTATAACATACGCGATCGATGGTCTTTCTCCTCCCTTGGAACCGGTTACTCTTGGCGCCGACGTCTTCACATGGTCGTCTCGGGACACCGCCATGTTATTCTCGCTCCGCCTAATAAACTCCAATTCCTTCATATACGACGAATACTTTCGTGGAAGTACTTGTCGTTGAACTGCTTCAAATGTCTCCCACGATATGCCGAAAGTGCAATGGATGGGTACGCTTCACATTTCCACTAGTAATCTGCCTTCGCCATGGAACATAAAGGTGGCGAATGGAACTTTCTGTTCTCCGTGCATCCCAAGACATCGAATATCTTGGTAATTTGTTTGACCCACGCCTCCGCCTTTAATCGGATCCGGCTTTCCCTGCACTCGTGGTCCCAACTCTTTGACCGCTTGGGTTTGTGACCACCCGTGAATTGCTATCATTTTCTCCTATATTTTGAACACGAGTCTCCTCGCCTAATTTTGCATGAATCGCAAAAACGCCTAAACATCCCTCGCTCATCATCTCGCCAAGTGGTGTTGTTCACAGGGAAGAACATTGCCACTGTTGCACGCTTCTCCTCGTTGGTGAGTACAGCGTCTCCACAGCCTCATTTACTCCATCATTAATGTTCTCAATCGACATTCTCAAATCATCGCCATAAAACAAGGGTTAATTAAGGAAATCAATATATCACATAATATCCCTATATACTAACCAACTAACAAATAAGCTTAGGTAGACACACTAAGCGAAGGATTTACTCGCTCTCCCTCCTAGTTCTATTCCCCGATCTCCGCCAGAGATCATATCCCTAAGCTCGATACCAACCGCGACGCCCCCAAAATAGGTCCATTCCATCCAACCCATTCTCGAGTCGCCAAATACATGGTACGTAAATAACTACAACTTTATTATTACAACATATAAATCATGAGTTTAAATACGATATTTCCATCTGATAATATCCACACGCAAATAAATCCCCATCATAATTATTGATACATTATTTTACAAAATGGTGAGGACTACTAAACAACTCTCTCTAAACCTTCATTCCATACCCCACTAGTACTTCGCTACATTCTCGCCTCCCGAGAAGAAAAATGGAACAACAAGGAAAAGGGTGAGCTCAACTAGCCCAAAGAAGAATATTATGACTAAGATAATATACAACAAATTATCGTTAGTCTCCAACAGAGAAAAATCTAATAGAATACAATAGACAACAAATTTTAAATCAATATTCGCAGCGGAAATAATAATTCATTAGAAGAGTTAAGTAGAGAATGTAAACTACTATCTTCTATATATGAATTTAAAAGTTCATCGTCTCAGATTTTATCCTCAGTAACATCAATCAATATATATCTGAATCAAATATTCATCTTTGCACTACTGTGCCAAAGATATTCATCGATCGGTCATGTTCATCTCAACACTGCTCATCTTTGACTACGGCCAAAGATATTCATCACCTGGCCATGTTCATCTCAACGCCTGCTCATCTTTTGCACTATGGGCCAAAGATATTCATCAAGAAATCATTCATCTTTGCACTACAGCCAAAGATATTCAAGAATATCATCATTTAAGACCGAGGATGATGAAAATATTTTTAAAGAAATGAATCCAAAGAAACAAAATGACAAGGATTAAGGATTAAGGATTCGTACTTTGTTTTATCCATGTCCAACAATACCTCAAAAATAATCATAGTGGTGTAAAATTCAAGAATGATCAAAACATGGATACAATCAAAGCTAGTATCCGTAATAGATATTTTGGACGAAAAGAAGAAATTTCATTTTTCTTGAATAGTGCCGTATTCGTGTGAATAAGGTCGATATCGTGAATAGATCGTATACGTGAATAGTAACTCAAACACAAAAAGATAGAAATTTCACAAAAAAACATCTTCACGCTTCGTGAATAGTACTCGTGAATAGTAACTCGTGAATAGTAACTCATGAATAGTAAATCGTGAATAGTAACTCATGAATAGTAACTCATGAATAAGAATCGTGATGCCCCCAAAATAGGTATACACAACACCCATTCTCGAAAGTCGCCAAATACATGGTACAAGAAGCAAACTACAACTTCAATAATACAAATGTCGTGGTGAAATACGACACAATATATACCGTGAGTTTAAATATAATATTGTCTTCTAGACAATATCCACACGCAAATAAATCCCCATCATAATTATTGATACATTATTTTATATAAAATGGTGAGGACTACTAAACAACTCTCTCTAGAACCTTCATTCCATACCCCCAGACTAGTACTCGCTACATTCTCGCCTCCCCGAAAAAATGGAACAAAAAGGAAAAGGGTGAGCTCAACTAGCCCAAGAAAGAATGTTATGACTAAGATAATATAGAACAAATTATCGTTAGTCTTCAACAGGAAAAAATCGATAGAATACAATAGACAACAAGTTTCGATCAATATTCGCAATGAAATAATAATTCATAGAAGAGTTACGTAGAGAATGAAATCTACTATAATCTATGAATTTAATAAATCCATCATCAATATTTTATCCTCAGAACATCAATCAATATTCATCTCAAATCAAATATTCATCTTTGCACTACAGTGCCAAAGATATTCATCGATCGGTCATGTTCATCTCAACACTGCTCATCTTTGCACTAAAAGGCCAAAGATATTCATCATCGGTCATGTTCATTTAAACACTGCTCATCTTTGCACTACAGCCAAAGATATTCTTCAGAAATCATTCATCTTTGAACTACAAAAGCCAAAGATATTCAATAATATCATCATTTAAGACCGAGGATGATGAAAATATTTTTAAAGAAACGAATCCAAAGGAAACAAAATGACAAGGATTAAGGATTCGTGACTTGGTTTTATCCACGTCCAAAAATACCTCAAAAATAATCATAGTGGTGTAAAATTCAAGAATGATCAAAACATGGATACAATCAAAGCTAGTATCCGTAATAGATTTTTTATTTAAAAGAAAAATTTTCATTTTTCTATTGAATAGTCTTATTCGTGAATAAAGTCAGATATCGTGAATAAAGGCCAGTATATACGAATAGTAACTCAGACACCAAAAGATAGAAATTCCACAAAAAACATCTTCACGCTTCATGAATAGTACTCGTGAATAGTAACTCGTGAATAAGAACTCATGAATAGTAACCCCGACATGAAAAAGTTCCAAATTTGATAAAAAGTTCCAACCAATATTTCAAAGATAATGATATTGAAGAAATAATATCATCCGAGAAGAAAATAACATCCCTTACCTCGAAAGAGCAAGATTTCTAAGTTGAAACACCTGGATATAGTCTTTGAAGGAACTTGCACCGCCTAACAATACTCAAAGTATACTCAAAATACTCACAAGAATACGCTCGATAATATAGAGAGAGAAAGAGAGAAAACTTGTTTCGTGTGTGATTTTCAATTCTAACTTAGCCTTCTATTTATAGGAAAATGTTAAGACGCAAGCGCACTTAACTCTGCAACCCCGATGGCTTTACCTCGCTACTATTCCCACCCACCACATTTGAAATAAAATTCAGCACATTTCTTCACCAACCACAAGTGGGGCCCACTCAATTCTAGAATTTTCCACCAAAATCAATTATAAACCTAATTTCCGAATCAACACCTCTTAAAATTCATAACAAATCATTCGTTCATTTTAACGGTTCAAAATTTGTGGACATATACTCAACTTATGTATGTATAACATATCCAAAAATTACAACGATCCAACTATTTGGATTAAAAATTATAACTCACAATATATCGTAAAAATACTTGATTTGATTTTTAATACCTCCATTCCGACAAAATTACCGATAAAACACCTCAACATTAAATCATTCAATTATAACCACATAAAACAAATAAATCCATCATTTATAAATATTTTCTTATCATATAAATCAATAATTAATTATTCACAAATAATATTACGTAATCACAATTTTGACAACCAGCCGCTCCTGTGAAAGAGGGGCTTTCCGATAAGAATTTCTCCTTTCTCGGCGCAAATTAGGTGACCAAACCTCTCCTCGATGTAACTTTCTAGACATTGCCAATAATGCTATCTAATAATATTATTCAAATAATATGAATTATTGATCCGATAATGGAGATAATGTGCGGTGTGACAATTATCAACAACAATAATATAAAATATCAACGCAAAGAATTATCAATCAATAAAATAAAATATCGAATAAGAATTCACCGTGAAAATTATCGAGTAGTGCCTTCTTACGTAAGGATCAATAATTCAACAATATCGTGCAATACCGGTAAGCATCTTTGTCGCAACCACGCCAGACATCAGTATTTTAACCAAGGGTATTCCAACAGGTCTTACTTGAATAACTACGCCGCTTATTTTTAACCAACTTATATTTGCTGCTTTTCTTCATCCAATCGCTTTACATATGGGGGCCCACACATGGTATCGCTACTGTCGCATTTAATATTCCCCGACAAAGATTTAATATTCCACGACCAAACGAATATTCCCCGACAACAATGAATATTTTATAACCACTTGCTTATTTTGAAATATTTACGCATTTTACCCATAACTAACCACATTAATCAAATCCACCCTTACTATTTCAAAATAATAAATTAAGGAAATTCCTTTTTATTTAAAAATTTTCGGTCTTACAAGAACCCGATACACTTTTAAAAAGTTTCAAATTTGATAAAAGTTCCAACCAATATTTCAAAGATAATGATATTGAAGAAATAATATCATCCGAGAAAGAAAATAACATCCCTTACCTCGAACGACAAAGATTTCTAATTGAAACACCTGATATAAAGGCTATGACTTGAACTTGCCAGTATATAGCAATACTCAAAGTATACTCAAAATACTCACAAGAATACGCTCGATAATATAGAGAGAAAAACTTCAGCTTCGTGTGATTTTCAATTCTAACCCAAGACCCTATTTATAGAAATTGCTAGAACACCAAAGTAGAAAATTGAATATAATAATATTATATATAAACAAAATTCATACGCCCACATCTTGAATCTGAATTCAGCCACCATGCACATGTTAAATATGCCCACAACATATAAAAAACGTTTTTATTAATAAAAATAAATAAAACTTCCAAAAATCAATTATTTCGGAATTTTAGAACTTCAATAATTCATAATAAATAGCCATTTTATCAGAAAATTCGAATCTCGCGACTTTTTATAGGAAATTCAATTCTCTACAACTTTGCAGAAGAAAGTTTTTCTAAATTCCAAACAAAAATTGACCGAAATCCACATACGGACAATTTTACAAAAAGCTATAATCAAATTTCAAATCAGAAATGGGGTCCACCTTTAAGCATGTTTAACATGTTTTAAATATTTATTGCAACAAAAATACTCTTCCTCCTCGTATACTCATATATCCCACATTCGTTGTAAAATATCACCGTTAATATATTATTAAAATAATATATTTAAATGAATTATTTTATCGTAAAAAGATAAAATATTAATTTTCAACAATTGTCATTTTAAAAATTTTCTCCATCTATATCCACATAAAATCAATATTTTTCTCATCATATAAATCAATAATTAATTATTCACAAATAATATTACGTAATCACATTATTAACAACCGTGCGCTTCTTGTGAAAGAGGGCTTTCCAATAAGGATATCTCCTTATCTGCAAGCAATTATTAGGTGACCAAACCTCTCTTAGATGTAACTTTCTAGACATTGCCAATAATGTTATCTAATAATATTATTCAGATAATATGAATTATTGCTTCGATAATGAAAAATACCGTAAATGACAATTATCAAAACAAAAGAATATAAAATATCAACGCAAAGAATTATTAAATCAATAAAATAATCGAATAAGAATTACTCAGTAACAATTATTGAGTAGTGTCTTCTTACGTAAGAATCAATAATTGGTGCAATACTGCAAAGCACTTATTCAACAACGCGTATTAGTGTGTTTTAACCACCGGTATTCCAACAAAGTGTTGTTAATAAGAATAACTTTATTATTTATAAATAACTTATATTTGTCGCTTTCTTCATCCAATTGCTTTCCGTTATGGGACCCACAAAAGATCATACTCAGTCGCATTTAATATTCCCGACAAAGATTTAATATTCCACGACACCAAATGAATATTTTATAACCACTTGCTTATTCAAAATATTTATGTATTTTACCCATAACTATCCACATTAATCAAATCGACCCTTACTATTTCAAAATAATAAATAGAGGAAAATAAATTTCATTTATTTATAATTTTGGGGTCTTACACGGGCAATTACTAGTATATATATATATGAAATAGAAATTTACCTTTGTGCTATAATTAAAGCGACCATAATGTTTTCACTAAATATAAACTTACTTAAATTGCTTCGCGTTCAAAGGCACTATTAATATAAAAATTAGATTAAAATTCAAAAAATACTTTATTACCTAAAGACTCTTTGCAACTTAAAATAACTTACAATTAGACTTAATAATTATCATAATTTACCACACTACCACAATAATTAATTATTCTTTAAAAATAGATATCCATAAAAATTTAAACTTGTCTACAATTAAACTTACAATTATCAATAACAATTATCATAATTCACTTTACACCACCACAATAATTATTATTATTGTTATTATTATTATTATTATTATTATTGTTATTATTATTATTATTACTATTATAATATTACTATAATAATAATAATAATAATAATAATAATTATTATTATTATTATTAGTACTATTATATTTATAATAATATTTATTTTTAGTAATATTATTATTTGTTTGTGTGTGTGTGTGAAGAAGAGAGGAGATAGAAAGATTTTGTGTGTGAACATGAGAGAGAGTAGGGTGTATGAGTGAATTTGATTTGGGCGGCGAGAAATATGAGCTTTTAGATTAAGTTAGAAAATTAAGTTAGAATGAATCTGAACCGTACTTGTGCTATTATTATTATTATTATTATTATTATTATTATTATTATTATTATTATTAGTACTATTATAATTATTATTAGTACTATTATTATAATAATATTTATTTTTAGTACTATTATTATTTGTTTCTCTGTGTGTGTGTGTGTGTATGAAGAAGAAGATAGGAGAGAGAAAGATTTTGTGTGTGAACATGAGAGAGAGTAGAGTGTAGGGGTGAATTTGATTTGGGCGGGAAGAAATATGAACCTTTAAATTAAGTTGAAAGAATTAGGTTAGAATAAATTTGAACCGTCCTTGTGTTTTGTCAAATGAAAGATTCAAAATAAATTCTGTTTATATTTATTTTTAGTACTATTATAATTATTATTAGTACTATTATTATAATAATATTTATTTTTAGTACTATTATTACTTGTTTGTGTGTGTGTGAAGAAGAAGATAGGAGAGAGAAAGATTCTGTGTGTGAACATGAGAGAAAGTAGAGTGTAGGGGTGAATTTGATTTGGGCGGGATTTAAAAGTTGAAAGAATTAGATTAGAATAAATCTGAACCGTCCTTGTGCTTTGTCAAATAAAAAATTTAAAATAGGTTATGTTTTATTATATAGATGATTATTATTACTATTATAATATTACTATAATAATAATAATTATTATTATTATTATTATTATTAGTACTAATATAATTATAATAATATTTATTTTTAGTAATATTATTATTTGTTTTTGTGTGTGTGTGAAGAAGAGATGAGAGAGAAAGATTTTGTGTGTGAACATGAGAGAGAGTATGGTCTATGAGTGAATTTGATTTGGACGGGAAGAAATATGAGCCTTTAGATTAAGTTAGAATGAATCTGAACCGTATTTGTGCTATTATTATTATTATTATTATTATTATTATTAGTACTATTATAATTATTATTATTATTATTATTATAATAATATTTATTTTTAGTACTATTATTATTTGTTTTTGTGTGTGTGTGTGTGTGTGTGAAGAAGAAGAAGAAGAAGATAGGAGAGAGAAAGATTTTGTGTGTGAACATGAGAGAGTAAAGTGTAGGAGTGAATTTGATTTGGGCGGGAAGAAATATGAACCTTTAAATTAAGTTGAAAGAATTAGGTTAGAATAAATCTGAACCGTCCTTGTGCTTTGTCAAATGAAAGATTCAAAATAAGTTCTGTTTATATTTATTTTTAGTACAATTATAATTATTATTAGTACTATTATTATAATAATATTTATTTTTAGTACTATTATTATTTGTTTGTGTGTGTTTGTGAAGAAGAAGATAGGAGAGAGAAAGATTTTGTGTGTGAACATGAGAGAGCGTAGAGTGTAGGGGTGAATTTGATTTGGGCAGGATTTAAAAGTTGAAAGAATTAGGTTAGAATAAATCTGAACCGTCCTTGTGCTTTGTCAAATGAAAAATTTAGAATAGGTTCTGTTTTATTATATAGATATATGTGACCATTCACAACACAATGAGAAAACTTATTATTAAGTTATTACTTTTAGACTTTAAACCTTGATAATTTTTTAATCTTCAATGTATCACTTAGTTACATTTTTGGTTTGAAAACTGATAAATTCACAACAGAAAATGATATTTTTACATGAAAATCGTCTATAACGACGATTTTCAGTGTCGTTATACATCTATAGCGACACTTTTCATGTAAAAATATCAAAAATTGTTGTAGAAATATCAATTTTCTTTTCATTTCTACCTATATATTAAAATGATGAAAAATTATACACTCCAATTCATTCCCTTAATATATATCGTTTAAAAATTGTATAAGATTAAAAAATGATTGTATAATATTAAATATAATAATATCAATTGCCTATATTTTTCTTATATTGGAAAAAGAGGGTGTTATTTATTGGGCAAAAAATAGTGAGAAAATTAAAATTATATTTAATACTTAGGATAATATTAGAAATTAAACAATTAATACTTAATTAAAATTCTTAAACGATAAACATTAAGAGGCAAAATATATTTTTAAAATGACATTTAAAAAGGGTGGGAGGGATTATATGGCAATATTTATAAGTTATAAGCAAATACCATTCAAACAGTCAAACTGATCAAATAGTATACTAATAAGTCTTAAAGTAACCTCTTTAATAACCCTACCTTGAGTAAAGAGTACTTAAATAATATTAATAAATAAATATGAATACTTTACTTATTTTCTTATTATATTTTTGTTACTAAAGCAAACAATTTGGTTTTAAAATATGAAGTATATAATACCATTTTAAAAATAAAATAAGATTAGTAATGCAGTGTCAATAATTTAAGGGATGTGAGAAAGAAAGAAAAGTAGTCCCTAGTCTTTTTTTCGGACACACATAATTATTCAAAATGTAAATAAAAAGTATATATAAAATATAACTTTACAAATTGACCCTTTTGGTCACATTACTCAGATATACTTTAGTTAATTGTTGCAATGTCATTTACTTGAAAACTTGCCAACTGAATTCTACCTTCATGAAAAAAATAATATTAGATAGATAACTCAAAGTTACAATGTAAAAATAAATATAGTAGTTTCTTCTTTTCACATGAAAATAATTTTATTTGACTTTAATCCTAATTAATTTATAAAATTTTAAAACTCAAATTATGATGTACACTTATTTTAATTCCAAAACAACAACTTTATTCTTAGCAATTCTTTTAAGTAGTTTAAAATATTAATTAGTGCATTAATTAATAAATAAATTTGCATCAATTTTAAAATTTAAAATTTTGCAATGAACTAAAAAAATATTACTATTTTGTGGAACAGAAAGAGTATTTCTTATTTGTATCATAGTTATTGGGTCCGTTATTAATATATTAAGTAAATTATAAAGATAAATTTGGAAAATTATTTTATAATGAATTATCTATTTTAACATTCTTTATTTAGCTAAAACAAAATTTGTTGTTAACCCACTTTGGTGGACCAATGGATATGTAACTATTGTATTGCCATAACATAAAAGAAACAGAGCACGAAAAAGAAAGCCATACAAACAAAATTGGGCAAGAACATACAAAAATTGCATTGAAGTGAAAAATGTTACAAAAAAGAGTTTCATAAAAGGAGAGTTATCAATGGACATAAGGGCAGAAATTTTGGCATGAAAAAGATCAATTTTGCATTGAATCCTCATTTATTGCCTTCACCTACACTCGCCAATATTGAGAAGCTGCAGTTTCATTGCATTTACTTCCCCTCTGTTCTCTTTTTTCTCTCTCCTCTTTCTTTCTCTCTCCTCTCATGTTCTTCACCATAACCAATCACTTCATTCTTGGCTGCTAAACACCTACACCCTTTACTCAATCCTCAATAATTTATAGACTCTTTTCAAGCATTTTGCTAAAAGTCTAAAAAAACAGAGTAAAGAGGAGGGGGGGGGGGGGAATGAGCCAAAGATTTGAATGAACTTCAAAGGAAGTTATATTTTGCTGATTCAAAATGTGCCCACAAGTTGGTTTCTTGGTTATTGGCTAGAATGACAGGAAGAAGCTTGGATTTCTCACAAGGTTGGTGCTTTTTTGGTTATTATGGCCTTATTTGAGATTATGGATTTTGCTAAGCTGGAAAATTTTGATCTTGGGTATTGGTAAGTTTGCTTGATTTACATGTTTTTCATATGGGGTTTGGTTTTGATTGGATTTCCTCTTCTGGTGTTGTCTAGTCATGGAAGTGTATTTAAATGGTCTTTCTAATATTGACCAAAAGGGATAATAAAAAATTGTTCCATTTTCTCAGCTGATTAATTTTTAATTGGGAAATCTTAAGAATCAGACTTTGTCATGTGGGTTTGAAGGAAAAGAGAGAGAAATGGAAACTAAGAACGCCCATTTTAGCTGGGTGAATTTGATGGGTATTTTGGCGCTTTTTCTATAGTCTGGTTTGACATTTTTGTAATGGACTTTTGGAGGAGTTTGACGAGTGAAATCTTCTTTTGGGACTTGAAGATTTACACATGGAGAACTAGATTTCTTGTACAAACCATAATCTTTATGGTTTTTTCAGATTTATGGGGTTTGGTTTTAGGTCTAGGCTCTATGTCTTCCATTGCTGTTTCATATGGAGAAAAGGGTCCTGTTTTTTGTGGTATAAAGTCAGATGGTTCTCATCTTGTGACCTGTTTTGGATCGAATCCAGCTATAATCTATTCAACCCCTTCTCAATTACCATTTACTGGCCTAACTGCTGGTAATGGTTTTGTTTGTGGGCTTTTAATGAATTCCAACCAGCCTTATTGTTGGGGAAATAGTAATTTTATTGGTATAGGTGTTCCTCAACCAATGATTGAAAGTTCCGAGTACTTGGAAATCAGTGCTGGAGATCAGCATTTGTGCGGTTTGCGCAAACCCTTGATGGGAAAAAGAAGAAACATTTCTCTTGTTGATTGTTGGGGCTATAATATGACTAAAAACCATGTGTTTGATGGGCAAACCCAGTCTATTTCGGCTGGTTCGGAGTTTAACTGTGGGTTGTTTTCGCAGAATAGGAGTGTGTTTTGTTGGGGTGATGAGACTAGCAGCAGAGTGATTAGCTTAATCCCGAAAGGGATGAGGTTTCAGAAGATTGCTGCTGGTGGGTATCATGTTTGTGGGATTTTGGAGGGGGTGAATTCTCGAGCATTTTGTTGGGGAACGAGTTTAAGCCCAGAAGAGGAAATATCTGATGTGAATTTGGCTGAACTTAATGTAGATACGGCTCCAAGTGATCCAATGCTGTCGGTTGTGGGTGGAAAGTTCTATGCTTGTGGAGTTAAGAGCTACAATCGTGAGGTGGTATGTTGGGGCTTTCTTATTGAGGGGAGTACTCCGGCTCCTAGTAGAGTTAGGCTTTATGATATCACTGCTGGGGATTACTTCACTTGTGGGGTTCTTGCTGATAAATCTTTACGACCTGTTTGTTGGGGTTCTGGACTTCCCTCACAGCTCCCTTTAGCTGTTTCTCCTGGACTCTGCAGGCCTAATCCTTGTGTGCCTGGTTTCTATGAGTTTAACAATGGAAGTGCAGCCTGCAAGTCTGGCTATCGGATTTGCCTACCGTGCAGCAACAGCTGTCCTGCTGAAATGTATCAGAAATCTATATGCACTTTAATATCGGATAGACAATGTGGGTACAATTGTTCTGGTTGTGTGTCATATAAATGCCTCTCAGGTTGTTCTGATGTCAATCCTACTACTGAAAAGAAGGACGAAAAGAAGGACGAAAAGTATTGGTCACTTCAGTTGCCGGTCATAATTGCAGAGGTTGCGTTTGCTGTGTTGTTGTCAAGTATTGTATCTTTGACTGCAATTTTATATGTTCGATACAAGTTAAGGAACTGTCGATGCTCAGCAAAAGTATTGAAACCGAAGAAAAATAATGGCAGTTCTTCGCAGAAAGATTGTGGGAAAGTCCAGCCTGATTTGGAAGAGATCAAGATTAGGAGAGCTCAGTTGTTTACTTATGAGGAGCTTGAAAATGCCACTCGCGGGTTTAAAGAAGAATCACAAGTGGGAAAGGGAAGTTTTTCGTGTGTCTTCAAAGGGGTATTAAATGATGGAACAGTAGTTGCAGTTAAACGGGCGATTATGTCTGCTGACATGAAGAAGAATTCGAAAGAGTTCAACACTGAACTAGATCTTCTCTCGAGATTAAACCATGCTCATTTGCTCAATCTGCTTGGTTATTGTGAAGAAGGCGAGGAGAGGCTTTTGGTTTACGAGTATATGGCCAATGGATCATTGCATCAGCACCTTCATGGCAAGAACAAGAACATAAAAGAGCAATTAGATTGGGTTAAGAGGGTCACCATTGCTGTACAAGCAGCCCGAGGGATTGAATATTTGCACGGTTATGCTTGTCCACCTGTGATTCACCGCGATATCAAGTCCTCAAACATTCTCATTGATGAAGAGCACAACGCCCGAGTAGCTGATTTTGGTCTATCTTTGTTAGGGCCTGCCAATAGTAGCTCCCCATTGGCAGAGTTACCTGCAGGAACACTAGGCTATCTTGATCCCGAATATTATAGACTTCATTACCTCACCACAAAATCCGATGTCTATAGCTTTGGGGTTCTACTCCTGGAAATTCTCAGTGGTCGAAAGGCCATTGACATGCAATTTGAAGAGGGAAATATAGTCGAATGGGCTGTCCCTTTGATCAAGGCCGGAGATATTCTAACAATTTTGGATCCAGTTTTGACACCTCCATCAGATATCGAAGCTTTAAGAAGGATAGCGAATGTGGCTAGTAAATGTGTTAGAATGCGAGGGAAGGAAAGACCATCAATGGATAAAGTTACAACCGCCTTGGAGCGAGCGCTTGCATTGCTTATGGGCAGCCCAAGCAACGAGCAGCCTATTTTGCCAACTGAGGTAGTTCTTGGCAGCAGCAGAATGCATAAAAAGTCCTCCCAAAGATCCTCCAACCAGTCAGTGTCCGAGCCAGATGTGGCTGGAACTGATGATCAAAGATTGGAGTTCAGGGCTCCTTCATGGATTACTTTTCCAAGCGTTGCTTCTTCCCAAAGGCGAAAATCTTCAGTTTCGGATGCAGATGTTGATGGGAAAAATTCAGAAGCCAGAAATTTGGGAAGTATGGGTGATGGGCTGAGGAGTTTGGAGGAAGAAATTGGCCCTGCTTCTCCCCAAGAAAACTTATTCTTGCAGCACAACTTTTAAGGCCTAAAACTGCTAAAAATCGAGGTAAATTCGGAACTAAATTCAAGAATTCTTCATTCAACATTGTGGAAGTTTGATCTACTTGGTTGAAGGAAGAGATGTAAAGAGGAAAATTGTTAGGAATTTGAAGGATGTGATTTTCTTGATTACTTCTATTTTCTTCATGACTACCCCACTAAATCTTTCAATTTGTAACATTCAGTTAGTTCTTTTTTATGAATTCAATTCCAACAGTTCTCTGCTCTTGTTCAGCACTTTGGTAAATGAAAATTTTGACATAGTGACTGGAAAAATCATTAAACTCCTGTCAAGATATCAAAAAAAATATATGAACTATTTTTTTTGCTAAAAAAACCATTGGACTTTCAAAAACTGTTAAAAATGCTTGAAATTTGAGTCAACAGTAAGCTCAAATGGTCAAGTTTTGGTCCTTTTTGATAGTTTCTAAAATTTCAATTTGTATGTTTTTTTTTGATAGCTTGACAAAAGTTCAATAGTTTTTCTCGGTCATTAAATCCTAAAATTATATTTTGACTATACTGTATTCAAATTTTATGTCTTCATTACCGGTTTATTTTTTATTTTTTTTTATTTTTATAAAAATAATTAATTTTAATTATAAAAAAACAATCATGGGTGCACGAACCTCTATGGAGCATTTGACTAATCCCACATGTACTCAAATTTATATCTTCATTTCAGTTCTTTATTCCCATATCTAATTAATTCTGATGGAATTTGTATTGTGGCTGGATTTGGGAACTCCACTGTCCGTCCAATCCCATCAATTAGTTTCATGGTTCTTGTTTGCATAAAAAATAGTAATACGATTCTGATTTTGATCTGGTTGCATCATCTTTGTTCTTCCTGAAATGAGCCCCCCTCCCCCCCTCCACCCTCCACCCTCCATTCTAAAAAAGGAGTCCTACTTTTTATGTTTCCCCCCACATATTAAGGTTTGCATTAAACACATTTTTACAGTTATTATTTTCACTACTTTTATCAATTAATAAGTTTAGTTTTGAAAGACTAATATTATAGAAAAATGTCAAATTTTAGTTATGTAGGTGTTTAATGCAAATCCTAGCATTTGAAAAAACTTAACAAAGTATTAGAAAATTTGAAATAGAAACAAACCATTCAATGATAATATTTCTTTCTTCTACTTTCCCTAGTTTGTTCTTCAATGAAATGGTCTATTCAGCCATGATTAGTGCTTTCAGAATGTTTTATGGTCAAGTGACTGTTTGGAGGGGTGATGTGGTGGGCTTGCATTTAGATATTATGTGTGTAAAACACCTTCAAAAGAAGCTAAAAGATTCGGTGCTTTTTTGAAAATACATTTACATTTCTTCAACCCAAAATTATATAGTATTTTTTATGAAAGCATAATTCCTATCCTCGAATAATAAAAGTGCTTCATTTCACCGGCCACTGCGGCATCAAAATGAAGGGTTAATGTCAAAATTTATCAACGTGCCCAAGCGCGTCTAATTATGCACAAAAACGAAGTCATACGGAGAAATTTGACTACCTGGACCGTCAGAGGATAGTTCTGATGTGAGAATAAGTATAGACTGAAAACAAGTTAACAATATAGGCTTATTGTTTTAGTGTTGAAAATTAACGAGATACCTGTAAATTAGGATGTAGTCTTGTATTTATAGCGATCACACCTTCTTAAATGCTTCTTCCCAAATTAAAATATGATTCCTTATTACGGTAGATACCACAATGGGTTAGAAATGAATCTCCTTAATGAAAGGAAGTTGAAAAAACAAGTTGTGAAAATGTCCGACATGTATATGTCGACGAATGGACTGTAAGAGTCTCCAATTGGTTTTTTATATGGTTGTACCAACACAACCGAGAAAATGTTTGCACATTGACCCAGTGATGTGACACTGCTAAATGGGTATGTGAAACTGAGATTCATTAGGGTCCGGGGGCTTAATTATGCGGAGGGAAGGTGTTAGGCACCCCCCGACATCCGTGTTACCACGGTGACTGCCACTTTTCAAGAAACTGTTATATGAATGTGCATGTGTGTGAGTCAATGTGCAGTTATATGGAAGTTGTAATACCCGAGAATTTCCCCATATTATTAAATGAATATATTAATGGAAATAATATTTATGTAAATATAAGTGTTATTGATTTATGAGTTGGTTAATGAAATTGATTCGTATTAGATTAATGTGTATTGAGAAGTGTAAAATGCCTTGTGTGGCATAATGCAAAACGAGGAAATCCCTTAAACAAATTAATACGAGAATTAAGGAAGATTAATCGTGTATGATCATGAGATTTTATATAAGTAATCAATACACTCGTAGACTCGTAGTAACACTCTTGTGGACATTAATTCATGTCGTGTAAGACAAGTATGGCGATAGGGGTTGACACTGGCTTAAGCTAAACCAGTCTTGATTTGTTAGGGACGACGCAATTGCGTCGTCCCCAAGAAGATAAATCAAGCAATCACGCCATTAGTCAGTTGGAGAAAAGTAATTTTTTTCACTTTAAAAATTAAATGAACAATTATGTGGTGTAGGTGACATTAATAAACCATGAAATAAAGTGCGCAATTAAGTAATATTAATTGTTAATTGTTATATTAATTAATTGTTATTGGTTGTGGTAGAATATTGATTTCTTAGTAATTAACTAATAATGTGCGATTACTATTATTTGCAATATATTATAAAGATGAATAATAATTATGAAAATCCATAATTACATTAATCAATGGTTGGATTAATTAATATTGGTGTTAATTAATTAAGGAAGTGCATGGTTATTTATTTAACATAAATAAGTAAGTTGGTAATATAATAATATTATATTGACAATTATGTTCATGTGAGCAATAATTCAACTATACTATATAGTGTAGTGTGACATTACGTGACTATATATTAAGTTTTATGAATGAAGCAATGTGATTATGCATATTGAAACTATATAGTATAAATATATCATGAAATATGTAAGTAGCCATATACATGTGAGTAGACCTTAAAAATAGAATGTACATAGATTATATGCATATTACATAGCACCTACTAACTTGAAATGTTTAGTCATATTGTGACATTAGGTTATAATATATGGTTGATATAGCATAAGAGTAAAAATGTGTACAAGTGTGTAGGCTAAGTGTTGCTGAGAGTTTCTTTTGTCCTAAAATGAGTGGCACAAGGACATGAATAGTGACTACAAACTATAATACGTATGTTTTCAAAAGGCTAAATCCTAGATGATCATGGCTAGCTAGGTGGTTGGTATGGAGTGGTTGAGCCACCCTTCTTGAACCATTGTTTCATTGCATTGCACCATGAATTCAACCTCAGTGCTAAGTCATTGTCCAGTCCAAGTTTTCATTATAAATAGCAGCAATACTTCTTCATTTCTTGTTGCTGAGAATTATCTGTGAATTCCAAGTGTGAGAGTGAAAGCATACAAGTATTCTAGGACATTGGAAGTTCAATTAATAGCAAGTTCATTCATTTTGCAGAGGTCTACTTCCATTCCTAGCTTTCCATTTTTAGTTCTGTTAAACAGAGTTAGCATGTATAGAAATTCAAATTCTTGATTATGTAGGAATAGATGTTAATGTGGATGGGTATGGGTTATATAGATGTTATATGATCATATAAGTATGTTGCAATTGATACATGAGTGTTTAGGAATGATTTCGTGAGTAATTTCTGTGTTTGGGCTAAATAGTTGCCGAGGTTTATTGTTCCTGGCTCAAACCAAGTACAATAAGTAATTGCGTCATATTATTATTTAGGGTGCAAAGCAAAATGCACTGCAAGCCCTCTGAAATAAGTTTGAGCTTCTATTTTGCAATTTGGTACAGTACTATGTCATGTACAAGCATGCAAGCATGTTTTAGGAGTATATATAGCTATATAAACCTAATGTGAGCATGTTAGACTAGCTTCACATGATAAAAGGAAGTGTGTAGCTTAAAATGGATTTAGGGACTTAGAAACGAACTTATTATGTATGTATGCCATGTATGTATTCTGGCTTTGAAAGCATGTTAGTATGATTTAGAAATACATGAATAAACCTTTAATTTGTGTTTATGGGATTAGCAAGGAAGCGTGAACAAGTTAAACCTACTAGTAAGCTTTGATTGTGAATATTGTCAAGCTACCTTGAGGACTAGAATCTGACATTTGTGATTATGTTTGATGACACTCTTAGACTCACTCATGTAGTATAACCATAGATATACCATGCTTGTGTGTCATATTTCAAATAAAGCATGAACAAAGCATATTTTCAACTAAAGCGGTGTTAGTTTCACACATGTGTTATGAATACTCACAAGCATGTCTAATATGAGTGTTATAACTATCTTGTATGTTTAGAGAGTAAGCATGATAGACTTTGTGGTTTTACGACCTTGAATGGCCTTAACTTGTTGAAATATTTAATTTGGAAATATATTATAAAAGGGAACCTAGATTGACTTGAGAAGCATGAAAAGACCCTTAACATGACAAATATATCATGTATGATTGTTTTGAGCAAGCCAGACAGAAACCACAAGGCAACAACTGAGTATTGGCATAACCAGAGGATGGCGCAATTGCCGGGGTCTAAACTTAGCCATGGCGCAAATTGCGCCATTCTGAATCTCGAGATTCTGCGAATCGATCTTTAGCGATTAACTCAGATGATGCCTATATTGCTAAAAGTGGTTTTAAACCTACTGATACATGTATATATGTGATGATTAAGTAATATGATGGTGTTTGTCTTGTAAAAGGAAAGTCTATGGATAAAAAAAGGTCTTAACCTTGAGTATTCTTAATTGCTTATGAAATAACTAGATATTTGATTCATGATGAACCTATGAGCTGATTTTGTATCACATGTGTATACTTGAATTATGTTGAGCTTGATTAAAGACTATGTTAGCTAATGAACATCTTGTACTTATAATACGCTATAAATAGGATTCGAAAGTGTTGATTTATTAACGTTGATAAACTACGCTTAAGGCAAGTATCCGAACCCTACTTTACACTGTGCGAGTTCTAAACTCTTGCATTACTTTATTCTAGCGAATATCGTAAACTTATCTCTTTGAATGTAAGTTATCCTACTTATTCGTTCAATTGAGCTCGTTTGTTAAACTCTTAAAAAAAACTATTATTCATGTGAACTTAGTATTGTTCTGGAATATTGTGAAAGTATCTATGCCATTTGATTCGACTAGATTATATGCATGTTTATAAAACTGTCCAAACCAATTGATTGGTGCGAAAATCTTGAAAACTGAGTTGAACAACCCTTAAGGTAAGGGGATTGTATATTGTTGGAAACCCCAACACATGAGTATATTATTACTGTGGTATTATGTATAACTTAAAGTATTTTAGACTGATCATCTATAATACTTGATTCTTTTGGTTATCAGTTTAATATTGGTAATTCTAGTAGATGTTCAATAGTCCTTAATGACTACTCAGTATAAATTGTGATCCAGACGGATACCTTGATAGCCTTTGAATTCATATATATCGGTTGATTATATGAATTATTGATCTTATTCCAAGGATTGTTGATATTCATTATTTGTGATATTATTCTGAAACTTTGAACTATCTTAGAGATGATACTTTGATATTTCAAACTCGTGTTATGAGACTCTTTACCCTTGTTGTATATTATTTGCTGGGCAAATTGTGCTCATTCTTGCTTATTTAAAACCTTTCAGTTAAGGCGGAACAGGGAGGTGTATCTGGGAAAGACAAGGGCAAGGGCAAGGCTACCTACTAGCTTGCCCCTTTTATGTTTAAATTGATTATGTTGTATTAAGACTATTTCCAGACTATGTTTAAGTTTATGTAGGATTATGTAATAAGTCTTTATTCGATATTATTATGTAATCTATTAAGCACTGTGGTTGCGAGACTTGGGGGAATAATTATAATAAAACATTGTATATTCTTCTAAACTAGATCTTTTGTTGTAAATATATGATTTTAGTTATTATGGTGATTCCATGAGAACGTGACGAACCGAATTCGGGTGACCAAGTGGAGGTCAGAATTTGGGGGCGTCACAGAAGTAGTGCGATGCCTCATTCACACCTATATACAAAGGGTTTGAATTAATGTAAAAATTCCGTTTTAAACAATATATGGCAGTGATGTTCTGTAAAAGAGGTTTTTCAAACCCATATGCTCAATAGTAATCGAGACCTTTTACACTTCCATTTTTATTAAGTGTTCGGCTTGATTGCTTTTAATTTTCGAGATGCGAAGCATCTTCGTGAAAAATAATGTACAAAGCAGTGCCGAACTCCTCGTGGGAATGAAAACCATATGAGGAAATCTAAACACCGTGAATAAATTTACAAGCTGCTTACAGCTGAAAATGTCCATCACGGGAACCGAATCTAGATTCAGTAGACTGAATCTGTGATCACATGATTCCTAGGCTCACATGATGCCGCAATATATATGAAAGCGATGGCGCTTATATATATAAAAAGTCAGTAAATATATATATACGCATACGATCAACCACCACGAAAGACATCCACGGGGATTGAAAATATAAATAAAGTCAGTAAAGCGATCAACCGCCACGAAGTAAACTCCAGGCGGGACAAAAAGTGTATATATATATATATATATAAAAGTAGTAAACACACCAGATGTAAAATCCAGGCTCATCGAATGTAGTTCTAAGAATAGTTCATATATATATATCTATATATATATATAAGTTTGGTAAACGCCTCCGGGACGTGAGTCTGTGCTCAATCGAGGCATAACTCGATAATGTTAGTCCATATATAAATAAATATATATATATATATATATATATATATATATATATATATATATATATACAAACAAAAATAAAACCACAGACCAAAGTTCGGGCATACACACGCAACACGACTCTCAACGTGAAGAACAGTGTGTGCAAAGATGAAGAGAAAGGCTTTAAAGTGTGTAAGAAGGCTTACAGTGGGTTGCCAAAGAAGACTTTTATAACGTTAAGTGGATGAACACTCGGCTCCCGCCGATAAAATAGTAGCTATATATGAGCTCACAAGTGTTTAAAATGAGAAAACACTCAGTTTAGGGTGTGTACAGAGCAAATTGGACAGGGCTTCCTCGCCTCTTCTCTTTTTTAAAATGGCCACCCCAAGCCCTCTATTTATAGAGGGGGGAGCTGCAGGTGTGCGGCTTGTCGCAGATGTACCTACTACCGCTGCAGGGTGCCCCTGGCCCGCATGGTCTCGCCAGTCTCGGAAATGCGACGCACGCACCGTGATGTCCGCCGAACTTTCGTAATCGTAATCCGGGCATCCGATTAAGGTGTATAAGACCTATTTCAGACCGCCGTTATCGAGAGCTACGCCATGACATAGGATTAGAGGTTGTACGAAGTCAAGAAGATGGGACCATGCCCTTGGTCTTCAAGCTTCAAATTCTATCCGGTGTTCTATCCGGCGTAGTAGTCACTCGGGATTGGACCTCCTTGGTTCTTGTAGGACATTGCTGTGTAGAAATGTCTGTATGAGATGTTGAGATGGCGCAATGTAGGGTCGAGGTGGCAAAATGATGATTTTACCTCTCACCGGGGTTATCTCCGGTTTGGGCTGATAAAGCAGACGTTGCTCAAGGTTATCTCTGAGATTGGACTACTGCAAGTACTGAAGGTCCTCTGGGTTATCTCTGAGGTGTGCCTGTCTTCCCGGTGTTATCTCCAGGTCTTGTACTGAGTGCCTCAGTGTGAGTTCTAAGGTTGAAGCTGACTGCATGCATTTGAAACAAGCATTTCCGGGGTTATCTCCAGAACTACAAATGCATTCCTTGGTGTTATCTCCAAGGTTAGCACTGCTATTCTCGGTGTTGTTTTTGGGACTAGAACTGAGCATCTCGGGGTTATCTCCGAGACAGAACTGTCCTCTTCGGTGGAATTTCTGGTATTTGAACTGCATTATCTTCCAGGGTTATTTCTGAAAGACGAATCTGCCCTCCCGCAATGTTAGTGACAGGTGTGCAGAAAATTTTGAGTGTCTACATAGACAATATCCAAACTCAAATTCAATCTTATTACAATTATTATCACACTATTTCATAGAATAGCGAGGACTACTAAAACAACAATCTGGACCGTCACTCCGTTCCCCGACTAGTCCCATCTATATTCTCATTTCCTGAAGAGAACAATGAAAGCAAAGGGTGAGCTCAACTAGCCTAGTAAAGAATATTATGACTAAGATAATGCAGAATAAATTATTGTTAGCCTTCAACAGGGTTAAAGTGATAGAATATAATAGACAACAAGTTTATCTACAGCGGAACAAATAATCCATTAGAAGAGTCAAGTAGAGCATGATATCAACTATCTTCTATGATTTAAAAGTTTATCATCGATTTTATCGCTGAGACTCAGCTCAATAAATAATCCACATCACTGAATTATCCATGCACTACGGGCCAAGGATATTCATTATTATCACCAATAGTCATGATCATGCGAACAACTGTCCATCAATGCACTACGGACCAATGAGGACTTTTACCACATCATTTGTAACATTACAGGTCATGATTATACCTAATAATCCCTGGTTATAATCATACCAATCAACAGCCCATCTATGCACGTAAGCCACAAATGACTTTCATCACAATATAAGCATGAGGATGATGACAATGATATAAGAATTCAATTAAAAGAAAGTAAATGATAAATTTTTAAAGATTTATAATTTAATTTATCCAGAATTCAATAATGTCCAAATTGTCAACATGATACTGCTTTGTGGAGTAAAATTCAAGAATAATATTGTATCAAAAATAATTTAGACAGAAAAGAAATCAATTTTTATCATGAATATTACCCCAGGTGAATAGTACCCCGTGAATAGTACTTCAGGAATAGTACTCTGGCAAAACTTATCAAGAATGCTCAGAATAATATTTCCATGAAAAGATACTGGATGAAGCGCAAATATCAAGGATATTCTACTAATTTCAGGAATTATAGAAGCAATACTTATCATAATAAGTTTAAATTTAGGAATATGAAATGAAATAATATCCCTTCTATACTATGGAGTATGAAAGAAAATAATATTTCTTACGAGTATTGAAATAAAATAATATTCTTTACCTTAGTAGAAACTGGATTTGACTAGAATATCGGATATTATTATGAGAAAATCTTGTAGAAAAAACTACACTCAAAGTATTCTTATACTCAAAAGAAATACTCACAATACTATAGTAAAAATGTTTGAGATTTTTTGTGGTGTGATTTAGGATGGAGGGTTGCCCTCCTTTTATAGCGTAGCACGGAGGATAAAATAACAAACATGCCTAATTTTCTTTTCTTTCCAAAACCTAACATCCTGCCTAACTCTCCATTTTTAAATGCCTAACTCTTATTTTCTCATGGAAGAGGGCCCATACATTTGGAAAATGAATTGCATGAAGAATTTCTTCACCACTCAAGTGGTCCCATGGAAGAAATAAATCCATTCCAGCACATGATTTTGGAAAATGAAGTACACCGAATTTGAAAAAAATAAAGGAATACATCAAGCTTCTCACCTACACTTTACCTTTAACAATTTCACTTGCTTATATAATAATAACATTAATACCATTAAAAAATTATAGTATTATATTATAAAATTATTGTAATAATATATTTGAATGAATATTTTATCGGAGAAAAATAATTGCCAAACTTTCAACAAATGCAAAATTCCTTCATTAATATTAAAATTGAACTAATATCCACCACATAATAATTATTCATAAATAATATTATAAGCTCACAATATTGTTAGGTTTGTAATATTCAAGAACGCAATCATATTGCAAAAATAAGCGGAAACGTGGAAAATCAGAGTTTAAAAATTTTACAAACCATATACCCGGATCACCCTTTATGCACAATTATTAATTAAACGAAAAAGATGAATAAGAAACATACCCTTGAAGATCCGAGCTTCCTTAGGTACAAGTTCACCTCCAATCTTTTTCGCGTTCAACTTGAATCCACCGGGTTTGGTTCCTTCCTTTGATCAACGTTAGCCACCCAAGTGTTTGGCCTCTAGAGGTGATCCACCAAGAAAGAAGAAGGATTTAAGAAAATGGGTATTGGCTCAACCCTAGTTTTCTATCTCTATAGAAAAGGCGTACTCTCCCAACTGTTGGAATTATTACGTATGATGTAAAAGTCAACAACCACACCACCCATAATAAGACTCCTCTTATTTATAGATGTGGGCAACCCACCTTAACAATTAAGGAATTGGGATTTATTTAATTAATTAAATTCTTTTAATTAATTAAGCTCCCTAATCTTATTAGGGATAATTAATTAAACTCCTTTAACTAATTTTCCTTCCTAATCCAATTAGGAATAAATGAGAGTACTTATATTAAATTAATTCCTAAACTCTTTTAGAAATTAAAATAATAATAATTGTAATAATATTAATAAAACTCCTCTTATTAATTTATATTTAATATTTCTAAAATATTAAATAATAAATATTAAGCTATTTAATTTATTCTATCACCATAGATTAAATTAAATATACATAACATATTATTACGATTATGCCATTAACTTCTTAAATAATTATTCTTCCTTTTATGGTGTGACCCTTTAGGTTCTCCATATTAAACCTATTGTGAATAAATCAATTAGAACAATTCTAATCTTATTTAAATAAATAAATTAAATAATTAATTTATTTAAATAAATAATATTTATTCTATAATAGGGATAAGCCTCCTCAGCTATGCGATCAACGACTTTCCGGATAATATAGATTTCAACATTAATCATAAAAGAACCTTTGAGTAAATAGTTACTGACAATTCAATCCTTCCACCATACAATGTCCAAATTAAATATAAGACATGGAATTAACGTCACAAGTCTTATTTTATTTAATTATATGTATTTCGATCCTTAAATGCACAACTCCAAATAATGCAAATTAGAAACTCCTTTCTAATTTCATTCATATTGCCAAGGACTCACTGGGTTGTCATTTATCGAATCACATAGACATTTCTCTTTTTTATTAGAAGTGGTAGATTCTTTATTGATCATATATTATCTCCATGTACAACTTGTTATACCCAAGCATACCCTTTGATATATCCTAAGGGTCTTAAGGAATAAGTCAAAGTATAACTCATCATACACAAGATACTACGATGATCTCAAGTCCAAGGATCACTTGACTACTATCACTACAGAATTCCTATTGACAGCAAGTAAAACTCCATTAGGTATTCCTTAGCGAGCCACGTTCAGTGAACTTATTCTCTAATAAGCACCTACATACTTGCTTTAGTGTCTCCACACAAATGATCATGAGATCAATCATCCTCATCCAATGAGCAAGCAACGTATGTACCAATCTATCCGGATTCACTAATCCCCAATTTAGTAATCTAATGATTGGGAACTATTTTAGTTTTAAGCTTTCTAAGAATTTAGATCTCATTAGAATGATCATCATCATTATTCTAAAAGCATTGCTTAAAACTATGGGTATAAAACAACATCATGTAGATAATTAAAAGCCTTTAATAAATTAATACTTTTTATTAATAAATGAATAAGATTGTTATAAAGTATATGCTTTATCATCAAACATGATTGGCTTGTGTGCATACTACTTTCAAATATTAACAACCAGATCATTCCCAGGAAAGAGGGGGCTTTCCGATAAGGATTTATCCTTATTAGCGCGCAATTAGATGACCAAACCCCTTTCCTCGACAAAATTTTCTAGACATTGTTAATAATGCCAACTAATAATATGAATAATTGTGTCGCGTCAATTATTGATTTAATAATTTAAAATATTGGGCAGATAATACCGTGATAATAATTGAACAATAATATAAGAAACTGTTCAACAATTACTGTGGTAATTATTGAATAAAACTGAGTGACTTCTCACGTAAGCATCAATAATCAAAGATACTGTACAATACCGTGTGCTACTACGCAACCACGCGTATTACTGTACTTTTATCAACGGGTATTTCAACAGGTAATGGTAAAACTTTCGCTGTTATTTTTATAAAAAGTTATTTCTGTCATTTTCTATCTCCGACAGTAACTCTGTTGTGGGGTCCACCAATGATTGTGTCGTTGTACGAATATTCCTTGATAAAACGAATATTGTCAGGAAAAGCATGTGAATGTTATTCTGATTTACATATGATTTGATTATGATATATATGAATGAATATGCAAGTATGCTTGCATTAAGAAAAGCTGTAAAGTCCTTTGATAAATAATAGAAACATATGTACAAGGACTTAGAATGAATTGATCAAATGTGTTAGGTTGATCCTACATAAGCAAAACAACTTTGTGAAGTCCATAAAAAGAAATGATGTACAAGGACTATAAATATAGAAAGATCAAGCATGTTAGGTTGATCTAATGATGTAATAGATAGGCTTGTCTAATCGTCGAGCACTACACCAGAAATCGTAGTCTGCCAGGAGAGTCAAGGAAAACTCGAGAGCTATCGAGGCAGAATCGTAGTCTGTAAGATAGTAGATCTCAGAGTTCATAGACTACCAGGAGAGACGGGGAAGGATCGTAGTGTGTCAAGAAGAACTTCCTCAGGGCCGAAGTCTGCTGAGGAAGTCATGTTCAGAATCGTAGAGACAGCCTTCCTACGAGCCGATCGAGTATCTGCCAAAGCCAAAGTCAAGAATCGTAGACTACACTCAAAGTCGTAGAGTCTACTGTTGTAAGACCCCAACTTTTATGAATAAAGATGAATTTTCTATAAATATTATTTTTGAATATTATGGAGTGAATTTGATATAATGTTATAGTTGTGGGTAATATTTATAAATTTTGCAAAGTATGCAAGTTGTTATATTATATTCGATTGGTCAGGGAATATTCGTACGACGGCACAATCATTGGTGGACCCCATAACGTAATTATTATCGAATTGAGAAAATGACAAGTTTGAGTTTTATAAATAACGGCGTAGTTGTTACCGTTAACACTGTTAGAATACCTGGTGGTTAAAATACAGTAATACACATTGTTGCACAGTAGCACACGGTATTGCACAGTATTTTTGAATTATTTATTCTTACGTAAGAAGGCACTACTCAATAATTGTTACAGTAATTACTGTTCAATATTTTATTTTATTGATTCAATAATTGTTGCGTTGATATTTTATATTATTGTTGTTTCAATAATTGTCACTGCACAATATTTCCCATTATCAAATCAATAATTCATATTATTTGACTAATATTATTAGATAACATTATTGGCAATGTCTAGAAAGTTCTATCAAGGAGAGGGTTGGTCTCCTAATTGCGTGCCAGTAAGGAGAAATCCTTATCGGAAAGCCCCCTCTTTCCTGGGAACGGTCTAGTTGTCATTATAGTGATTCTGTAATATTATTTGTGAATATTTAATTATTGATTTGTATGATAAGGAAATATTTATTTTATGTGGACATAAATGTTGGATAGGAAAATATTTATTTGATGTGGTTATAAATTAAGGAATTAATGTTGAAGTATTTTATCAGTATTTTGTCAGATTGGAGGTATTAAAAAATCAAATCGGTGTTCTTAAAGCTCTATTGCGTGAGTTATAATTTTAATCCAACCGTTGGATCGTTATGATTTTTGGATATGTTATGCATATATAAGTTGAGTATTTGTCCACAAATTTTGAACCGTTAAAAATTAACGTATGATTTTTTATGAATTTTATGAGGTGTTGAAAATCGTCCTTTTGTGGAATTCGGATATTTTCTGTTTGGAATTTAGAAAAACTTAAAGCTACAAAGTTGTAGAGAATTCAATTTCGTGTGGAATGGACATAAAATTCGTCTTTTTCTGATAAAAGGCTATTTATTATGAATTGTTGAAGTTTCAGAAATTAAAATGTTTTTATTAAAATTATGGGTGGGACCCACTTTTGTTTTTGTCAAAACATGTGCTGAGATTTTTCAGGAATGGCATGTCTTGATAGTCATGGTCTTGGCATGCGTAAAAAAAAATAAAATAAAATATTATTTTATTAATTTAGTCTCCTATGACGTTCTAGCATTTTTCTATAAATAGGCGCTTAAGTTAGAATTGAAAATCACACCAGAATCAGAGAATTCTTCTTCTATAATCTTGAGCGTATTTCTTTAGAGTTTTAGAAAGCTTTGAGCATAGAAAACAGTGAAAGTTTTCTTCAAGAATATCCCCACTATACCAGTTGGAATACTCTTCTTTTCAAGGTATGTGATGTTATTTTTGTTCAATATTCGCTTGAAATAATATTTTCTTCCATACTCTGTAGTATGTAAGTAATATTATTTCGTTTCAGATTTCAAATTCTATACCCGTTTGTTAAAATTTTGGCTTCTATACTCCATGAAATTAGTAGAATATCCTTGATATTTGCGCTTCATCTAGTATCTTTTCATGGAAACATTATTCTGAGCATTCTTGAAAAGTTTTAACTTTTTTATGTCGGAGTACTATTCACGGGTTACTATTCCCAAGTACTATTCACGGGTACTATTCACTCGAGTACTATTCACCCGGGTACTATATTAATGATAAAATTGATTCGCTTTTCGGTCCAAATTATTTTTGGTACAATATTATTCTTGAATTTTACTCCACAAAGCAAAGATCATGTCGACAATTTGACGTTATTGATTTACGGATAAATTAAATTATAAATCTTTAAAAATTTATCCTTGAACTTGTTTTATTGAATTCTTATATCATTGTCATCATCCTCATGTTTATATTCTCATTGAAAGTCATCTCAGGGCACAGTAGTGCATAAATGGACTTGGTATGATTATGACCAGGATTATTCTAGATAATCATGGCGTAATGTTACAAATGATGTGGTAAAAGTCTTCATTGGCCCATAGTGCATTGATGGACGCTTGTTGGCATGATCATGACCATCGATGAATACACGAATATCCTTGGCTCAGTAGTGCATGGATAATTTGTGGTCGTGATACTAATGAATATCCTCGGCAGTAGTGCGGGGATGGTGTGGATTATTTATTAAAATTTGAGTCTCAAATGATAAAAGGGATGAAAAACCTTTTAAATCATAGAAGATAGTAGATTTTATTCTCTACTTGACTCTTCCAATGGATTGCTTGTTCCGCTGCAGTTAAACTTGATGTTTGCTATATCTTATCAGTTTAACACTGTTGAAGGCTAACGATAAATTATTCTACATTATCTTTGTCATAATATTTTCTTACTTGGCTAGTTGAGCTCACCCTTTTGCTTTTATTGTCCTCTTCAGGAAATGAGAACGTAGCTGGGACTAGTCGGGGAATAGAGTGACGGTCCAGATGGTAGCATTAGTAGTTCTCACTATTTTATGAAATAGTGTGATAACAAATGTATTGAGGACTCCATTTGAGTTGGATACTGTCTAGAAGACAATATTCGTATTAAAACTCTCAGTTTATGTTTTGTCGTATGTCACACGACAGTTGTATTATTAAGTTATATTTGAATTTAGTACCATATATTTGACGACTCAAGATGGGTGATGTATACCTATTTTGGGGGCGTCACAATTGGTATCAAAGCTTAGGGATATGATCCCTGGCTAAGATGTGAGACTAGAACTAGGAGGGGAGAGACGGGGAATTCCTTCGCTAGTATGACCTACCTAAGTTTATTTGGTATTTAATTGGTCGGTCAGAGTATAGGGATAATATGTTGCATGTCAATTAACCCTTGTTTTGTGGCAGTATTTGAAAATGACATCTGAGAATGTTGAGAATAGCAATGGAGCACAGGAGACTATTGAGTCTCCACAGATCAACAATCAGGATAATGTGCATCAGGAAGGCGACAATCCTCATGCAAACAACAACACTGACCAAATGATGAATGATGGAATGTTCAGAGGCTTTATGCAATTCATGCAACATCAGGCGAGAGCGGCTCCTGTCCAAAATGTAGGTGGAAACACTGGAAACTCTTGGACGGTCACCGCTAAACAGTTCAAGGAGTTGGGACCACCGGAGTTTATTAGAGAGCCAAAATCAATTTATCAATTTAACAACTAATAAAACCTTAATTTCTATTTTAAACTAAGCCATGTTCATATATATTTTTTCATGTAAACACTATAATATATTTTCTTCACAATTTTCATACATACATGACTTAATTTCTCTATAATCACATACAAATTCATGAAACAACCTTTTACAAACAATTATTATACTAAACTATATACATATCAACAATTTCTCTTTTACAAATATTTTACAGAGACTTTTTGGGAAGAGGAAAACTAAACTTTTAAAGAAAGATATTGAGCTCCTACCTTTGATTAAGAAGATGATATCCTTGAGTTAGTTTATCCTTTTGATTATCAAGCTTCTTTTTCTTCAATCTCTAGCCTTTCTTCCCCTCTTCTCTTCTTCTTCTCTTCTTCTTCCTCTGAGTTTTTCTTTTCTTCTCTCTAACCTCTCTCCTCTATTCTTATGTCTTATGATATAACGTATAAGATATAATATATATTTTTTATATGATATAAATATAAAACTTATAACTGATAACAGTTATTTGAGTTTTGAAAATCAAAAGCCATAAGGCTTATTTGGCTAACCACTAAAAATATAACCAATTAATATATAAGACTTAATAGGCATTAGGCCTTGTTTGGCAAAACTGAATTAAACTCCTTTAATTTATTTTAATAACTCCTTTATAGCAAGGTTATTTGTTACACTTCTATTAAATTAAATAATCAATTTAATTAATTCAAATACTAATCTATTAAATTACTTTCACACATAAATCATTATCTTATAATTATAATTTCCTTTATAATTATAATTTTATTCAACCAACTATCATTTTAAATTACAATTTCCCATTTAAATATTATAATTTATTTAAATCACTATAAGCTCTCTAGCTTACTTATTAAATTAAATTGGTATATAATTTCATAACAATTCATTTTCTTAGCTCCTTAATTATTTATTCAACAAATAATTAACTAAACCACATCAACTCAAATTGAATAATTATTTATTCCACAATAAACATATCCATTAAATACTTATATAAATCAATAAATATTTAATATTACACTTTAAAATTCTGGAATGTTACAGAAGTGAGAGTTCTACTACTTGAAGAGTGTTCTGAACTGCCGAGAGAAAGAATAGCATCAATGACATCTTGATGTCCATCATGGGAAGACTCTAAGTACCATAGAGAAGAGCTCACAGTCATCTTAGCAAGTCCATTATGATAAGGCATCAAGTATTAAGAAAGGAGATCACAAACGCCATCATGGTGGCAAGCATGAGAAAGTTTCTAAGTACCTAGCAGGAGAGCTTACAGTCATCTTAGAAACCCATCATGTGAAGCCATCACGTATCAAGAGGAATGATCTTCATGGCAGTTCATCAAGGGATCATCTGAAGTGGTTGAGTAACTGGAGAAATTGAGCATCATGCAACACTCAACTGCACTTCAAGGATGATCACACCAAACTGCTAAGTACAGAAGATGTTCAGAGCATAAAGACATCTTAGTAGCTCAGCACCAACTCCAACAAACAAATAACTCAACAACAAGAAGCCAGGGCCTGAGGGGTCCTTGTCCGGAGGGACTAAATGAAGTTCCAAGCCTGCTGGGCTTGAAGAGTTCCTAGGGAACTAGAGAAGTTCCAAGGCTGCTGGCCTTGAAGAGTTCTTAGTGAATCAAGTCCCAAGTGTCACCGCCTCAAGGAATCTTAGTGATTCGGTCTTGCCTTTCTTTAGTGGAAATCACAGTAGTTGAAAGCGAAGAGTGGATTAGGAGCTTGAGTCTCTGAACCACTTAAAACCCCTTGTGTCTTTTAATTTATGTCATTTACATTATGTACATTAACTGCTATAACTGCTATGTATGTTTTAACTTCTTACAACTGAACTAACTCTACGAACAATGTATGTACGATTATGAATATATCAATGAAGGGGATCTTTTACTTATTTCGATGTGCTTGAAAAGATTCTTATGTTTGTCATATGCTAAAACATTAGCTATACAAAATAAACCAGAAAATTATTTGAAATAAAAAGAATTTATTCAACCCCCCATTCTAGATCTATATTGTGCCTACTGGGAACTAACAATTGGTATCAGAACAGGTTCTCATGCTATATTCAAAAGCTAATTGCTTTGAGTCTGATCTTAGGCACAAACATTGTTCTAAACTTAGTTTAGTAGTAAGTCATTTGTTATATGCAGATGAGCTCACATGTTGGAAATATTGTGAACAGGTAAATGTGTATATACACCTGAAGCTGCTCAGATTTGTCCATGTATTGGAATGCCACATCAACAAGACCAATCCCTGCCCACAATCAATCTTGTAGTCTGAAGACCAGGCTAGAAAGCTCAAAAGACATCAACAGAAAAGACTCAAACATCCACCAGACTGAAAAAATGAAAAGGCCATACATGCTAAGAAATGCTTATCCAGAGAAGCAAGAAGAACTTCTCAAACGTGTGTCTGATCAACCAGCAGCTGGATGTAAACCTTGCAAACTCAAGGATGTCAAAGAACTAAAGATGCTGAGATTTTCTTAGCTTGCATATTTAAGACCACGACTGATTGATTGAAGGTCAATTGGAGCAATAAGCTGTCAGGAGAAAATGAGAAACAATGCACATCAATGCCTAACCTCAGTATGTCTAAGATAAATGACTGTTAAGAAGCTGATAGTAGAAAGGTACGATTCCTCACTAATATAATTGTATACATCATGTTACACCTCCTTATGCACTATAACAGTATCCTGTCAAGAAATCATAATCTACCTAAAAAGGTGAAGAGAGAAAGTACACTGAGGTTGGAAACTCAAATGCTTATAAACTTTCTCTCCATCCAAGTTTTAGGTTGAAGATGACATCTTGAAGGAAATCTGAAATGGGTCGTAAGAGCATCACAAGTTAAATTAATTTTACGAGAAGTAATCTTTGCTGATGGGTTAGTATGTATGCACAAACCTATGTTCTAAGTGTTTGATAACTCACAGAGTATGATCAGCTCTACAAGAGTATCTTGATGATTTGTAGAAATTGATCACCTCCATGAATCAACCAGATACAAATAAATCGTAGAGTTGATTCTCACTTTGAACATTTAAACCCCGTGAACATAACCATACAAATGATGAAACCATCAAAGAAAAAGAGTGTTTTTAATAAAATGACAAATCTTACACACACTCACCATCATGCATCTCGAAATGTAATATCAAAATTAGCTGCATGCATGAATTTGATTGTTGGTGATTAATATGATGTTAATTCTAATATATGAGGAATAGGGTTTTTGAAACTAACCTGGCAGGACCCATTTAACTATGGGTACCAAAATAGAAATATATCTAACCTACAGGTACTTGGTCTATCTGACCGCACTAAAGAAGATGAAGCAAGAGACTTCAGTCAAAGAAAGATTCAACCAGCAGAAGGCTTAAGACTGTTCAAAAATGACTTTGATAATATTCCTATATGTCAAAGCCTGTCCTTGAAGACCTGCTGAGCTAATCCAAATGAAGCTCACTTGGCTGCTGATCCTTATATGGAAGCAGGCCATTCAATCAAAGATGGAAAGGGTCTTATATGCTCAAGCATGCAAAACATGTTATAATGGAAGAATCCTCAAGGAAGCTCATCACAGAGGATCATCGAGCATCAAGCACGAGGAACTTCAAGACGGAGCGTAACTCAACGAAGCACATGTCGACAAAGAAGACTACGTCAGAAGTCTTTACAAATGATCGTGGAATGATCGATCCCCGGAGATATCCATGTCTACGATGAAAATAGATTTGACTGTCAGTGGTGATTCCAGTCAGAAAGAAGCATGCAAAAATGTCTCCTAATGCACATGAAGAAAAGGAAATCACACCTCACTGGGAAGATAGTATGAACATGGGGAAGCAGTGATCTGTTAAGAAACAACATCACTAAGATATACTATGAAGCAGTGTACCAGCTACAGAGTCCCAAAACTTTGTGGCTGATGAACCAAATGAAGATCCATAGTCGATAGAGGAACGCCTCAAAAGCGTATTTCGATAACCCTTTCGACCACCCAACTCAAAATCGTGGAGTGCCTACGATCAAACATCTGATCATAGTGTAAGAGCAGAAGGACACCACGATTACAGCAAATGTAATTGTCTAAAATCGGCAGAGGGCCTCCCTACTAGAAAAGGTCAAATGAGATATCAGTGCAAATCACTTATAAAGTACTTCATTTGGAAAGTGCCTCAGGGACAAACCTGACCCTTAGCTCAATCTAAGAGGTTGGCCCTTCCTGAGCTACCTTAACCTAGAAGGATTGCTTAATCAAGTTCATCTCAAGGACCAAGACAGTCAACGATCGTAGAGTAGAGTTTGAAGAGAACTCAACGATCGTGATGCAACCTCAACAATCGTAGTGCAACCTCAACGATCGTAGTGCAACCTCAGCGATCGCAGTCCTACCAGAATACACTAACTCATGGTGAGCTTGGAAGAATCAGACAATTGCTCAACCATTCAGATTAAAAGGAGATAAGTTCGAATACAGTTTGGAAAGATGTTATGCAAATGCATCTAAGAACTCAAGTACCCAAACTGGCTCGGAGTACATCAGAGATCAAGCTATGCTGCATCAAGATGAGGATTAATGTCAATACCATCCACTGCAGCATCTCTCAAAAGTTGATCGTTGAGTCAAAAAAGGAAAACGTAAAGTCCATAGCTGCCTTAACATGCTACTCTACGAACCTAAGAGGTCAACGGTCAATCTACGTCAATTAAACGTCTTCTCCACCAAAAGAGATATCTAACTGAAAAGGTTATGGGGAGTTACAGCTCATTACTGGGCATCGTGCAACCAATGGTTGGTTGACACATCACGTCTTATGCAGAGTTAGAAAGAACTGCCATGAAGGCAAAATCAAAATTTGCAAACAGTTATCATAAACTATCGAACCTCTCTCCCTCCTATTTTAAAACCTTAGAATCCTCTCAAAAGCCAAAATCAATTAAGCCTCCAGAGCCTTGCTCAAATGACAATCAGCCATCTCTCATAACTCCTCTGAGTCAAATACCCATATACTTTGAACTCTTCAAATGGCAGAATGGCGAGTTATAACAGGAATCCAACTCGGCTTCAAAAAGTTCGAAGAATCAGAAACGAAGTTCAAGGATATACTTGAGCTCGTAAAGAAGGCTGGGTTCTTTGAGTGCTTAGAGGCCGACACTCCAGTCTACACAGAGCTACTGAAGCAGTTCTACTCAAATGCTTCGATAAATTCTGGGCTTCTGACCACGAAGGTGAAAGGATCAAGTCTGAAGATAAGAGCATCAGACATCAATCAATGCCTAGGGTTTCCCAACCAAGGTCTGATAAACCTGGATGAAGTAGACATTGAAGAAGATAAGAGGCTAATGCGGTACCAAAGGAACCCTAGTCTGAAGGACATGAAGAAAAAGTTTCCAGAGGAATACAAATTCCTTGCTGAGATAGTGTGCAAATGTATATTATGCAAGGATACTGCACATGACACGGTGCTCGATTAATAGCTGAAAATAATGTCTGTTATTGTTCTGAAGAAACGAATCAACTTTGGAGTTATCCTATTTGATCAGATCACTAAATGGGTAAAAAAGGCTGAATTGAAGAAGTCTACAGAAAAACCACTTACCAAAGTGTTTCATGGAAGACTACTGAGCATTGTGCTGAAGAAGAAATTGGGAAACAAAATCAAGGGTGATGAGGGAGAACCTCTGAATGTCCACAAAGTAATTTCTCCACAACTATTTGTGAATTGGAAGAAAAACCCAAAGGAAAACAGGAGGTTAACAACAACTAGGAGCAGCAGCAAGGCCTCTGCAAAGAAGAGAAAGGCAAAAGAGGTAGAAAGCTCTGAGTCTGATGACTCTGTACCAGTAACAATTACACCAGCCAGAAAGAAATCCAAAGGTGTGAGGAAAATTGAGGCTCCACCAAGAAGTTTTTCCACAGAAGACAAGGATGAAAAGGTCTTAACTGCAGAGACCACAAAGAGAAGTAACAGATTACTTCAAGGGCCATCCAACAAGAAAGCTAAGGTGGTAAACAGACCAGTCTTAATTTACCAAGAAAGTACGTCTGACAAAGAAAAGGATGTAGAGTCAGAAGAAGAGAAGGCAACTGATAGTCTTAAGGCTGAGTCCCCACAGACCAAATCCAGCAATGAAGGTGAAGCTGGATTAATGGAAGAGAATGCAACATCTGCTGATGAAGAAGAATGCACAAGCCCTGTGGATAACTCTTAGAGCATTCACTCTGATGATAAAGACAAGATACAAGTTGAACCAACTCCATCCCCGACTGATAATGCTCCAACAAGTTCACATGATGGCTCAAAAGATGTTGAGTCAGAAGAAGAAGAATCTGTCCCCACTGTTGCTGAACATCAAGGAAGTTTGTCTGATGATACAGAAGCTTCGGAGTCTGACGAAGAAGAGGAGTCTGAAACTCCTATAGCTGAACCTCAAACAAGAAGAAAGAGCTACAGATTACTTGCTCAATTTGCTTCTAAAAGGAAAAATGATCACTCCAATGCTGTCATTGAACTAAGTGATGATGAGTCTATATCAAAGGATGAAAGTGCTGAAGATGGAACCAGTGGTGAAGAAGATGAATTAGAGGAAGATCTTGCTGAAGAAAGTTCTGAAAATGAAATGCAGCAAGAAGGATTCATTGATGGAAATGATGAGAATGGTTCAGGCTCCGAAAGAGAAGAGATGGAAAAAGATTCTGATTCTGCGCCTTAGGAATCAGAAGAACAAGAAGACTATCCAGTTCTCACTCCCGCAAGATTTAACAGAAGAATAGTGGTGGAAGTCTCAAATGAACTACCTGAGGCACCTCCCGAAAGATGGGTAAATTATGGAAATGAACAGCTCAAGGTAGTGAGGATGACTGCGTTTGAGGTGTTTAAAAACTGGAACAACATGGAACTAGACTGCACAACCATCCTCTATAATCTTGATGATCTGCTTATGAGATGGTTTTTCCAGTGGATGCCTTGGCTAAAGGCACATACTGAAAGAGATGGAAGTTACTTCAGCTGGTGCTACTCTCACTTTCCAAGCATGGAGCTGGTGGCACAAAACTTCCCAAGGGTGAAGAGTTTTGCTACAATGATGATCACAAACCAGCCTCATTACAAGGTCTACAGACATGCTGGCAACCACTATATCCCCTATGATCGTAGGATGGACTCAGAAGGAAGAAGGATCATGACCAAGAAGATAATCGTAGAGTCAGTTCACTCTACTACGGATGGTATCCAAGTACAAAATAAGAAGCTTCCATCTGCTCAAGCACTACTAATAGACATTCCTTCATCCTCGACCAGTGATTGGAACTCAACGATTCTTCATATTCTCAACACCTTTAAAAATCTGTCCAAGGATACAGATCGTAGAGTCCAATCTAATGCTCAACAAGAGGCTGCCCAACCAGATGATTAAATATCTATGGAGAAGGAACTGATGAAAAATTCTGATGAACTGATTTAGAAGATATCTCTATTCACTGAAGAGTCAAAGAAGTTGACAACAACAGAAGATAACTCAGTTCAAGAGAGACTCCAAGTAATGATGGCTGATGTATCTCTCAAAATCAGAGAAAGAGATCACATCTATCTAAAGGCCATGAATGATCAAAAGGCAGATGCACTACAAGCAAAGACGGAAAATGAAGAACAACTCCAAGTCCTCTCTGACAAGATTGACAACATGAATCAGTCTTTATCAGTGCAACTTGAGCTAGGACAACAAGAACTCAAGTTTGAAGTTGCTAACTCTTCCTACCTGATGGAGCAGCTTATGTCCAACATGGAGCAGCTCTCCCAAATGATTGATGACAAAAAGGGAGAGAAAAAGAGGCATAGAAAGAGGCAGAGTAAGAAGAACTCAAGAAAGGGTAATGAGAGCAGAAGGATTGAAGACAAGAAGGCCAAGCGAAAAGCAAAGAAGAAGACAGCAGCTGCAGAAGTAGAATCATCATCTGAGGGGGAGCCAAAAGATGATGATCATATGATCGCACAGTCTGAGGGGGAGCATGTCCAGCAAGAAGATCAGTCATCATCTAAGGGGGAGCCAAAGGATGACAAGCCTAAGGCTGAGGGGGAGCTAAAACCAGAGCCAGAACCAGAAGAAGAAAAAATGAAGTCCACATCCTAGGGGGAGCAGGAGCAAAGAAATCAAACAGATGAATAGCTGATCAACAGACATCCTGGAAGCATACATGGAGCCAAAGAGGTACATCTCTAACTAGTTAGGTATGTTCTGGATCCAGGATGTAAAATATCAGTGTATTAAATTCCATATCATTATAAATGATATTCATGATTATCTGTTTTAGAAATACAGCTGCTCACTGTATATAAGATTCATTCATAACATGCATATGCACTTATTATTTTTGTCATAAACAAATAGGGGGAGATTGTCAGGAATAAGCATGTGAATGTTATTCTGATTTACATATGATTTGATTATAATATATATGAATGAATATGCAAGTATGCTTACATTAAGAAAAGATGTAAAGCCCTTTGATAGATAATAGAAACATATGTACAAGGACTTAGATTGAATTGATCAAATGTGTTAGGTTGATCCTACATAAGCAAAACAGCTTTGTGAAAACCTTAAAAAGAAATAATGTACAAGGACTATAAATATAGAAAGATCAAGCATGTTAGGTTGATCTAATGATGTAATAGATAGGCTTGTCTGATCGTCGAGCATTGCACCAGAAATCGTAGTCTGCCTGGAGAGTCAAGGAAAACTCGAGAGCTATCAAGGCAGAATCGTAGTCTGCAAGATAGTAGATCTTAGAGTTCATAGACTACCAAGAGAGACGAGGAAGGATCGTAGTGTGTCGAGAAGAAATTCCTCAGGGCCGAATTCTGTTGAGGAAGTCATGTTCATAATCGTAGAGACAGCCTGCCTACGAGCCGACCGAGAATCTGCCGAAGCCAAAGTCAAGAATCGTAGACTACACTTAGAGTCGTAGAGTCTACTGATCATATCAGAGACAGAGATCGTAGTCGAGCAAGATCATATGTAGATGTGACGCCCCCAAAATAGGTATACAACACTCATTCTGAGTTGCCAAATATATGGTACAGAAAGCAAACTACAACTTCAATAATACAATTATCGTGCAAAATACGACAACACATACTGTGAGTTTAAATACAAATATTGTCTTCTAGGCAATATCCACACTCAAATAGGTCCTTATTATAATTATTCAAACACTATTTTACAGAAATAGTGAGGACTGCTAAAACATATTTTTAGAACCATCACTCCATACCCCGACTAGATCCTGCTATGTTCTCACCTCCTGAGAAGAAAAATGGAACGAAAAGGAAAATGGTGAGCTCAACTAGCCCAATAAAGAATATTATGACTAAGATTGTAAGTCCCCATATTATTAATAAATGAAATTTAATTTCCTCTCCTTATTATTTTGAAATAGTAAGGGTTGAATTGATTAATGTGGTTAGTTATGGGTAAAATGCGCATATATTTTAAAAAATAAGCAGGTGGTTATAAAATATTCTTGCTGTCGGGGAATATTCATACGACGGCGCAGTATTTTGTGGGCCCCATAACGGAAAGCGATTGGATGAAGAAAACGACAAGTATAAGTTGTTTATAAATAATTGGCGAGTGGTTACACGTATTATCATTGTTGGAATACCCGTGGGTTAAAACATAAGTAATGCGTGTTGTTGCAAAGAAGACACTGCAGATTGCACCAATTATTGATTCTTACGTAAGAAGGCACTACTCAATAATTGTTATAGTAGTTATTGTTCAGTATTTTATTTTATTGATTTAATAATTGCTGCGTTGATATTTTATAATACTGTTGTTTCAATAATTGTCACTACACAGTATTTTCCATTATCGAAGCAATAATTCATATTATCTGAATAATATTATTAGAAAACATTATTGGCAATGTCTAGAAAGTTACGCTCTAAGGAGAGGTTTGGTCACCTAATTGCTTGCTACCAAGAAGGAGAAATCCTTATTGAAAGCCCCTCTTTCTTGAGAACTACCGGTTGCAAGATCTTGTGATTCTGTAATATTATTTGTGAATAATTAATTATTGATTTATATGATGAGGAAAATATTGATTTTATATGGTTATAGATGGATAAAATTTTTAAAGTGACAATTGTTAAAAATTGATATTTTATCTTTTCTGATAAAATAATATTTTATTATATTATATAATAATGATGATATTTTTTTACAATGAATGTGGGATATATGAGTATATGAGGAGGAAGAGTATTTTTGTTGCAAAAGTTGTTTAAAACATGTTAAACATGTCTCATGGGCCCATTTCTTGACTCGAAATTTGATTATAGCACATAAAATCGCTTGCTTATGGATTTCGATCAATTTACATTTGGAATTTGGAAAAACTTTCTTCTCGTAAAGTTGTAGAATTGAATTTCCTATAAAAAGTGGCGATTCTAATTTTTACGATAAAAGGCTATTTATTATGAATTATTGAAGTTCAAGTTCAAATAATTGATTTTTGAAAGTTTAAAATATTTTAATTTACAAAACGTTTTTTTTTTTTTAATGATGTAGGCTACTTGAGTGGTCGATCTTTATCGAAACATTGGGCGTAGAAAATTTATATATATTATTATTATATTAAATTTTACTCGCTTTAGTGTTCTAAGCATTTTCCTATAAATAGGGTGCTTAGGTTAGAATTGAAAATCACACCGTAAACTACTGATTTCTCTCTATAATATCGAGCGTATTTTGTGAGTATTTTAGTACTTTGAGTATTGCTATATGGTGCAAGTTTTTTCAGCACTATATCCAGTATTCTAGTCAGAAGTACTATTCTTTCTGAGGTAAGGGATATTATTTCTTTAATATCATTATGCCGAAATATTGGTTGGAACTTTTTATCAAATTTGGAACTTTTTCATGTCGGGGTTACTATTCATGAGTTACTATTCATGAGTTACTATTCACGAGTTACTATTTATGAGTTACTGTTCACGAGTACTATTCACGAAGCATGATGATTTTTTTGTGAAATTTCTATCTTTTAGTGTCAGAGTTACTATTCACGATACGACACTTATTCACATATATACTGACACTATTCACGAATACTTTACACTATTCACAAAAAATTAAATTCTTGTTTTCATTCAAAATATCTATTATGGATACTAGCTTTGATTGTATCTATGTTTTGATCATTCTTGAATTTTACTCCACTATGATTATTTATGAGGTATTTTTGGACATGGAATAGCTTGAAATACTGAATCCTTAATATTTATTCTTTTGTTTCACCGGATTCGCTTTCTTTAAAATATTTTCATCATCCTCGGTCCTAAATGATGATATAACCGAATATCTTTGGCACAGTAGTGCAAAGATGAATGATTTCGATGAATATCTTTGGCCTGTCTCGCAAAGATGAACAGTGTTTAGATGAACATGACCAACTGATGAATATCTTTGGCCTAGTAGTGCAAAGATGAATATTTGATTCCAGATATATATTGATTGATGTTACAGGGATAAAAGATAGACGATGAACTTTTATATTCATATATAGAAGATAGTAGATTTCATTCTCTACTTAACTCTTCTAATGAATTATTATTTCCGCTGCGAATATTGATTTAAAACTTGTTGTCTATTGTATTCTATTAGATTTTTCCTGTTGAAGACTAATGATAATTTGTTATGTATTATCTTAGTCATAATGTTCTTTACTGGGCTAGTTGAGCTCACCCTTTTCCTTTTTGTTCCATTTTTTTCTCAGGAGGCGAGAATGTAGTGAGTACTAGTCGGGGTATGGAATGATGGTTCTAGAAGTTATTTTAGTAGTCCTCACCATTTTTATAAAATAATGTATCAATAATTGAAATGAGAACTTATTTGAGTGTGGATATTGTCTAGATAACAATATTTGTATCTAAACTCACAGTTTTTATGTTGTATTAATAAAGTTGTAGTTGTTTCGCACTCGTATTTTGACGACTTTCGAATGGGTGTTGTATACCTATTTTGGGGGCGTCGCAGTTGGTATCAGAGCTTAGGGATATGGTCTCTGGCGGAGAGATCGGGAATAATACGAGGAGGGAGAGACGAGTAATCCTTCGCTAGTATGTCATACCTAAGCTTATTTGTTGGTCGATTGAAGTATATGGTTAATATGTGATATGTTAATTTGTTTAATTAACCCTTGTTTTATAAGCGAGATTTAAGAATGGCACCGAGAATATTAACGGTGGAGTTAATGAGACTGTGGAAACACCTTTAATCACCACCCGTGGGAACGCGCAATGAAGGCAATATTCCTCCCAGTAAACAACACCACCGAAAGCGACGATGAACGACGGGATGTTTAGGAGCTTTTTGCGCTCATGCAAAACCGCATTTAGGAGACTCGTGTATGCATTAATCACGGTGGAAATGATAAGAACGCCACTTGTCACGACCAGCGAGCTCAAAGAGTTGGGACCACCAGAATTTAAGGGAAAGCGGATCCGATCATGGCGGAAAAACGTGGGTCAAGCAAATTACTAAGATATTCGATGTCTTGGGATGCACGGAGGAACGAAGGTTCCATTCGCCACCTTTATGTTCCGTGGCGAGGCGTAATCTTGGTGGAGTCTCGTGAAGCACGCACCCACTTTCGCCGACTCAAGATGTCTTGGGAAACATTTCGAAACTTTTAACGAAAAATACTTTCCTGAAAGTATTCGCCATATGAAGGAGGTAGAGTTTATTAGACTAGAACAAAACAACATGACGGTGTCCCAATATGAGGCGAAGTTTACAGAGTTATCCAGGTTTGCACCTCATTTGGTAGAGAATGAAGAACGAATGACGAGGATGTTTCTAAGAGGTTTAAAACCCTAGATTCGGCAATATCTTATCTCTCATAAATTTTCTTTATATTCAGATGTTGTCAACACAGGGCTCAATTATTAGAGCGAGATAATGAAAATGTTCAACCAAGGGACCGTAACTGTGGTCATACCGGTGGCGGCGATCATCATCTAATAATGAAAACCAATGGGAGGAAAACATTCGACAAAAGCGGTAACCACTCTGGTGGTAATCGTGGCCATGAAAATAGAAGAAGCGACTTTGGGGAGATTTTAAAAGAGGAGATTCAACAATGAAAATGTGAAGACGTCGGCACCAACAAAGAATCGGTTCCAAGGGAGGAGAACGACCACCCATCGTATCTTTATAAGTGCGGAAAAGAAGGACATATCACCAAAATCGCCCACAACAAAGTTAAGGTATGTTATAACCAGGAAAGGAAGGACATATCACTCGAGATTGCCTTCGTAGAAGCGAAACCAAGTCCAATGGGGATGGTGACTCAAAAGGTCGCTTCGGAAAAAGTCAAAGTCAACGGTTCACGGAAGAAGCGTTTGTCGTGGATCGGTCAACTCATGCGAGGAACCCAAACGAGGTGATCACGGGTAAGCTAATCATAAATTCATGCGAAGTTTATACATTACTTGATATCGGTGCTACCCATTCATTTATCTCTCCTGCTTGTGCTCAACGTTTAAACTTGACTCCGGAGAAATTAGACTTTGACCTATCTGTGAAAACTCCGTTAGGAGAAACTTTCATCACATCCACTGTTTATAAATCTTGTTTGATCCAAGTTGGCACCATCACATTACCTGTTGACCTTATCTCTTTAAAGATACTTACTTTTGATGTGATTTTAGGGATTGATTGGTTAACTACTCATCATGCCAAAATTGATTGTTTTCGTAAGGTTGTTAGTTTTCATATTCCTAATCAACCTGTTGTGCGAATTTAAGCAACTAAACCATTAAAATCAATCACTGTCATATCAAGTCATAAAGCTATTCATTTATTGAAAAATGGATGTCAAGCTTTCTTAGCCCATGTTGTGGATTTGAATAAAGACACGTTAGATTTGAATAATATTCCCGTTGTTATTGACTTTCCTGACGTATTTCCTGAAGAACTTCCCGGTCTACTCCCAGAACGTGAAGTTGAATTCTTTATTAACCTTGAACCTGGTACAAAGCCCATTTCTAAAACCCCATATCGAATGGCTCCTATTGAACTTCAGGAGTTAAAGGTCCAACTACAGGAGTTGTTGGACATCGGTTTCATTAGCCCTAGTACATCTCCTTGGGGTGCTCCTGCTTTTATTTGTAAAGAAGAAAGACGGAGTATGCGACTTTGTATCGATTATCGGGAATTAAACCATGTCACTATCAAGAATAGGTATCCGCTACCTCGTATTGATGACCTGTTTGACCAGTTACAAGGAGAACAATTCTTTTCAAAGATCGATCTTCGCTTACGGATATCATCGGTGAAGGTTAGAACTGAGGATATTCCAAAGACGCTTTCGTAACTCCATGACGCATTATGAATTCTTAGTCATGTCTTTTGGATTGACTAATGCTCCTGCTACTTTTATGGATATGATGAACCGAGTATTCAAGAAATATTTGGATCAGTTCGGTGTTGTCTTTATTGATGACATCCTCATCTATTCCAAAAGCCGTGAAGATCATGAGCGCCATTTGAAGCTGGTACTGTAAAGGCTTCGTGATAACAAGCTATATGCCAAGCTGAAGAAATGCGAGTTCTGGCTTGAGGAAGTAGCATTCCTTGGGCACATGGTGTCAAAACATGGAGTGTCTGTTGACCCGGCGAAGATTGAAGCAATACAAAGTTGGGAGCAACCAAAGACGGTGACCGAAGTACGTAGCTTTTTGGGCTTAGCTGGTTATTATCGGAGATTTGTGGAAGGATTTTCTAGAATCGCTACTCAGATTAACTCACCGACTCAGAAAGATACAAAATTTGTATGGAGCAAGGAATGCGAGAAGAGTTTCTAAGATCTCAAGAGGAGACTCATTTCGCACTGCACTGTTTGACAATACCATCTGGTTCGGATGGATTTGTTATCTACAGTGATGCTTCAGGAAAAGGGTTAGGATGTGTTCTCATGCAACGTGGGAAAGTCATAGCCTATGCCTCGTGACAACTTAAAGAATATGAGAGTAATTATCCTACTCATGATATAGAGTTGGCAGCAGTCGTTTTCGCGCTAAAGATCTGGAGGCACTATCTATATGGGGAGAAAGTGGAGATATATTCAGACCATAAAAGCCTCAAATATTTCTTCACTCAAAAAGAACTCAACATGCGGCAACGACGTTGGTTCGAGCTGTTGAAAGATTACAACCACACTATTCAATACCATCCTGGAAAAGCAAACGTGGTAGCTAACACGTTGAGTAGAAGATCATATGCAGGAACGAGTGCGATGATGTCAAATATACGCATAGAACCGACTTTAATCGAAAAAGTTAAAGTTGATCAAACCACAAACCCGGAGCTGATGCGTATGAAGAAGAAAGTGCAAGAAGGTGCTATTCCAGAAGCAAGAATCGATGAAGAAGGAATACTTCGAGTCCACTCCAGACTTTGTGTTCCTAACGATTCTGACTTGAAGAATAGAATCATGATGGAGGCACACAACACACCGTTTGTAATACCCGAGATTTTTATAAATTAGAAATAAAAGTGTTTGAATATTTATTTTGAACACATATATATGTAGGTGTGTCATGAAAGGTGAAAACAAAAATTTAATTGAATCATGTTTGAAAGGATTAAGAAATTTATTGATAATGTTGATAAGCTTTGTTATGATTGATTAAGCTTAAGTGTAAAGCCTTTTGTGGTGTAATTAATTTCTTAATGAGATTAATTGATGGATAACTTAATGAAGTGTTGGATCTAGGATAAATCCAAGCCCAACATTATTAATGTAACATACTTGCATAGTTGGGAGTTTAGCCCAAGAATTTGAATTGGTAGACTAATGTTTAACCCAATGTGTATAAGTGTTTGTACCTAGCCCAATTCAAATATTAATTTGGACAAACCCAATGTACATGGATTATATGAATACATATATAAGATAAGTATACTTATATATATAGGAATATATACATATATAGGTATAAAGATGTATGTGTATAGGTAACAATAAGCTAGCATATTGTACAAATGATAAAATAAAAGTGCAACATATAGATGCTACCCCTCATGGCCGAAATTTTGGCCCTATTAAGCCTAAGTTCTGATTTTTGTTGCACAAAAATGCTTACAAGCAATCCCATGTGGGATCATGATGAAGAAGGACATAGTTGGTGAAGTAGTTGGTAATTCCTTTTTACCTAATCACCTTTTACCCATGGTTAATACCTAGTTGGGTGTACAAATACAAGTATTATACCAAGTACTAGTACATGTATTGCATACATAGACCTTGCCTATAAATATAACCCATCCTAGTTCATTGCTTCATTTACTTGATATTTCATAAGTGTTAGTAGTATAGTAAGAGCTAGAGAGAAATTGAGGGAAGTAGAAGAAACCTAGAGGAACTCTTGCACTTTGGTGGTTCAAGAGGAGTTCAAGAAGAAGAAGCAAAGGTGGAGAACTACTTAAGGTTCCTAGCTAAGAGGAAGAAAGCCTTCAAGAAGTAAGTTCATAATCTAGCTTTATTTTTTGTCAAGCTAAGTTAGTATATGTAGATATTAGTAAGAATGCATGCTTGATTGTGGGAAGTTTATGTGTTGTGTGATCATGATTGATCTAAAAGTATAATGATGAGTATTGGAAGGAGGATATGTGATTTATATGTCTTGGTATGTGATCTAAGTAAAAATGAATCATGTAGAAGCATGTGAGCATGAAAGCTAGCTTAGTATACTTGAAAGTTTGATAATTGTGATTAAAAGGTGTAAGAGATATGTGTAATTCTAAAATGTTATATTAAGCATGTATGAAATACGATCATAACCCAAGTTGAATCATCGAATTCAGGCATAAAACGAACTCGTAGCAAAATAATCGGTAAGACAAGCTAACAAGAGAACCTTAGCTTGGAAAAGTAAATAATTTGATTCAATAACTATTTTGGAAAATTGTTCAAGATATCACATATTGAAGATATGTAAGTTTATGAGATAATGGAAGTGGTTTGAACTCATTTGGATATGAAATGAGCAAGTTATGAAAGATTGAATCAAAAAGGGTCAAAACAGAAAATGTTAAAAAAATTAAATTTTGGCTTCTGCAGGGGAGCGCCTAGGCGATCAACCCAGGCTTATTTCAAGCGCCTAGGCGCTTGGCCATTCGATGTTGAGTCGAGTCAAACTTTCCAATTCAAATGGGTTAAGACTTGTTTTTTTTAGATAAAATGAGATAAAATAGGATTAATAACAAGATAAAATATAATAATAATACTAAGTAAAGTAAGAATTCTCTATTTATGTAATGAGACATGGATAAATAAAATAAAGTAAACAATTGACTAAACAAGTAAAATGATAGAAGGTTATTTATAAAGTATTGACTGAAGTTATTTTTGAAGTCTTCGGGTTCGGAGATGATGTCTTCGACTTCGGAAGATGTCTTCGGGTTCGGACGTGACAAGATATCTTCGGGTTTGGAGATGAAGTCTTCGACTTTGGAAGATGTCTTCGGGTTCAAACGTGGCGGGATGTCTTCGAATTTGGAAACAACATCGTGACTTTGGAAAAGGCTGGATTAATTGATAAATATTATCAAATTGATATATGTTACCCGCGCATGAACTAAACTGAATTTCTAAGTAGAGAGTTATACTAGCTACGTCCGAATAAACCTAATATATGTAAGCATGATTTGAAAAGATTATTTATCATGGTTATGTGGTTTAATAAATACTATGGTTAATCTTGATGCAATAAATTTTCTTAACTTGTGAAATAGAAATGTTATAACTAAACAATAACAATTAGTGAAAGTAAATAAAGAAGGCCAAACTTAATTTAAAAGCTCCTTGACACGTATGTGTGAACGATGTAATATAGAATACGTAACTCTAAGTAATGTTTCACGTATACAAACATGAAATGAGTATATGAGACTTAAATTGCTAAAATGTTTTTAAGGTTTTTAAAAGTAAGAACAATGTGAATTATACATCTATGAGTTCTAAGGTGTATGGATAGATATATGTGTGATAATTGCATGTTGAGATTTATGTCAAGATGTGTTACTAATGAGTACCTATACATACATAAATAGGATAATATAGTTTGTTGAGGTGATTTTACGCTATAAGTGGTAATCAACGCTTAAGGCAAGTATCCGAACCCTACTTTTATTGTGCAAGTATATTTGCATTCTTTATTCGACGAATACCATAAACTTATTTCTTTGAATACAAGTTATATTACTTTCTCGTTCAAATGAGCTAATATGCTTAAACCCCTGTGAGAACTATTATTCACGATGAACTTAGTATTGATCTTGAATATTGTGAAAGAGTCGATGCCATTTGATTCGGCTAGACTATATGTATGATTATAATAAAACTGTCCAAACCAATTGGTTGGTGCGGAAATCTTGAAAACTGAGTTGAACAACCCTTTTGGTAAGGGGAGTGTATGTTGTTGGAAACCCCAACACATGAATAAATATTATTGTGGTGTTATGCATAACGTGAAGTATTGTAGACTGATCATCTATAGTACTTGATATTTTTGGTTATCAATTTAATATTGGTAACTCTAGTGAAAGTTCAATGGTCTTTAGTGACTGCTCAGTATAAATTGCTTATCCAGTTGGATACATTGTTAGCCGTTGAATTCATATATATCTGTTGAATTATATTGAATTGTCATATCCCTTATTCATGATGTTATTCTGATACTTTGAACTATCTTAGAAATAACCCTTCGATATTTCAAACCTTGTGATATTATATCCTACACCCTTGTTGTATATTACTTGCTGGGCAATTTGTGCTCATCCTTGCTTATTTAAAACCTTTCAGCTAAGGCGGAACAGGGAGGTGTCTCTGGGAAAGACAAGGGAAAGGGCAAGGCTACTGACTAGCTTGTCCCTTTTATGTTTAAATCTATCATGTTGTAGTAAGACTATTTGCAAACTATGTTTAAACTTAAGTAGGATTATGTAATAAGTCTTTTTTCGATATTATTATGTAATCTATTAAGTACTGTAGGTTGCGAGACTTGGGGAAATAATTATAATAAATCGTTGTATATTATTCTAAATTAGATCTTTCGTTATGAATGTGTGATTTTAGTTATTATGGCAATACCTTGAGAACGTGATGAACCGAATTCGGGTGACCAAGTGGAGGTCAGAATTTGGGGGCGTCACACCGTTTGCAATCCATCCTGGGAGTACCAAAATGTATCATGATCTTTGACATACATTTTGGTGGAATAATATGAAGAGAGAGATCGTGAAGTTTATCTCGAGGTGTTTAACTTGTCAACATGTAAAGGCGGAGCATCAAGTGCCTAAGGGTCCATTGCAACCACTTGAGATTCCAAAATGGAAGTGGGAACACATTACCATGGATTTCGTTATGGGTCTTCCCACGTTTTCTCAAGGCATAAATGCTATTTGGGTTATTGTTTATAGATTAACCAAGTCTGCTCATTTCTTGCCGATACGGGAGACTTATTCCCTTGAACGTCTTGCTCGTATGTACGTAGATGAGATTGTGAGATTTCATGGCATGCCAGTATCCATAGTTTCGGATCGTGACCCAAGATTCACTTCAAGATTTTGGGTTAGCTTGCAAAAAGCTATGGGCACAGATTTACGATTTAGTTTGGCATACCATCCTCAAATGGACGGACAATCAGAGAGGACTATTCAAACTCTTGAAGATCTATTAAGACTCTGTGTCCTGGACTTCAAAGGCAGTTGGGATAAGTATTTACCATTGGTGGAATTCTCCTACAACAACAGTTATCAGGCAAGTATAGGTGTGGCTCCATTTGAAGCATTGTATGGACGAAAGTGTCGCTCTCCAGTATGTTGGGATGAAGTAGGAGAAGCAACGTTGTTGGGACCAGAGTTGGTACGAATGACTACGGAGAAGATCCAAACGATTCGATAACGTATATAAACGACACAGGATCGACAAAAGAGTTATGCGGATCTTCATCGAAAGGACGTGGAATTTAGTATTGGGGATCATGTATTGTTGCGTGTGGCTCCATGGAAGGGAATTACAAGATTCGGGAATAGAGGAAAGCTCAATCCATGATTTATTAGTCCATTTCAGATTCTTGAACGAGTAGGAAATGTGGCCTATAGACTCGCGTTACCTCCAAGTATATCTCGTTTCATAATGTTTTTCATATATCTGTGCTACGTAAATATGTTAGAACCAGACGAGATAGCCGAAGACTTAACGTACGAAGAGGTACCTGTCAAGATCTTGGATAGGAAGGAGCATGTCCTACGCACGAAGGCCATACCACAAGTTAAAGTTTTGTGGAGAAACCATGCTATTGAGAAAATGACCTGGGAGTTTGAAACAGAAATGAAAGCGAGGTATCCTCATCTTTTCGAAACACCAGGTACGTACGTCAATTTCGAGGATGAAATTTCATAAGGAGGGGAGGTTGTAAGACCCCAAATTACTAATAAATGAAATTTAATTTCCTCTATTTATTATTTTGAAATAGTAAGGGTTGAATTGATTAATGTGGTTAGTTATGGGTAAAATGCGCATATATTTTAAAAAATAAGCAGGTGGTTATAAAATATTCTTACTGTCGGGGAATATTCGTACGACGACGCAGTCTTTTATGGGCCCCATAACGGAAAGCGATTGGATGAAGAAAATGACAAGTATAAGTTGTTTATAAATAACGGCGTAGTGGTTACCGTTAACACTGTTGGAATACCCGGTGGTTAAAACACAGTAATACACGTTGTTGCACAGTAGCACACATTATTGCACCAATTATTGATTCTTACGTAAGAAGGCACTACTCAATAATTGTTACAGTAGTTACTATTTAGTATTTTATTTAATTGATTCAATAATTGCTGCGTTGATATTTTATAATACTGTTGTTTCAATAATTGTCACTACACAGTATTTTCCATTATCGAAGCAATAATTCATATTATCTGAATAATATTATTAGAAAACATTATTGGCAATGTCTAGAAAGTTCTGTCTAAGGAGAGGTTTGGTCACCTAATTGCGCGCTAGTAAGGAGAAATCCTTATTGGAAAGCCCCCTCTTTCTTGGGAACGGCCTGGTTGCCAGTACTGTGATTCTGTAATATTATTTGTGAATAATTAATTATTGATTTATATGATGAGGAAAATATTGATTTTATATGGTTATAGATGGATAAAATTTTTAAAGTGACAATTGTTAAAAATTGATATTTTATCTTTTCTGATAAAATAATATTTTATTATATTATATAATAATGATGATATTTTTTTTACAATGAATGTGGGATATATGAGTATGGAGGAGGAAGAGTATTTTTGTTGCAAAAGTTGTTTAAAACATGTTAAACATGTCTGTGGGCCCATTTCTTGACTGAAATTTGATTATAGCTTGTAAAATCGTCTGCTTATGGATTTCTTGATTTCTATTTGGAATTTGGAAAATCTTTCTTCTATGAAAGTTGTAGAAATTGAATTTCCTATAAAAAGTGGCGATTCTAATTTTTCTCGATAAATGGGCTATTTATTATGAATTATTGAAGTTCAGAAGTTCTGAAATAATTGATTTTTGAAAGTTTTAAATATTTTAATTTACAAAAATGTTTTTTTTGTGATGTAGGCTACTTGAGTGGCTGATCTTTGACTGAAATATTGGGCATAGAAAATTTATATATATATATATATTATTATTATATTAAATTTTTTGCTTTGGTGTTCTAAGCATTTTCCTATAAATAGGGTGCTTAGGTTAGAATTGAAAATCACACCAGAAACTACAGATTTCTCTCTCTTTCTCTTTCTATAATATCGAGCGTATTTTGTGAGTATTTTAGTACTTTGAGTATTGCTAAACGGTGCAAGTTCTTTCAGCACTATATCCAGTATTCCAGTCAGAAATACTATTCCTTCTGAGGTAAGGGATATTATTTTTTTTTTAAAAATGATATTATTTCTTCAATATCATTATGCCAAAATATTGGTTGGAACTTTTTATCAAATTTGGATCTTTTTCATGTCGGAGTTACTATTCATGAGTTACTATTCACGAGTTACTATTCACGAGTTATTATTCATGAGTTATTATTCACGAGTTACTATTCACGAGTACTATTCACGAAGCATGATGATTTTTTTTGTGAAATTTCTATCTTTTAGTGTCAGAGTTACTATTCACGTATACAACACTATTCACGTATACGACACTATTCACGAATACGACACTATTCACAAAAAAATTAAATTCTTGTTTTTCGTCCAAAATATCTATTATGGATACTAGCTTTGATTGTATCCATGTTTTGATCATTCTTGAATTTTACTCCACTATGATTATTTATGAGGTATTTTTGGACATGGAATAGTTGAAATATGAATCCTTAATATTTATTCTTTTGTTTCACTGGATTCGTTTTCTTTAAAATATTTTCATCATCCTCGGTCCTAAATGATGATATAATCGAATATCTTTGGCCCAGAAGTGCAAAGATGAATGATTTCGATGAATATCTTTGGCTCAGAGTGCAAAGATGAACAGGTGTTTAGATGAACATGACCAACTGATGAATATCTTTGGCCTGTAGTGCAAAGATGAATATTTGATTCCAGATATATATTGATTGATGTTACAGGGATAAAAGATAGACGATGAACTTTTATATTCATATATAGAAGATAGTAGATTTCATTCTCTACTTAACTCTTCTAATGAATTATTATTTCCACTGCGAATATTGATTTAAAACTTGTTGTCTATTGTATTCTATTAGATTTTTCCCTGTTGAAGACTAACGATAATTTGTTTTGTATTATCTTAGTCATAATGTTCTTTACTGGGCTAGTTGAGCTCACCCTTTTCCTTTTTGTTCCATTTTTTTTCTCAGGAGGCGAGAATGTAGCGAGTACTAGTCGGGGTATGGAATGATGGTTCTAGAAGTTATTTTAGTAGTCCTCACCATTTTTATAAAATAATGTATCAATAATTGAAATGAGGACTTATTTGAGTGTGGATATTGTCTAGATGACAATATTTGTATTTAAACTTACAGTTTTTATCTTGTATTAATAAAGTTGTAGTTGTTTCTGTACCCTGTATTTTGACGACTTAGAATGGGTGTTGTATACCTATTTTGGGGGCGTCACAAAGATAATATACAACAAATTATCATTAGTCTTCAACAGGGAAATATCTGATAAAATATAATAGACAACAAGTTTTAGATCAACAACTGCAGCGGAAACAACAATCCATTAGAAGAGTCAAGTAGAGAATGAGTTCTATTATCTTCTAAGATTTAAAAGTCCATCATCAATATTTTATTCCTGTAACAACAATCAATATACATCTTCTTTGCACTATAGGCCAAAGATATTCATTTGTATCACCAGTTGGTCATGTTCATCTTAACACCTGTTCATCTTTTCACTACGGGCCAAAGATATTCATCGATTAATCATTCATATTTGCACTACAAAGCCAAAGATATTCAAGAACATCATCATTTAAGACCGAGGATGATGAAAAATATTTTAAAGAAAACGAATCCAAAGAGATGTATGATCTAATATTAGGGATTCAGACATAATTTATCAAAATCAATAATACTCCATAATAACCAATTTTGAAGCAGAATTCAAAAATAAAGATCAAAACATGGATACAATCAAAGATAGTAACTATAATAGACATCTTGGACAAAAAAGGAAAATTTTCATTTTTCAGTGAATAGTGCCGTATACGTGAATAGTAACCCCGACACAAAAAGTTCTAAATTTGATAAAAAGTTCAAACTAATATTTTGGCATAATGATATTGAAAGGAATAATATCATTTACGAAGAAAATAACATCCCTTACCTCAAAATAACTAAGATTTCCGATCGAAATATCGGATAGAAAGTCAAGGAAACTTATGCTCAACAAAGAACTCTCAAAGTATCTAAATACTCACAAAAATATGCTCGACAATATAGAGAGAAAGAAAGCTTGTTTCTGGTGTGATTTTCAATTCTAACCTAAGCGTGTATTTATAGAAAAATCCTGGAACGCCATAGGAGACTAAAATAATAAAATATTATTATTTTAAACAAATTTCTACGCACACCTTGGAAAACAAATTTAAGCATGCCAAATTTGAAAATTCCCAGCAACACACATGTTTTTAACAAAAGTGGGTCCCACCCAATTTTAATAAAAATAATTTTATTTTCTGAAACTTCAGTAATTCATAGAAAATAGCCCGTTTATCAGAAAAATACAAATTTTATGTCCATTCCACACGAAATCGAATTCTCTACAACTTAGTAGATTTGAGTTTTTCCAAATTCTAAATAGAAAAATCTGAAATCCACAAACGGATGATTTTTAATACCTCCATTCCGACAAAATACTGATAAAACACCTCAGCATTAATTTCTTCATTTATAACCACATAAAATAAATAAATCTATCATTTATATCCACATCAAATAAATATTTCTTTATCATATAAATCAATAATTAATTATTCACAAATAATATTACAAAATCACAATTATGATAACCAGGCCGTTCCCAGGAAAGAGGGGGCTTTCCAATAAGGATTTCTCCTTCTCACGCCATGATTAGGTGACCAAACCTCTCCTCGATGTAACTTTCTAGACATTGCCAATAATGCTATCTAACAATATTATTCAAATAATATGAATTATTGATCCGATAATGAGAAAATACTGCAGATGATGACAATTATTGAAACAACAATAATATAAAATATCAATGCAAAGAATTATTGAATCAATAAAATAAAATATTGAATAGTAATTATCAGAATAATTATTGAGTAGTGCCTCCTTACGTAAGAATCAATAATTCAACAATCTTTATGTAATACCGGTATATTCTTGTGTAGCCAGCGTATTCAGTATTTTAACCACCGTAATCCAACAAAGTGTTAATCTGTAATAATTACGCCGTTATTTATAAAAACTCAAACTTTGTCATTTTCTTCATCTGACAGTTATTCCGTTATGGGGCCCACAAATGACTGCGCCGTCATACGAATATTCCAGACAAAAAGAATATTCTACGACCAAACGAATATTCCTTGACAACAATGATTATTTTATAACCACTTGCTTATTTTGCGAAATTTGCACATTTCCCCCCATAACCAAAGTATTATATCACTTTATTATTCACAATAATAAATAGAGGAAATTCAATTTTATTTATAATAAGTTGGGGTCTTACAACCTCTCCTCCTTATAAAATTTCGTCCTCGAAATTGACGTACGTACCTGGTGTTTCGAAAATATGAGGATACCTCGCTTTCTTTTCTGATTCCAATTCCCAGGTCATTTATTCAATAACATGGTTTCTCCACAACACCTTAACTTGTGGTATAACCTTGGTGCGTAGGACACGCTCTTTCCTAACCAAGATCTTAACAGGTACCTCTTCGTACCTTAAATCTTCAGCTATGTCGTCTGGTTCTAACGCAATAATAATATGGTTCGGTCTTTCACATATTTACGAAGCATAGATATGTGAAAAATATTATGAACACGAGACATACTTGGAGGTAATGCGAGTCTATAGGCCACATTTCCTATTCGGTCAAGAATCTCAAATGGACCAACAAATCGTGGATTGAGCTTTCCTCTCTTCCTAAATCTTGTAACTCCCTTCCATGGAGCAATACATAACAGTACATGATCTCCAATATTAAATTCCGCGTCCTTTCGATGAAGATCAGCATAACTCTTTTGTCGATCTTGTGAGGTTTGAATACGTTGTCGAATCATTTGGATCTTTTCTGTAGTCATGCATACTAATTCTGGTCCTAACAACATTGCTTCTCCCACCTCATCCCAACATACTAGAGAACGACACTTTCGTCCATACAACGCCTCGAATGGAGCCATGCCTATACTTGCTTGATAACTGTTATTGTAGGAGAATTCCACCTGTGGCAAGTACTTATTCAAACTTCCTTTGAAATCTAGGAAACAGAGTCTAATAGATCTTCAAGGGTTTGAATAGTCCTTTCCGACTGCCCGTCCGTTTGAGGATGGTATGCTGAACTAAATCGTAAGTCCGTGCCCATAGCTTTCTGCAAGCTAACCCAAAATCTTGAAGTGAATCTTGGGTCACGGTCCGAAACTATGGATACTGGCATGCCATGCAATCTCACAATCTCATTCACGTACATACGAGCAAGACGTTCAAGGGAATAAGTCTCACGTATTGGCAAGAAATGAGCAGACTTGGTTAATCTATCAACAATAACCCAAATTGCATCTATGCCTTGAGAAACTTTGGGAAGACCTGGTAACAAAATCCATGGTAATGTGTTCCCACTTCCATTCCGAATCTCAAGTGGTTGCAATGGACCTTTTGGCACTTGATGCTCCGCCTTTACTCGTTGACAAGTTAAACACCTCGAGATAAACTCCGCGATCTCTCTCTTTATATTGTTCCACCAAAATGTATATCGAAGATCATAATACATTTTTGTAATCCGAGGATGGATTGCAAACGGGGTGTTGTGTGCCTCCATCATGATTCTATGCTTCAAGTCAGAATTGTTAGGAACACAAAGTCTAGAGTTGACTCGAAGTATTCCTTCTTCATCGATTCTTGCTTCTGGAATAGCACCTTCTTGCACTTTCTTATTCATACGCATCAGCCCCAGGTCCGTAGCTTGAGCAGCTTTAACTTTATCGATTAAAGTCGGTTCTACTCATATATTCGCCATCATCATGTGGGTCCCTGGAGTCTTTAACTCTATCTCCATCCTTTGCAAGTCATACAAAATGGGCCTTTGCATTGACAATATCGCACTCGTACTCGCATACGATCTTCTACTCAATGCGTGAACTACTACGTTTGCTTTTTCAGGATGGTATTGAATGGTATGATCGTAATCTTTCAACAGCTCGAGCCAACGTCGCTGCCACATGTTGAGTTCCTTTTGGGTGAAGAAGTATTTGAGGCTTTTATGATCCGTATAGATCTCCACTTTCTCCCCATACAGGTAGTGTCTCCAGATTTTCAACGCGAACGATCACGCTTTGCGCAACTCTAGATCATGAGTAGGATAATTCCTCTCATATTCTTTGAGTTGTCGTGAGGCATAGACTATGACTTTCCCATGTTGCATGAGAACACATCCTAACCCTTTGCCTGAAGCATCGCTGTATATAACAAATCCATCCGAACCAGATGGTATTGCCAGAATAGGTGCCAAAATGAGTCTCCTCTTGAGCTCTTGGAAACTCTTCTAGCATTCCTCGCTCCATACAAATTTTGTATCCTTCCGAGTTAACTGAGTTAAAGGAGTAGCGATTCGAGAAAATCCTTCCACGAATCTCCGATAATAACCAGCTAAACCCATAAAGCTACGCACTTGGTCCATTAAACTTGATTGCTCTAACTTTGTATTGCTTCAATCTTCGCCGGGTCAACAGATACTCCATGTTTTTGTTAGGTTTGTAATATTCATGTGCGCAATCAAATTGCAAAAATAAAGCGGAAGCGAGATAAAAATCAGAGTTTAAAATTTACAAACCATATACCCGGATCATCCTTTATGCACAATTATTAATTAAACGAAAAGATAAAGAATAAAATCATACCCTTGAAGATCGAGCTTCCTCAGGTACAAGTTCACCTCCAAATCCTTTTGCGTTCAATCTTGAATCCACCGGGGTTTTGTTCCTTCCTTTGACCAACGTTAGCCACCCATGTGTTTGGCCTCTAGAGGTGATCCACCAAGGTAGAATAAAATTCAAGAAGATGGGTGTTATGGCTAACCCTAGTTTTCTATCTCTATAGAAAGGGCATACTCCCAACAACTTGGAATTATTACGTACTTTGTTAAAGTCAACAACCCATACCACCCATAATAAGACTCCTCTTATTTATAGATGTGGGCAACCCACCTTAACAATTAAGGAATTGGGTTTTTAATTAATTGATTCTTTTAATTAATTAAGCTCCCTAATCTTATTAGGGATAATTAATTAAACTCTTTTAATTAATTTAACCTCCTAATCTTATTAGGAATAAATGAGAGTACTTATATTAAATTAATTCCTAAACTCTTTTAGAAATTAAAATAATAATAATTGTAATAATATTAATAAGACTCCTCTTATTAATTTATATTTAATATTTCTAAAATATTAAATAATAAATATTAAGCTATTTAATTTATTCTATCACCATAGATTAAATTAAATATACTTAACATATTATTACGATTATGCCATTAACTTCTTAAATAATTATTCTTCCTTTTATGGTGTGACCCTTTAGGTTCTCCATATTAAACCTAGGTTGTGAATAAATCAATTAGAACAATTCTAATCTTATTTAAATAAATAAATTAAACAATTAATTTATTTATTTAAATAAGATTTATTCTACATAGGGATAAGCCTCCCTAGCGATCAACGACTTTCCGGATAATATAGATTTCAACATTAATCATTAAAGAACCTTTGAGTAAATAGTTACCAGATGCAATTCAATCCTTCCACCATACAATGTCCCAATTAAATATAAGACATGGAATTATTCTTTGTTAAGTCTTATTTTATTTAATTATATGTATTTCGATCCTTAAATGCACAACTCCAAATAATGCAAATTAGAAACTCCTTTCTAATTTCATTCGCCTTAACCAAGGACTCTTTGGGTTGTCATTTATCGAATCACATAGGACATTTCTCTTCTTTATTAGAAGTGGTAGATTCTTTATTGATCATACATTATCTCCATGTATACAACTTATTATACCCAAGCATACCCTTTGATATACTCTAAGGGTCTTAAGGAATAAGTCAAAGTATAACTCATCATACACAAGATACTATGATGATCTCAAGTCCAATGATTACTTGTACTACTATCACTACTGAGAATTCCTATTGATGACACAAATAAAACTCCATTAGGTATTCCTTAGCGAGCCACGTTCGATGAACTTATTCTCTAATAAGCACCTATATACTTGCTTTAGTGTCTCCACACAAATGATCATGAGATCAATCATCCTCATCCAATGAAAGCAAGCAACGTATGTACCAATCTATCCTGGATTCACTAATCCCCAATTTAGTAATCCAACGATTGGGAACTATTTTAGTTTTAAGCTTTCAAGAATTTAGATCTCATTAGAATGATCATCATCATTATTCTAAAAGCATTGCTTAAAACTATGGGTTTATCACATATTATAAAAACAAGATCATGTAGATAATTAAAAGCCTTTAATAAATTAATACCTTTTTATTAATAAATGAATAAGATTGTTACAAAGTATATGCTTTATCATCAAACATGATTGGCTTGTGTGCATACTACTTTCGGTTTGACACCACGTGCCCAAGGAATGCTACTTCCTCGAGCGAAACTCGCATTTCTTCAAATTTGGCATATAGCTTGTTTTCACGAAGCCTTTCAAGTATCAAATTGTAAATGGTGCTCATGATCTTCACGGCTTTTGGAATAGATGAGGATGTCATCAATAAAGACAACAACGAATCGATCCAAATATTCCTTGAATACACGGTTCATCATATCCATGAAAGCGGCGAGGAGCATTAGTCAATCCAAAAGACATGACTAAGAATTCATAATGCCCGTCTCGAAGTTCTCAAGGCGCTCTTTGGAATATCCTCGCTTTAATCTTGGTGATGATATCCAGAACGAAGGTCGATCTTTGAAAAGAATTGTGCTTCTTGCAACTGGTCAAAAAGGTCATCAATGCGAGGTAGCGGATACTTATTCTTAATGGTGACATGGTTCAATTCTCGGTAGTCAATACAAAGTCGAATACTCCCGTCTTTCTTCTTTATGAATAAAACAGGAGCACCCCAAGGAGATGTACAAGGACGAATGAAACCGATGTCTAACAATTCCTGTAGTTGGACTTTTAACTCCTGAAGTTCAATAGGAGCCATTCGATATGGGGTTTTAGAAATGGGTTTTGTACCCCGTTCAAGGTCAATAAAGAATTCAACATCACGTTAAAGGGTAGACGGGAAGTTCTTCAGGAAATACATCACGAAATTCACTAACAACAGAAATATTATTCAAATCTGACGTGTTTTTGTTCAAGTCCATAACATAGGCTAAGAAAGTTTGGCATCCATTTTTTAATAAACGAATAGCTTTATGGCTTGATATGATAGTGACTGATTTGAGTGGTTTAGTTTCTTGAATTTGCATAACAGGTTGGTTAGGAATATGAAAACTAACAATCTTACAAAAATAATAAATTTTGGCATTATGAGTGGTTAACCAATCAATCCCTAAAATTACATCAAAAGCAAGTATCTTTAAAGAGATAAGATCCACAGGTAATGTGATGGTGCCAACTTGGATTAAGCAATATTGATAAACAGTGGATGTAACAAAAGTTTCTCCTAACAAAGTCTCCACTGATAAATCAAAGTCTAATTTCTCCGGAGTCAAGTTTAAACGTTGAGCACAAGCAGGGGAGATAAAAGAATGTGTAGAACCAGTATTTAGTAAGGTATAAACTTTGCAAGAGTTTATGATAAGCTTACCCGTGATCGCCTCGTTCGGGTTCCTTGCGTTTTGGCCAGTCACGACAAACGCTCTTCCAGGAACCGCTGCTTTTAACTTATCCGGGACAGCCTTTGGAGTCACCATCCCCGTTGAACTTGGTTTCGTAACTAGACAATCTCTAGCTATATGACCTTCCTTTCCATAGTTATAACACACCTTGGATTGTTGTGGGCAGTTTGGGCTGATGTGTCCCTCTTTCCCGCATTTGTAACAAATGACCGGTGCTCATTCTCCTCCCCTAGAAACAGTTCATGTTTGTGTTGACGTCTTCACGTTATCATTGTTGTACCTTCTCTTTTTGAAATCTCCTCCCGACTCGCTCCTTCTATTATCACGGCCACGATTACCACCAGAGTGGTTACCGCTTTTGTCCGAATGTTTTCCTCCCTGCTGGTTTTCATTGCTCCGATGACCGCTGCCACCGGTATGACCCTAGTTGTGTTCCCTTGGTTGAACATACTCATTATCTCGCTCTAATAATTGAGCCCTGTTTACAACATCTGAATATAAAGAAAAATTATGAGAGATAAGATATTGCCGAATCTCGGGTTTTAGACCTCTCAGAAATATCCTTGTCATTCGTTCCTCATTCTCTACCAAATGAGGTGCAAACCTGGATAACTCAGCGAACTTCGTCTCGTACTGGGACATCGTCATGTTGTTTTGTTCCAATCTGATAAACTCTACCTTCTTCATATGACGAATACTTTCAGGAAAGTACTTGTCATTGAATAGTTTCTGAAATGTTTCCCAAGACATGTTGAGTGCGGCAGGCTGGGTACGCTTCACAGACTCCCAGCAGTAGTCTGCCTCACCGCAGAACATAAAGGTGGCGAATGGAACCTTCTATTCCTCCGTGCATCCCAAGACATCGAATATCTTGGTAATTTGCTTGACCCACATTTTCGCCTTGATCGGATCCGGCTTTCCAATAAATTCTGGTGGTCCCAATTCCTTGAACTGCTTGGCTGTGACAGACCGCGCATTGTTATCACTTCCACCCATATTTTGTACACGAGTCTCCCTCGTCTGATATTGCATGAACTACAAAAAGCTCCTAAACATTCCATCATTCATCGTTTGCTCAGTAGTGTTTTTTACAAGAGGAATATTGCCTTCCTGTTGTACGTTCTCGTGGTTTGTGACTAAAGGTTGTTCCACAGTCTCATACACTCCATTGTTAACGTTCTTAGCAGCCATTCTTAAATACTACCATAAAACAAGGGTTAATTAAATAATTTAACATATCACATAATATCCCTATATTATGACCGACCAATAAATAAGCTTAGATAGGACACACTAGCGAAGGATTTACTCATCTCTCCCCTCCTAGTTCTATTCCCCGATCTCCACCAGAGACCATATCCCTTAAGCTTTGATACCAACTGTGACGCCCCCAAAATAGGTATACAACACCCATTCTGAGTCGCCAAATATATGGTACAGAAAATAAACTACAACTTCAGTAATACAATTATCGTGCAAAATACGACAACACATACTGTGAGTTTAAATATAAATATTGTCTTCTAGACAATATCCACACTCAAATAAGTCCTTATTACATTTATTCAAACACCATTTTACAGAAATAGTGAGGACTGCTAAAACATCTTTCTAAAACCATCACTCCATACCCCGACTAGATCTTGCTATGTTCTCACCTCCTGAGAAGAAAAAAAATGGAACAAAAAGGAAAAGGGTGAGCTCAACTAGCCCAGTACAGAATATTATGACTAAAATAATATACAATAAATTATCATTAGTCTTCAACAGGGAAAAATCTGATAAAATATAATAGATAACAAGTTTTAGATCAACAACTGTAGCGGAAACAACAATCCATTAGAAAAGTCAAGTAGAGAATGAGTTATATTATCTTCTAAGATTTAAAAGTCCATCATCAATATTTTATTCTTGTAACAACAATCAATATACATCTTTAATCAAATATTCATCTTTGCACTACAGGCCAAAGATATTCATTTGTATCACCAGTTGGTCATGTTCATCTCAACACCTGTTCATCTTTGCACTACGGGCCAAAGATATTCATCAGTTAATCATTCATCTTTGCACTACAGGCCAAAGATATTCAGTAACATCATCATTTAAGACTAAGGATGATGAAAAATATTTTAAAGAAAACGAATTCAGTGAGACAAAAGGATGAATATTACGGATTCGTATTACAGTTTATCAAAATCAATAATACTCCATAATAACCAATTTTGAAGCAGAATTCAAAAATAAAGATCAAAACATGGATACAATCAAAGATAGTAACTATAATAGACATCTTGGACAAAAAAGGAAAATTTTCATTTTTCAAAGTGAATAATCTTTATATCGTGAATAGTAACCCCCGGCACAAAAAAGTTCTAAATTTGATAAAAGTTCGGACCGATATTTCGGCGATAATGATATTGAAAGGAATAATATCATTTACTGAAGAAAATAACATCCCTTACCTCAAAATAACTGGTATTTCCGATCGAATATCTGGATAGAAAGTTCAAGGAAACTTATCTTAATCGCAACTCTCAAAGTATCTAAATACTCACAAAAATACGCTTGACAATATAGAGAGAAAGAAAACTTGTTTCTGGTGTGATTTTCAATTATTATTTTAAACAAATTTCTACGCACACCTTGGAAAACAAATTCAAGCATGCCAAAACTGAAAATTCCCAGCAGCCCACATATTTTTAACAAAAGTGGGTCTCACTCAATTTTAATAAAAATCATTTTATTTTCCGAAACTTCAGTAATTCATAGAAAATAGCCCGTTTATCAGAATAATATGAATTTAATATCCATTCCACACGAAATCGAATTCTCTACAACTTTGTAGCTTTGAGTTTTTCTAAATTCCAAACAGAAAATATCCGAAATCCACAAACTGATGATTTTTAATACCTCCATTCTGACAAAATACTGATAAAACATCTCAGCATTAATTCCTTCATTTATAACCACATAAAATAAATAAATCCATCATTTATATCCACATCAAATAAATATTTCTTTATCATATAAATCAATAATTAATTATTCATAAATAATATTACAGAATCACAATTATGACAACCAGGCCGTTCCCAGGAAAGAGGGGGCTTTCCAATAAGGATTTCTCCTTACTGGCGCGCAATTAGGTGACCAAAACTCTCCTTGACAGAACTTTCTATGTGAGGCCCCGAATTTTATGAAATAAAAGTATTCAATTTTTCTATTTTGGTAAATAGTTAAATTGATAAAAGTTTAAAGTTAAGGGTGATATGTGAAAATTTTTTAAAGTAGACAAGTTGTCATAAAATACCCGGTTACTATTCACTCTAGTATTGTTCACTCGAGTATTTGGGGTACTTTTTGTATCGGAGTACTATTCACGGGTTACTATTCACCTAAATTACTATTCACCCGAATATTATTCACTCGAATATTTGGGGTATTTTTTGTGTCGGAATACTATTCACGAGTTACTATTCACCCAATTACTATTCACTCTAGTATTGTTCACTCGGGTATTTGGGACACTTTTTTATGTTCAGGTACTATTCATTGTGGTACTATTCTTTGAGTACTATTCCTGGTACTATTCACCCGAAAAATATATTTCTTTTCGGTCCAAATTATTTTTGAGTACACTATTATTCCATGAGGAGATGTGCTAATTTTTCAGACCGTTGGTTGAAATTATAATAGTAAATCAATATGGATCGTTGGTTTAAATTTTTAATAGTAAAAGCTTTTTATATAAAACAGAATACTTTTATAAAATTATTCTATAAATAGAATATATTATATTTTATTATGCATAGTATTTGCATAGTGCCTGCATAGTGTTTGCATAGTAAAAGATTTTTATATAAAATGTAATATTTTTATAAAGTTATTCTATAAATAGAATATATTATATTTTATTATGCATAGTTTTTGCATAGTGTTTTTGCATAGTAAAATCTTTTTATATAAAACATAATACTTTTATAAAGTTATCTGCTTTATTAGACAATAATTAGAATATATTATATTTTATTATGTATAGTGTTTGCATAGTGCCTGCATAGTGTTCGCATAGTAAAATCTTTTATAAAGTTATTCATTTTATTATATTATAAATAAAATATATTATATTTTATTTAAAAGATTTTTTCTTTAAATCTGGACCGTTCGATTAAAGTAAATCAATCTGGACCGTTCATGAATTAGTTACTATGCAGTCCATTCTTCTATAAATAGAAGCTCATTCATTCATTATTTCTTACAAATTCACTGAAACTCTAGAGAGAGAAACTATAGAGAGAATTCTTCTTCTATAATCTTGAGCGTTGAGCGCAGTATAAGTTTTCTTCGAGTATATCATCGCTCTACTAGTCGAAATACTCTTCTTTCAAAGGTAGGGGATATTATTTGTTGTACTCGTAAGGGGTATTCTTTCTTTCTTATTCATGAAGAGAACTTCTGTTATTCCATTCTTTATTATTCTGTTGGAATAACCTGTATACGTGGAATACCCTATAATTGGTGAAATTCTTCTGTTATTCCATTCTTTATTATTATGTTGGAATAACCTGTTTATTCAAAGTACCGCATACATGGTGAAATTCTTCTATTATTTCGTTCTTTATTATTCTGTCGGAATATCCTATTGGTGCGTATTACGCTTGACCTGATTCCATTAATTATTACATTGGAATAACCTCATACGTGCGCCTATCGCATGCATGGTTATTTCATTGTTATTCCATTCTTTATTATTACGTCGAATATCATATGTATACGTGCGTTTACGTTGGACTGGGTTCCATTATTTATTATTACATTGGGAATAACTTTTATGCATGCGGTCTCTATCGCATGCATGGTGAATCCTTCATTTATTCCATTCTTTATTATTACATTTGGAATAACTTTGTCATGTGGATTACCACATGCATGGTGAACGATCCTTTGTATTTCATTCCTTGTTAAATTGTGGAAATGATATGTTTACGTGGATTATGATGACAGTCATAACAAAAGTATTGGACTGATAAAAAATATGGGTATATGTGGTATTAGTAAGTGTTATGATGAGTTATGTTGGTTATTATGTGAAAACTTGAAAGTTTCTTAGAAATCACAAAGGGTTGAAAATCAGATTTTGGTGAAAATGGAACATGAAATTCAATTGACCATATCTCCAATTATATTTTGAATTTTTGAGTGAGGTCAAGTTCCAGAGTTAGGTCTATGAGTTTTCTAACTTATCCAAGTGGAATCACTGGAAAATGTGTTGTACATTTTTGTGTGGACTGATTTTAGCAAAGGTGTCAAAAGTTGCAATTTAAGAAAAAGCTACTGCCCAGATTTTTAAAAGGGCATTTTTGGTCACTTAATTTGTGACAAAAATTATGGCTTTTTGGGAAATGAAAGTATATGGTATAAAGTACCTCCTGTCTAGAAATTAGCTCATTCTGACTTAAAATGAGCAAGTTATGACCATTTCAATATTTAGGTTTTTTCGACAAAAAATGCTATAACCGGAGTTCTATAACTCCGATGACTATGAAATTTAAACTGGAAGCTCATGTTAACATGTTTAAAATCCTGCCAAGATTTGGGAATTTCTGGAGTTAACCTTGAGGTAACTAATTTCTTAAGGAATTAATTAGAAATTGATTTTTGAAAAATAGTAAATGAATTTTAAAAATTCCGAGAAAAATATATGTTCAATATGGGACTATATTATACTTAATACCAGAAAAGAATAATTTTTGGGAGTGATTTGGTATTTTTCATGAAAATAGTTTAGTTACGAACATATGAGTTAAATATGTTATGTGGAGTTGAAGAATTGGTAAATAGGATTTTAGGGCTGGAAAATCCTATATAAGGTATATGCAGATTTTTGATGAGTGATTTAATCATTGGTGATGAAATCTTATGAGTATGACATTTTTGAATGATTAAATGCATTATTTGATAAAGTGTAAACAATTGAAATAAATTATTTATAAGTTTAAGAAGTAATTAAAATATTGTTATAATAGTAACAATATTAGATCATGAGTTTATTAAATGATGGATAATATTTGGATAAATTTAAAGTCTTTAGTATTTATCCTTGATTTCGTTTGATTAATGCTTATAATATTGTCATCATCCTCATGTTTATATTATGTTGAAAGTCATCTGTGGCCTGTAGTGCATAGATGGACTTGGTATGATTATGACCAGGGATTATTCGGTATAATCATGACCGTAATGTTACAAATGATATGGTAAAAATCATCTTTGGCCCGTAGTGCATAGATGGACTTGGCGTGATTATGACCAGGGATTATTCGGTATAATCATGACCGTAATGTGACGAATGATGTGGTAAAAATCTCATTTGCCGTAGTGCATTGATGGGCAATTTTTGGTATGATTATAGCTATGGATTCTCTTCGGCCAATGGTGCAAAGATGAATTATTTTATGGCATGATCAGGACCGTTGATAAAAAAAATACGATTATCTTTGGCCCGTAGTGCATGGATAATTTGTGGTTGTGATACTAATGAAAAAAGTCCTCATTGGCCCGTAGTGCGTTTGATGGATAGTTTTGGTATGATTATGGCTATGGATTCTCTTGACCAAGGGTGCAAAGATGAATTATTTTATGGCATGATCGGGGATCATTGATGAAAACACGATTATCTTTGGCGTGTAGTGCATGGATAATTCGTGGTCGTGATACTAAAAATATCCTTGGCACATAGTGCGGGGATGATTTGATGATGTGGATTATTTATTAAAAGCTTTGAGTCTCAAATGATAAAAGTCATGAAAAACCTTTTAAATCATAGAAGATAGTAGATTTTATTTTCTATTTGACTCTTTTAATGGATTATTTGTTACTGCTGCAGTTAAACTTGATGTTTGTTATATTGTATCGGTTTAACATCATTGAAGGCTAACGATAATTTATTCTCGCATTATCTTATTCATAATATTTTTCTTGGGCTAGTTGAGCTCACCCTTTCTTTCATTGTTCTCTTGAGAAATGAGAACGTGGCGAGGACTAGTCGGGGAACGGAGTGATGGTCCTAGAGGATAGCATTAGTAGTCCTCACTATTCGTGAAATAGTGTGTTAATAAATGTATTGAGGACTTATTTTTAGTTTTAATCTTTGTCAATATTCTTGTATAATGTTTGTATTAAAACTCACACCCCATGTTGTATATTTAAGATTGTATTTGAGTTTATGTACCATGTATATCAAGCGACTCGAATGGGTGATGTATACCTAATTTTGGGGCGTCACGGTTGGTATCAAAGCTTAGGGATATGATCCCAGGTGAGATGTGAGACAAGAACTAGGAGGGAGAGATTTTGAAATTCCTTCCCGGTAGTATGACTATCTAAGTTTATTTGTTATTTAATTGGTCGATCAGAATATAGGGGTATTATGTGGTATGTCAATTAACCCTTATTTTGAAACTATATTCTAGAATGATATTTGAAATATAGGAGATGAGAAATGGAAAATTATGTTAGAGAGGAAATAACCGGGAAGGTACAATCCAAAAAGAAAGCAAGGTATTCTCATATCTTCGAATATCAGGTACGTACGTAAATTTCGAGGGCGAAATTTCATAAGGATGGGAGATTGTGAGACCCTGAATTTTATGAAATAAAAGTATTCAATTTTTCTATTTTGGTAAATAGTTAAATTGATAAAAGTTTAAAGTTAAGGGTGATATGTGAAAAAATTTCAAAGTAGATAAGTTGTCATAAAATACCCGGTTACTATTCACTCTAGTATTGTTCACTCGAGTATTTGGGGCACTTTTTGTATCAGAGTACTATTCACGAGTTACTATTCACCTAAATTACTATTCACCCGAATATTATTCACTCGGGTATTTGGGGTATTTTTTTTGTCGGAGTACTATTCACGAGTTAATATTCACCTGATTACTATTCACTCTAGTATTGTTCACTCGGGTATTTGGGATACTTTTTGTGTCGAAGTACTATTCACAGGGTACTATTCCTGAAGTACTATTCACGTGGTACTATTCACCTGAAAAATATATTTCTTTTCGGTCCAAATTATTTTTGAGTACAATATTATTCCATGGGGAGATGTGCTAATTTTTCAGACCGTTGGTTGAAATTATAATAGTAAATCAATATAGATCGTTGGTTTAAAGTTTTAATAGTAAAAGCTTTTTATATAAAACAGAATACTTTTATAAAGTTATTCTATAAATAGAATATATTATATTTTATTATGCATAGTGTTTGCATAGTGCTGCATAAGGTTTTATATAGTAAAATCTTTTTATATAAAACATAATACTTTTATAAAAGTTATCTCGCTTTTATTAGACAATAATTAGAATATATTATATTTTATTATGTATAGTGTTTGTATAGTGCCTTTAGTGTTTGCATAGTAAAATCTTTTATAAAATTATTCGTTTTATTAGATTATAAATAGAATATATTATTTTTTATTTAAAAGATTTTTTCTTTAAATCTGAACCGTCCGATTAAAATAAATCAATCTGAACCATTCATGAATTAGTTACTATGCAGTCCATTCTTCTATAAATAGAAGCTCATTCATTAATTATTTCTTACGAATTCACTGAAACTCTAGAGAGAGAAACTATAGAGAGAATTCTTCTTCTATAATCTTGAGCGTATTTCTTTAGAGTTTAAGAAAGCTTTGAGCGTAGTACAACTTTTCTTCTAGTATATCATCGCTTTCTACCAATTTGGAATACTCTTCTTTCAAAGGTAGGGATATTATTTGTTGTACTTTCGTAAGGGTATTCTTTCTTTCTTATTCATGAAGAGAACTTCTGTTATTCCATTCTTTATTATTATGTTGGAATAACCTGTATACGCGGAATACCCTATACTTGGTGAAATTCTTTTGTTATTCCATTCTTTATTATTATGTTGGAATAACCTGTTTATTCAAAGTACCGCATACATGGTGAAATTCTTCTATTATTTCGTTCTTTATTATTCTGTCGAAATATCCTGTCGGTGCGTATTACGCCTGACCTGGTTCCATTAATTATTCTGTTGGAATAACCTGTCTGTGCGGTCTATCGCATGCATGGTGATTTCTGTTGTTATTCCATTCTTTATTATTCTCGTCCAATATCACGTCATAAATGCGTTTACCGGACTGGTTCCATTATTTATTATTACATTTGGGAATAACTTTTATGCATGCGGTCTCTATTGCATGCATGGTGAATCTTTCTGTTATTCCATTCTTTATTATTCTGTTGGAATAACCTGTCTATGTGGATTACCATATGCATGGTGAACGATCCTTTGTATTTCATTCCTTGTTAAATTGTGGAAATGATATGTTTACGTGGATTATGATGACAGTCATAACAAAAGTATTGGACTAATAAAAAATATGGGTATATGTGGTATTAGTAAGTGTTATGATGAGTTATGTTGGTTATTATGTGAAAACTTGAAAGTTTCTTAGAAATCACAAAGGGTTAAAAATCAGATTTTGGTGAAAATGGAACAAGAAATTCAATTGACCATATCTCCTATTATATTTCGAATTTTTGAGTGAGGTCAAGTTCCAGAGTTAGGTCTATGAGTTTTGTAACTTATCCAAGTGGAATCACTGGAAAAGGTGTTGTAGATTTTCGTGTGGACTGATTTTAGCAAAGGTGTCAAAAGCTGCAATTTAAGAAAAAACTACTGCCCAGATTTTTAAAAGGGCATTTTTGACTACTTAATTTATGAGAAAAATTCTGGCCTTTTGGGACATGAAAGTATATGGTATAAAGTACCTCCTGTCCAAAAATGAGCTCATTTCGACTTAAAATGAGCAAGTTATGACTATTTCAATATTTAGGTTTTTCCGACAAAAAATGCTATAACCGGAGTTCTATAACTCCGATGACTATGAAATTTAAACTGGAAGCTCACGTTAACATGTGTAAGATCCTGCCAAGATTTGGAAATTTTTGGAGTTAACCTTGAGGTAGCTAATTTCTTAAGGAATTAATTAGAAATTGATTTTTGAAAAATAGTAAATGAATTTTAAAAATTCTGAGAAAAATTTATGTTCAATATGGGACTATATTATGCTTAATCCCAGAAAAGAATAATTTTTGGGACTGATTTGGTATTTTTCATGAAAATAGTTTAGTTACGAACATATGAGTTAAATATGTTATGTAGAGTTGAAGAATTGGTAAATAGGATTTTAGTGCTTGAAAATCCTATATAAGGTATATGCAGATTTTTAATGAGTGATTTAATCATTGGTGATGAAATCTTATGAGTATGACATTTTTGAATGATTAAATGCATTATTTGATAAAGTGTAAACAATTGAAATAATTTGTTTATAAGTTTAAGAAGTAATTAAAATATTGTTATAATAGTAACAATATTAGATCATGAGTTTATTAAATGATGGATAATATTTGGATAAATTTAAAATCTTTAATATTTATCCTTGATTTCGTTTGATTAATGCTTATAATATTGTCATCATCCTCATGTTTATATTATGTTAAAAGTCATCTGTGGCCTGTAGTGCATAGATGGACTTGGTATGATTATGACCAGGGATTATTCGGTATAATCATGACCGTAATGTTACAAATGATGTTGTAAAAGTCATCTTTGGCCCGTAGTGCATAGATGGACTTGGCGTGATTATGACCAGGGATTATTCGGTATAATCATGACCGTAATGTGACGAATGATGTGGTAAAAATCCTCATTTGCCGTAGTGCATTGATGGACAATTTTTGGTATGATTATGGCTATGGATTCTCTTCGGCCAAGGGTGTAAAGATGAATTGTTTTATGGCATGATCAGGACCGTTGATAAAAAAACACGATTATCTTTGGCCCGTAGTGCATGGATAATTTGTGGTTGTGATACTAATGAAAAAGTCCTCATTGGCCCATAGTGCATTGATAGACAGTTTTTGGTATGATTATGGCTATGGATTCTCTTCGGCCAAGGGTTCAAAGATGAATTGTTTTATGGCATGATCAGGACTGTTGATGAAAACACGATTATCTTTGGCCCGTAGTGCATGGATAATTCGTGGTTGTGATACTAATGAAAAAGTCCTCATTGGCCCATAGTGCATTTGATAGACAGTTTTTGGTATGATTATGGCTATGGATTCTCTTCGGCCAAGGGTTCAAAGATGAATTGTTTTATGGCATGATTAGGACCGTTGATGAAAACACGATTATCTTTGGCCCGTAGTGCATGGATAATTCGTGGTCTTAATACTAAAAAATATCATTGGCCTGTAGTGCAGGGATGATTTGATGATGTGGATTATTTATTAAGCTGAGTCTCAGCGATAAAAGTCATGAAAAACCTTTTAAATCTTAGAAGATAGTAGATTTTATTTTCTACTTGACTCTTTTAATGGATTGCTTGTTCCACTGCAGTTAAACTTGATGTTGTTATATTGTATCAGTTTAACACTGTTGAAGGCTAACGATAATTTATTCTGCATTATCTTAGTCATAATATTTCTTACTGGGCTAGTTGAGCTCACCCTTTCTTTCATTGTTCTCTTCAGAAAATGAGAACGTAGCAGGGACTAGTCGGGGAACGGAGTGACGGTCCAGAGGATAGCATTAGTAGTCCTCATTATTCTGTGAAATAGTGTGTTAATAAATGTATTGAGGACTTATTTTGAGGTTTAATGCTGTCTAGAAGATAATTTGTATTAAAACTCACAGCCCATGTTGTATATTTAAGATTGTATTTGAGTTTTGTACCATGTATCCGGCGACTCAGAATGAGTGATGTATACCTAATTTTGGGGGCGTCACATTCTAGACATTGCCAATAATTCTATCTAATAATATTATTCAAATAATATGAATTATTGATCTGATAATGAAAAATACTGTGTAGTAACAATTATTGAAACAACAATAATATAAAATATCAATGCAGTAATTATTGAATCAATAAAATAAAATATTGAACAATAATTACTTTAACAATTATTGAGTAGTGCCTTCTTACGTAAGAATCAATAATTCAACAATACTGTGCAATACCAAGTGCTACTGTGCAACCACACGTATTACTGTATTTTAACCACCAGGTAATCCAACAAAGTTGTTAATTGTGAATAACTACGCCATTATTTATAAAAACTCAAACTTTGTCATTTTCTTCATCCGACAGCTTATTCCAAGTATGGGGCCCATAAATGATCAAGCAAGTCGTGCAAAATATTCCCTTTACAAAAAGAAAATTCCACGACCAAACGAATATTCCCCGACAACAATGATTATTTTATAACCACTTGCTTATTTTGCAAAATTTGCACATTTCCCCCATAACCAAAGTATTATATCACTTTATTATTCACAATAATAAATAGAGAAAATTCAATTTTATTCATAATAAGTTGGGGTCTTACAGTAGACAACAAGCACAAGGCAGAAATCGTAGAGTGTTAAGATCTGATCTCGGAGTCTTAGTGTCTGTACAGCCGAAGCTGAATCGTAGAGTGCAGAACTAAGACCTCAACAAATATGCTCATAATGTGAAGGTAGAATCGTAGAGCAAATACGATTCTCAACAAATGAGCACTCCCAGAATATCCAAATAAATGAAGCCTCTGGTTTGCACTGCATAGATACATCCCATCTGAAGGAAACCAAAGAGCACTCAACGAATGGTATATAAGCTAGCAGAAGATCTAAGCACCAACCCAATCAGCATCAAGATTGAGTTATGAAGCCATTCGAGATGAAGTCTTCCACAAGGAGATCAGAAGAAGACTTCATGAATCGACTAAGGAAAGTCGAAGAGTGCGTGAGTCATGTTGTAGAGTAAGACGACGACGATCTTGGAAATAACCAGGATCGTAGTGTTTTCCAAACAAAGAAAGACCTGATGGAGTGCACACGAGATATCTTTGACGACTTCAAGAACAAGGCTAAAGTGATTAAGCATTGGGTCAGTCCATTGATGATAAGTGATTGGGAGATCACAAGGAGAAAGCGAGCTGGACACGCCACAAATCTGAAGTGTCTTGTTATTCAGAAGGGGCCAGAACAAAGAAGTCAAGCCATCAGTATCTGAGAGCTGTTGAGGCAAACAGAAGTGTTGAAACACTGCACAAAAGAAGGAAGAGGTGTTCTACATTGAAGATCCAATCAACACTCTTCAAGATCGTAGTGTTCTCTACCACTCAACAAGACACTACAGTCAGTCCATGAAGACATGCATCAGAATCGTAGAGTTCGAACAGCTGAAGACTGAAGCATTGACAACGGTTCAATCTGAAGAGTAATATTCGGACAAGAGCTTATTGAGAGCATTGATGCAAAAGGACAACCTCTGATCGAGAAATCAGAAGGAGGAAATAAATTCTTTAACCTGCCCGAGGCATAAAAGTGACATCTCTGATGGGGTAGGTGAAACAGTAGACTGTGGTGTCAGAAAAGTATGACATGTCACATCTGCAGTCTACCTCAGTCAACTCGAGATCTGTGAAGATATTTGAATAGCTTTCAACGGCTACTTTCCAATGGAAGGATTGAGAAGGAGTATAAATTAGCAAGAGCTTCAATGATCAAGGGTTGCTGGAGTTGCCGAGTTTGGAGAGATGGTGGACTGATCTAACCAACGTAAATAGTGAGTGACCAATGAAGGTTTGAAGACTCACTCTACGATCCACCAAGAACACTCAGAGACATACAAAGAAAGAAGTAGAAGTAAGAGTTCTACAATGTAGAAGTGAGAGTTCTACTACTTGAAGAGTGTTCTGAACTGCCGAGAGAAAGAAGAGCATCAATGACATCTTGATGTCCATCATGGGAAGACTCTAAGTACCATAGAGAAGTGCTCACAGTCATCTTAGCAAGTCCATCATGAGAAGGCATCAAGTATTAAGAAAAGAGATCATAAACGCCATCATGGTGGCAAGCATGAGAAAGTTTTTAAGTACCTAGCAGGAGAGCTTACAGTCATCTTAGAAACCTATCATGTGAAGCCATCATGTATCAAAAGGAATTATCTTCAAGGCAGTTCATCAAGGGATAATCTGAAGTGGTTGAGTAACTGAAGAAGCTGAGCATCATGCAACACTCAACTGCACTTCAAGGATGATCATACCAAGATGCTAAGTACAGAAGATGTTTAGAGCATAAAGACATCTTAGCAGCTCAGCACCAACTCCAACAAACAAACAAACAACTCAACAACAAGAAGTCAGGGCCTGAGGGGTCCTTGTCCGGAGGGACTAAATGAAGTTCCAAGCCTGCTGGGCTTGAAGAGTTCCTAGGGAACTAGAGAAGTTCCAAGGCTGCTGACCTTGAAGAGTTCTTAGTGAACTGAAGTCCCAAGGCTACTGGCCTTGAAGGAATCTTAGTGATTCAGGGTGCTTCACTTCCTTAGTAGAAATCCTGCTAGTTAAAAGCAGAAGAATGGATTAGGAGCTTGAGTCTCTAAATCACATAAAACCCCTTGTGTCTTTTACTTTATGTCATTTATATTATGTACATTAACTGTTATAACTGCTATGTATGTTTTAACTTCTTACAACTGAACTAACTCTACGAAAAATGTATGTACAATTATGAATATATCAATGAAGGGGATATTTTACTTATTCCGCTGTGCTTAGAAAGATTCTTATGTTTGTCATATGTTAAAACATTAGCTATACAAAATAAACCAGAAAAGTATTTGAAATAAAAAAGATCTATTCAACCCCCCTTCTAGATTTATATTGTGCCTACTGGGAACTAACATTCCCCGACCAATCAAATATTTTATAACAACTTGCTTACTTTGCAAAATTTATAAATATTACACACAACTATAACATTATATCAAATCCATACCATAATATTCAAAAATATATTTCGAGAAAAATTCATCTTTATTTATGAAAGTTGGGGTCTTACAGCTGCAGTTTCTATCTGTCTTGGCGCATAATGCTACGGCATTTGAAAGGCGAAAATGGCGCAATTGTGTCTCATAACTTTTCAAGTCGAGCACCAAATAGCAGTTTGTGCAAGTACTAAGGCTTGGGCGGTAGCAATTGCTACCATATCCCCGATCAATGTGCGATAAGTTTTGATTAATTATAGACTAAAATATGACGACTTAACCTAACTTAGTAGGCTTGATAAAGATGTTAAACTATATCAAAAGATATAATAACAGATGGTTATGTGTGGTAATACCAAAAAGTGAAGATTTGAAATAATCACTTAACAAGTTATATAACGAATAAAAATTGATGTTTTCAAGAGATAGAGGTGAATGATAAAGCTTTATATTAGGTGATAATGAGTTTTTAGATTCGTATGAGTGGTTAACCAACATGATTAGACATTAAGTTAAAGGTTATGACCTAGATGGTGGATTGAACCTATAAAGCTAACGACATTATAACTAATTGGTATTGCAATTTCAATGGTATATGTAGGGTAATTGGCGAACGTTATTATACTTCTGTAGCTTACACACGAGGCAAGTTCCGTAACTTTATTCTCTTTATAATGCAAGTTTCATAACTATGTTTACCTTTTGTTGTCAAGCAAGCTTTTTAACCCTAATTTATCATTACGCAAGTTCCTAAATCTTATATTAAAGTTGATCAAGCTTATTGATTTCATCTTCTTTATGATGACACAAGCTCTTGTATTCTAATTCTTTACATTAAGCGAGTTTCACAATCCTAACTCTTGTTTTTGTTATTTAAAACATATACTATTTAAATTCACTGTTCCAAATGAGATTTTCCTAACTCTTTTTGGATGTAATACTTTGTTTATACCAAGTCTACTCAATTGTATACTTTTATTATTCAGTCTTGGACTTTAGTATTGTTGTTCAATCTTATATTATTGTGTTGAACCTTGAATAACAAATGAACTTTTTTTGATTGGACTAATCTATAATTGATAAGTGTTTTAAAATCTTAGAACCATTGACAAGCTAGTTCCAAACTAAACTTTCTTTAGTGCGGAAATCCTAAAGTCAAACTGAGATGAACAACCCTAGTATAGGGGATTTTGTACGTGTTAATGTTTAGATGTTTATGCACAATACATGGTATAAAGGGCTGATCCCCATAAGTACATAAGAAAGGGTCTGTATAGTCTAAATGACTGTTAAGGTTGAGGTAATAATACCTAATTACCAGGGACATAGTTCGTGGTCTTAAGACCCTCAAATATATTCTTGAACTTGTTTTCTATTCTTAATTCGTAGAACGAGTTCTCCATTATTCAGTATTCATTGTCTAATCTTATGTTATTGCTATTATTATTCTTTATATTAGTGAGCAATTGTTTGCTCACTCTTGCAATTAACACTGCAACTAAAGTTGAGAAAGTTGATGATCCGTCTTCTAGCAAAGGAAAGGGCAAGATGTCCAAGTGTTGAAGACTTATTTGAATTTACTTAAATGAAATTATGTTATAAGACTTATGTTATTTTGTGATGTATTCTGCAGACTTATGTAATAGTTTAAGGTTAGATTACCTGAGAATGTTTAAAGTTGATGTAACCCTTTAATGGGGAAGATTATTGTTTAAGTTATTTAAGTTATGTCTTTATCCTTTATTATGGGTAGTTAGATGTAATTGTTTTAGATAATGAACACCAAATTCTGTGGGAATGGAGTACCCGAATTTGGGGGTGTCACATGATATATCTCCAACAATGATATTATGCGGTAGAAACTATGCAGAGTTCTAATATCAAGAATTGTTATTCCACAAGGAAGATTTTATGAATTCTCTCTTACACTGTTAATTAGTTAGTGTTTAACAAATTCGTTTTTGGAATAAAAACTTAATTTCTATTAAATTTGATTCAAACAATAAACGACCGTTTACCCTTTTACACACTAATTTCACACTAGATAATAAATCTAGAAATCCTTGATTATAAATAGAAGAAAGCTTACCCATTTTAATTCATCAAGATTGTTTCCCGATAAATTTGTAGCTTCAACTAGCGTAGCTGTAAGACCCCAAATTTTATGAAATGAAAGTATTCAATTTTCTTATAATTATTATTCTATTTAGTAAATGGTAAAATTGATAAAAGGTTAAAGTTAAGGAAGATATGTGAAATTTTTACAAAGTAAGCAAGTTGATATAAAATATTTGTTGTGTCAGAGAATATTCGTTTGGTCAGGAAATATTATTTTTGTCGGGGAATATTCGTACAACGACACAATTATTGGTGGACTCCATAATGGAATAACTGTCGAATATAAAAAACAATAGAAATAACCTTTTTATAAAAATAACCGTAAACGTTTTACCGTTAACTGTTGAAATACCGATGATAAAAGAACAATAATACGCATGGTTGCACAGTAGCACACGGTATTGTACAGTATTTTTGATTATTGATGCTTATGTAAGAATTCACTCAGTTTTATTCAATTATTGCAACAATAGTTGCTGCATAGTATCTCATATTATTGGTTCAATTATTGTCACAGTATCATCTGCACAATATTTTATATTATTAAATCAATAATTGAGACGACGCATTTATTCATATTATTATTTACATTATTGACAATGTCTAGAAAGTTCTGTCAAGGAAAGAGGTTAGGTTATTTAATTGCACGCCAATAAAGAGAAATCCTTATCGGAAAGCCCCCTCTTTCCTGGGAATGATCTAGTTGTCAATATTGTGAGTTATAATATTAATGATGAATAATTGTTAAAAGAAATGTGTTATTGAAGATAAGTGATTTGTGGTAAATATTTATTCAATTTTTTATATAAATAGAGGGGTTTCTCATAAGGCGTTTGTTGTAAGTTGACTTATTATTCCATTGGGAGATGTACTAATTTATGGACCGTCGGTTGTGGTTTTAATAGTAAATCAATATGGACCGTCGGTTGTGGTTTTAATAGTAAATCAATCTGGACCGTCGGTTGTGATTTTAATAGTAAATCAATATGGACCGTTCGTTTTAGTTGTAAATCAATCTGGACCGTCCGTGAATTATTTACTATTTAGTCCATTCTCTCATAAATAGAAGCTTATTCTTTCTTTCATTCTCACCAATTCACTAAGACTCACAAGAGAAACTATAGAGAGAGAAATAAGAAGAGTATTCTGCTATTTCACTATTGCAATATCCAATCTTCTACTAAGGTAAGGGGTATTATTTCTTTCGTATTCGTAAGAGATGTTATTTTTGTAAGGTATATTACTTTTCGTAATCGTAAGGGGTATTATTTCTCTCGTATTCGTAAGGAATATTATTTTTCCTATTCATCTTTTAATCTGTGGGAATAACCTATCTACGCGGATTATCGCATGACAGGTGAAAATCCATTTATAGTTTCGTATATTATTTATTTTCCTAAATCTAAACTTACCATGATAAGTATTGCTTCTATAATCCCTAAAATTAGTAGAATATCCTTGAGTTTTGCGCTTCATCTAGTATCGTTTCATTGAAATATTGGTTTGAACTTTCTTATTAAATTTCAATATTTTCATTCGGGGCATTATTCACGGGGTACTATTTATTCGGGTACTATTCACTCGGGTACTATTTATTCG
>CM035171.1:99212648-99340400 GCA_020205615.1 Panax quinquefolius | reverse complement strand
TCTCAATCTCACTTCATCGACTCTTCAATGGCCTTCGCTTCTTCGCTTAGTGATTCAATCTCGTAATCACTAAAGCCTCATTCCCAAAACACTATCGATGAAGTCAAGCCATAAAGGTCAATGAAAATGCGTAAGTCAGCCTACTTATATATATATATATATATATATATATATATATATATATATATATTCTTCCCGATTACTGAATAGTTTTATTATACCAAAAATCCCCAATCAAAATTTTAAACCCTAATTTTTAGCTTTCAAGTTTCAATTGATCTTATTCAATGGAACACTTTGATGCTTCTGTGTATATTCAAAGATAGATCTGTAGTTTTTGTTGATGGGTATGTGGTTTTTGAAAGATTTTATCGATTTATGTAATGTTATGTTCATTTTTTTTGGTGTGATTTTTCAAAGGTATACTTACAGTAAATTTTCTTAATTTTTGCATGTTTCATTTCTAAAACTCATCTTTATTAAAGATGGAGTCGCCTCGACATGGTTCTCGCTTAAATTTCTCTGCTTTTCCTTATTAATCCTATAAAATAAACCGAGGAAGGTATTTAATTCTAATACAAAGACAACACTACATCCTTGTAAACCTTTTCTTATATCCTTGTTATCTAATGGAACCCTAAGGATTCGACATCATTCACTTACGATTAATTTTATTGATTTAATGACTCAGAATGGCATCAAAATAATCGCCCAAAGTAGTGTTTGTCATCCTTATCGGTATAAATATGTCAATTTAGATCAGATTCTCGAATGAAGCATCTGATGTTGGTTGCTTATGGAATATGTTATTTAGATTGTTAATCCTTTTCCCTTAACTCGTAAAAGTTAATGAACAAACATGTTTCTTACTATTGTTAGAAGTAAACCTTTGATATATTACATCTTTTAGTCCGATAAATAGGTGCAATTTTAGGCCTTTGGTAACTCATATCTACTTATCTCAATAATTTTCTATGATCTCTTTATACGAGACTAGTATTATAGCTTTACAAAGGCAATCGTCTCATCAATAAAGGTTTTGAGTCTAATTTTTTGTTCAACTTTATGTGAGTAGCACGATCGATCGATCGTCAGATTTTAATTTATTCGACATCAGATTTCAAAATGTATTTAGTTGAATGTAATACTCATTACGACAATTTTATTATGCATTTATATGTTATATCCTTTCAGATTCAATTTCGATATTTTTATTATTTATTTGTTTAAGGTAACAATGAGATCATAAGTTTGATCAAGACCCATCCGACCATCTCAAGTGTCGAATACTTAAACGAAAATCAACCTCAACTTATTGGTAATTCTCAAATGTAAAATGCTACCGAGGTTGAAGTCAAGATAAGTATGCAAAAAAAGAAAAAAGACCTCAAAAGCTCGGGACGAAGTTTATCGCTAGCGATTAAAAGATGGAACTAAGAAGGTTGAGAGCAAGTTATTGTTATTCAAGGCTTGTTTTCAAATTTGGGTTCTACCACCATTTGAATAGTACATGAACTCTTCGCTCTATTCGGGTCGGTTTCATTTCCGCTTCGGAAAACCCAAGCAAAGAAAAAGTTATCTTATCCTACTTTAGAAGTGAAGGTAAAAATGGTAACTTGAATTTCTTCAAGTATGATAAAGAACGAGTAAGGAGCTTTTTGCTAAGATGATATGTGTATGAATACTCTTTTCGTATTGATCGAGCATGAATTTTTCATACTATTTTGAAAAACTTTGAATCCAAAATTTGATCCCATTTCTGTAGTGACAAGAAGGACCCATCGCATGGAAGCTTTACGCTAGAAGAAAAATTAAGGCTCTGCTTTGATGGTATTAGTATGATAAGTTTAACTTCCGATTTATGGACTTCTAATCAAACTATTGGTTATATGTGTCTCACTACTCATTTTTTGGATCTTCGATCGAACTGCATAAAAGGGTTATAATTTTTGTACCACGGCACCTCCACATAACGGTCTTATGATTTTTATTCTATTTTCGCATCAGATAACCTGAGTGGGGAATTGAAAATAAAATATCGATCGTGACTCTTGATAATGCATTTGCAAATGATTCTCAGAAGGCATCTTAAGGATAATTTTACATTGAAAGGTGGCCTTTATTTTAGTCAGAAATATTTCATGTTAGATGTTGTGCCCACATTCTTAACTTGATGGTGCAAGATGGTTTGGGATTATCCAAAATGTTATTCAAAACGTCAGTGAGATCACAAGCACTTGAAAATGTCTCCATCTCTGCCTTCATAAATTTGGTGAGATTATGAAAATTTGCAATTACCGGCCTTCAAAAAGATCGATCTTAGATGTCCCCACTAGGTGGAACTCCACATATGCCATGTTAGAGTCTATTTTGCAATTCAAGGATGTGTTCCCATTGTACAAAGAGAGAGACCTTCAATATAACTCTTTGCCTAGTAAGGAAGATTGGGACAATGGAGAGGGTTATTAAATTTTTAGAAGTGTTTAATGGCTAAACAAATGTGTTTTCCGCCATGAATATCCTACTTCCAATTTGTTTTACCCGAGATTTGGAAAATCAAGGAGATGTTGAATGAAACTATTGTTGATGATTGTGAATATATGAAAGAAATGGCTTACAAGATGAAAGAGAAGTTTGATAAAGATCGGGGACAATGCAACTTATCGACGGTTATCAGATCTATCTTAGATCCAAGATATAAGATGCAATTAGTTATATTTTGTTTCCCAAAGACGTATGTCAAATGAGTTTGAAGTAAAGAGGAACTTAACACTTGTTCAAAATGCTTTGCAAGAACTATTTGATGAATATGTGTCACTTTACAATGCGTAATGTTGTTAATAGTCAATGTGGAACTTCAATCATAAACCAATAGTTTTGTTGGTGGATCTAAGAGTAAGACCAAGAGTAGAAGTAGTTTCGATAATAGGCCAAAACATGGACATCAGATCCCATGTTTGAAGTCCGATTCGGAAATTTACTTGGAAGAAGGAGATCGCTTTGTAATGCTAATGATAATTTTGATGCTTTAAAATGGTGGAAGGCAAACACTTTAAAATTCAAGGTTTTGTCTAGGATGGCAAGAGATATATTGTCCATACATGTGACTATCGCGGGCCTCCTAATCAACATTTAGTGTGGGGAAGGGTTCTTGACAGCCAGAGCTTTTTAAAGTCTTACACGATTCAAAGCTTTGATTTGCACAGTGATGGTCATGAATGAGTATAAGATTAAGAAAAGCATGATTGTAAGTATTAATTTATTTAATTGTTTTTACATAAATAAACACATATGCAAATAATATCATGGATTAATATTAGTTGTTTGACAATGTAGGCTAATGAAGATTCAATGCAAGAGGTGAGCTTGAGACCGGGCGTCAATGCAAAGAAGAAATTTATAATATATTGTTGATATTGTGATATATTGTTGTTTACATTTAAGTTTTTAAATTGAACTATTGAACTATTTACTTTGTTTAGTGTTGAACTTGGACCATTAGACTTTAGTTATTTTGTTTGGAACTTTGAATTTTCTTTTTGAGCATTTTGGAATTTGGTTTATGAAATGGTGTCAAACTATTAGCTTTAGTGTTTTGAGTTTGGAATTTGAGTTTAAATATTCGACTTGCAAATTTCGAGTTGATAACGCATAACTAGTTTGTTAGAAAGTCCAAAAAGATAAGTTTTTTATCTTTTTATTTTGACATTTTCTTTTATTTTTACTAGTTAGTTTTTTACTTGTTTCTAACCATCTTCTATATTTGCAGGATTTAAGCTGGACTTTAGGCCTCGATATTTGATTTGGCAGCCATTACTAAGCAGCTAATACGCCCGCCATCGCCATCGGCTAGGTTGTTGAAAGGTAACAATAAAGTCTCATTTTCCTCCATTTTCTTATGTGTTTCGTAAAAGAAATGAAAAGTTGTTTTACAAATTTCTAATTAATAATGTCGAGGAACCTGCTACCAATAAAGGTACACTCCAAAGAGTCGTGAAGCTTGCTGTAAATACGGAGCATTTTTAAGGCGCCTGTGGTCTTTACATCACTTGAATGAGAAGTATGTTCATCCGCTATGTAAGTCGGGATGACTCTCCCACTAGCAAGAAACGCTATCGACCACTTTTTCGCCAAGTATGTACCATTTCCTCTTATGTTTTAAGTTTTAATGCAACATAACTTTGAAAACCTTTATTTATTTTATTCTTATAGCTTTTCAAGTGGTGGGGTTTTAATTTAATCCAAGGGGTAATGAACCATTCTCTTTGATAACTTCAGATTTCATTATTGTTTTCGTATAAGAATCTTAACATTTTACCACTATCATGTTCATGGTAATCGTTAAGCTTGAGATGGTTATATTATATATGGAATGTTAATTTTGCATTTCTCGCCCAACTCGTAGTTTAAAATAAGTTTTATCAATTTCTCGATTCCCAAACCGTCCATAATGTTTCAATTTAGTTAATAATTACGCCCCTTTCTCAGAATCCATAGAGAAAAATACATGATAATGTATTATGCTCATTGAATGAGATTTGTGAAAATGTTGTTTTTTTTCGTCGACAAGGGATGTTGTAATCAATCTTCTCAAAAGTATACGTATAAACCTGTGTTGATTGCATATACTTGCTCACTTCTTTTCACAGTGCAGCAGTATGCGTGTATGTAAATATGTCCAAGTTTTCATATTAGCCTCGACCTCCGAATCAACATTCATGGAACCACCGCTGAGATTCTACGACATTTTCCAAAGATCATCTCTCCAACGAATATGTATCTCAGTAGTAATCTAATTTTAATTTTGTTTATTTCAGATTTTGTGCTTCAACTGGATACTTAAACCAACAGCTTGTTCAAGTCAGGTCAACAACCTTTAAGGTTTAATGCTTCCATTCGAGCTCAATAAAGCTACATTAACGATGGAGCCTTGCCTCGATGTTATTTAAAACCGACATTTTCAGGTTTATCATTTCCAAAGGTTTGCCCATAACCATTGATGTCTGCACAAACAATCGGTAAGTCATTGGATGATGAGTTCTATATCGGGCCGTGCAAAAGAGGGGAATCAAGGTGTCTAAAGATTTTCATATTCTTTTTGTTTCACAAATAATTACATACTTTGTTATTCCAAGTGGCATCATTTCGATTAGTTTCAATGGGCCTTCCGCTTCAGCAATTTAGGAATATTCTAGCTTCTAAAGGAATTTATGTCTACAAAGCTAAGGTAACTATAGGGAGAAAATCTCATACAAGTCTTTTATCGGCCCATCCTTCCGTGCATCCTAAGTAATGATAATTTTTACGCTCTTACTCAACCTAATCAAATATATGTCAGTAGAGAAGAATTACTACTCACTTGATTATTTTTTCAGGTTATTTCATTCATTACGCATTTAGATTAGATAAATGTAATAATGTTACTAGAAATCAGTATTACAGTATAATTAATATTATAAATTTATCATTGTAATTTTTGAAACACGGTATTTTTATATATACATGAAATGAAGTTTTCTAAGTTTTAATTTTTATGTCTCATTTTTGTGTGATCCATCTCGTACTCGAAGTTCGAATAGAAGGTTTCATGAATTACTCGTCAGGAAAACGAGTTTAGTAACTTTGTTTAGTAGTATCGAGTAATTCATCGAGTCAAACTTGAGCAACTTTGGAAATTATTAATTCAATTCGAGTTTAACTCCTAATAAAAATTTTCTCGATCCGAAAGTCGAGTTTGAGCATTAGTGGTGTTTTGATCGATTTTGGATCATTTTCACCCCTAGTCGTAAGTGTTATTCTTTTCGAGGTAAGTGGATGTTATTTTTCAAGTAAATGATGTTAATTTTAATATCATTATACCAAAATATCGATATGAATTTTATTGTTAAACTTTATCTTTTCATGCTCTGGGGTTACTATTTACGATACTATTCATATATATACTAGATTATCCACACAATACTATTCATTTATACTAAGACTATTCATGGATATTATTCATAAATACTGGTACTATTCATTTAAGTACTATTCACGTAGGTACTATTCATTTAAGTACTATTCACATGATACTATTCATGATTTATTATTTATTTTCGGGTACTATTCACTTACAAAATTGGTTTTTTTTCCTCACCAAATTATCGTTGATTTATGTATCTTACTCTTGAAATTAAATCCATGTTTTGATCATATTGTTTTTATTATCATATATAACATTTTATAAACCTAGTGATGAAATTTCTTCGACTCGAGTGTAAAGATGGGTAGATTATTAGTATGATCGCGACTACGGGTTCTCTTCGCTAGAGAGCAAAAGATGAATTGTCGATCGTGGTATGATCATGACGATTGAATTTATAATGAATATCTTTAGCTTAATGCAAAGGTGAATTGATCAACATGGTTATAATTATTGTTTATATAATTTCAAATGATTATATATTTCTTTCGAGATATTAATATCTTTCGCTTATAAAGGCAAAGACGACTCGTTGTTGAATATCTTTGGCCCAGAGCAAAAGATGACCTATTGTTGAATATCTTCGCATGTAGTGCAAAGTGAATCGTTGATGAATATCTTTGGCCAAGTGCAAAGATGAATTTATTAGTATGATTACGTAATATGAATCGTGATTTGTATAACCATGATCTTCGATGTTTCAGTAAAGATAGTGATGTTTCATTCACAAGAGATTGATTTTAGCCGACTCTTTGATGTTAATTTATTCACATGATTTTAGTTAATCATTGTTTCCAAAATTATTTCGTTGGGGTGAACTTTCTATAGTCAGAATCTATCGTTTACTTAGTTTCGGATATTTCGCTGGGGTCAATCGATGATACTTTCATATCATATTACTTTATCTAATTTCAGACGGTTCTCATGTATATAGAAGTTAGCATTTTCCAAATATTTTAATTTCAAAACAATTATCGATCGCACTTTTACGTAGGTACCATCAGAAGGTATCACGCGACTCTCATCCCTTTACCGGATAAGACTTCACAATGGTACTATATAAAGGTATAACAATAATCGCTTTAGAAATTAAAATCTTGGAAAATGCTCAAGAAAACCTTTCAGTATATGGGAGGCCATGCATTTATGTTATAATAGATATCATATGACTTGAGAATCATCCTTGGTTGACCCAATAGGCCCCAAAGAAAAACAGGAAGATTACTATGCAGTGAGTCTCCTCTTGCCATATAATTATCTCCATTGTCTCCAATTGAGAATTATATTTCAACCAAACTCCAAGATTATACAGGTAGTGCTCATAGATATAATCAGCAAGTGGATGTGCACCACCTTGTCGTATGATAACACGAAATCATATGTCATTAGACATCTTGTATGATAATGGCAAAACACCCTTCCAAAGTTGGGTTCATCTCACCCTATTCGGTTCACCAAAATCAACGATTAAATGACGTATAAAATACGACACACTTATCAAAAATTCTCAATAAAATTATTTTCATACTGTTTTAGGGAAAACCTTAACAACTATATGTATCACCGTTTCTATTCCTGTTATCACCGTCAATTCAAATGCCTACACTCTTATTACCTGAAAGGAATTGTAAAGCAAAAGGGTGAGCACAACTAGTCCAGTAAAGAATATCTTGACTAAAGATAATTAAATTATTAATAGCCTTCGTGAGTAATAAATCAGAGATTTAGAACATATGGTAGATGATAAAACTTTTCAACCATAGTCATAAATGAATCTAATAATCCATTAGAAGAGTCAAATAGACCATAAAGTCTATTATCTTCTCTATGTTAAAAGTCCACCAACAATGTTTTATCCCTATAACATCAATTAACAATTCATGTCCACCATCATGTGAATAACTCATAATCATTATTGTGGTTCTAAATTCTCTTCGCACTCTGTGATTTAAGATAATTTTCATTACTGTTACTCTCAATAATACTGACCGAATATCGAGGATATAGTCAAGAAAACTTGCCTTTGAATAACAACTCTCAAAGTATCTAAATACTCAAAAAATACGCTCGATAATATAGAGAGAGAAAGCTTATGATTCTGGTGTGATTTTCAATTCTAACTAAGCACCCTATTTATAGAAAAATGCTAGAACGCCAAAGCAGACTAACCTGCTACCTGATGACTTTACCTGCTACTATTCACGCCCACCACTTTTAAAATAAAATTTCAGCACATTTCTCACCAACCAAAAGTGGGGCCCACCCATTCTAGAAAATTTCCAAAATGTTTTAAATTTAAACAATAATCAACAACTTCAATAATTCATATAAATAGCCCTTTTATCAAAAAAATACGAATATTATGTCCATTTCATAGGAAATTTAATTTTCTACAACTTTTTAGAAGAAAGTTTTTCCAAATTCTAAACAGAAAATGCCCGAAATTCACATACGGACGATTTTTAATACCTCCATTCCGACAAAATACTGAAAAAGCGCCTCAGCATTAATTCCTTCATTTATATCCACATAAAAATAAATATTTTCTTATCATATAAATTAATAATTAATTATTCATAAATAATATTACAGAATCACAATTATGACAATCAGTTGTTCTTGGAAAGAGGACGCTCGATAAGGATTTCTCCATCAAGTGCGTAATTAGGTGACCAAACCCCTTTCTGCAGAGCGTAACTTCTTGTAGACATTGTCAATAATGCTATCTAATAATATTATTCAAATAATATGAATTATTGATCCGATAATGGAAAATATTTTTGCGTTGACAATTATTGAAACAACAATAATATAAAACATCAACGTAGCAATTATTGAATCAATAAAATAAAATATTGAATAAGTAATTACTATAACAATTATTGAGTAAGCGCTTTTTACGTAAGAATCAATAATTCAAAAATAATGTGCAATCCGTGTGCTTCTCGTGAAACCACGCCAGACATCGTATTTTAACCACCGGATATTCCAACAAGTTAATACAGAATAACAACTACGCCGTTATTTATAAAAACTCATACTTGTCATTTTCTTCATCCGACAGTTATTCTGTTATGGGGCCCACAAATGGTTGCGCTAGTACGAATATTCCCCAACAACAAGAATATTTCACGACCAAACGAATATTCCCCGACAACAATGAATATTTTATAACCACTTGCTTAAGTTTGCAAAATTTGCACATTTCACCTATAACTTTAAACTTTTATCAATTTAATTATTTACTAAATAGAAAAATTGAATACTTTTATTTTATAAAATTTGGGATCTTACAATCTCCCCTACTTATGAAATTTCGTCCCTCAAATTTACGTACCTGGTATTTCGAAGAGTTGAGAATACCTTGCTTTCAGATTTCATCTTCCTTGTCATCATGATTTCTCCATTGCTTATTCTAGAATACAACTTCAAAACAAAGGTTAATTGACATATCACAATTTGTTAATTTATCAAGTAAGAAATTTCAGCTTAGGTAAGTCACACACTGGCGAAGTATATTACTCGTTTCTCCCCTCCTAGTTCTAGACTCAGATCTTCGCCAGTGACCATATCCCTAAGCTCTGATACCAAATGTAACGCCCCCCAAAATAGGTCTAATCCACATAACCTATTCTGAGTCACCACGAAATACACTCAATGCAATTTCTAAATACAAACTTCATTATTACAATTGTCGTGCAAAATACGACAACACATATGCTGTGAGTTTTAATACAAATAGATACCAACTGTGACTCACATCCCTTTACCTGGATAACATATCACATTGATACCTTACAATGGTACCTTACATTACATAAAGGTACAGTCAATAATTGTTTTAGAAATTAAAATATTTGGAAAATGCTCAAGGAAACCTTCGTACATGGGAGGCCATGCATCTAAGTTATAATAGATATCATATGACTCGATAGATATCCTTGGTTGACCCAATAGACCCCAAAGAAAAATGAGAAGATTACTATCATGTTCTTTCCAACGGTGAGTCTTCTCTTGCCAAATAAATATCTCCATTGTCTTCAATTGAGAATTATATTTCAACCAAACTCCAAGACTATATAGGTAGTGCTCATAAATATAATCAGCAAGTGGATGTGCACAACCATGTCTTATGATAACACGAAGTCGTAGGTCATTAGACATCTTGTATGATAGTGGCAAAACACCCTTCCAAAGTTGGGTTCACCTCACCCTATTCGGTTCACCAAAATCAACGGTTAAATGACGTATAAAATACAACACACTTACCTAAAATTCTTAATAAAATTAGTTCCATACTGTTTTAGGAGAAACCTCAACAGCTATAGACCACTATTCTATTTCCATGTTACCCCCGCTCGACCCAACTACACTCTTATTACCTGAAAGGAATTATGAAGCAAAAGGGTGAGCACAAATAGTCTAGTAAAGAATATCATGACTAAAGATAATTAAATTATCAATAGCCTTCGTCAGTAATAAATCAGAGATTTATAACATATGGTAGATGATAAAAAGTTTCAATCATAGTTGCAGCGGAACGAGCAATCCATTAGAAGAGTCAAATAGACCATAAAGTCTATTATCTTCTCCATGTTAAAAGTCCACCAACAATGTTTTATCCATGTAACATTAATCAACAGTTCCTGTCCACCATCATGTGAATAACTCATAATCATAATTGTGGTTCTAATTCCTCTTCGCACCTAAGACGAAGATAATTTTCATCACATGTCTTTACATCAAAAGAACAAAGATTGATTGAAATATAGGATATAGTCTTTGAAGGAAACTTCACCTTTGAATAAAGAACTCTCAAAGTATCTAAATACTCACAAAAATACACTCGATAATATAGAGAGAGAAAGCTTATGATTCTGGTGTGATTTTCAATTCTGACTAAGCACCCTATTTATAGGAAAATGTTAGAACGCTAAAGCATACTAACCTGCTACCTGATGGCTTTATCTGCTACTATTCACGCCCACCACTTTTAAAATAAATTTTTAGCACATTTCTCACCAACCAAAAGTGGGGTCCATCCATTCTAGAAAATTTCTAAAATGTTTTAAATTTAAACAATAATCAGCAACTTCAATAATTCATAATAAATAGCCCTTTTATCAGAAAAATACGATTTTTATGTCCATTCAATAAGAAATTTAATTCTCTACAACTTTGTAGAAGAAAGTTTTTCAAATTCCAAACAGAAAATTCATGAAATCCACATACGGACGATTTTTAATAACTCCATTTCGACAAAATACTGATATAACACATCAACATTAATTCCTTCATTTATATCCACATAAAAATAAATATTTCCTTATCATATAAATTAATAATTAATTATTCACAAATAATACTACAGAAACACAATTATGACAATCATGTCGTTTCCAGGAAAGAGGGGGCTTTCCGATAAGAATTTCTCCTTACTGACGCACAATTAGGTGACCAAACCCTTTCCTAGACAGAACTTCCTTAGACATTGCCAATAATGCTATCTAATAATATTATTCAAATAATATGAATTATTGATCTCATAATGGGAAATACGGTCACGTTGACAATTATTGAAACAACAATAATATAAAATATCAACGTAGCAATTATTGAATCAATAAAATTAAATATTGAATAGTAATTACTGTAACAATTATTAAGTAGCACCTTCTTACGTAAGGATCAATAATTCAAAAAAATAATGTGCAATATCTGGCAATAGCATGTGCAACCACGCCAGACATCGTATTTTAACCCACGGTATTCCAACAGTTGTTAATTGTGAATAACTACGCCTGTGATTATTTATAAAAACTCATACTTGTCATTTTTTTCATCCGACCATTTTCTGTTATGGGACCCACAAATGGCTGCGCCGTCGTACGAATATTCCCCGACAAGAAGAATATTCCACGACCAAATGAATATTCCCCAAAAATAATGAATATTTTATAACCACTTATTTATTTTGTAAAATTTGCACATTTCACCCATAATCAAAGTATTATATCAAATTAACACCTTATTATTTCAAGATAATGAATAGAGGAAATTCAATTTTATTTATTAAAAAGATGGGGTCTTACAATAATATTTTATTAACTTTTCTGCTTTGGCGTTCTAAGTATTTTCCTATAAATAGGATGCTTAAGTTAAAATTGAAAATTACACAAGAAACAGAAGTTTCTCTCTCTATAATATCGAGCATATTTCTGTGAGTATTTAGATATCTTGAGTGTTGCTATACAGTACAAGTTTCCTTCAGTATTATATTCGATATTCCAGTCAGAAGTGTTATTCTTTTGAGGTAAGGGATGGTAAAGGATCCTATTTCTTTCAAGTAAATGACGTTATTTCTTTTAATATCATTATACCAAAATATTGATATGAATTTTATTGTGAAACTTTATTTTTTTCATGTCAGGGTTACTATTCACGTATACGGCACTATTCATATATACGGTACTATCCACATAGTACTATTCATTTATACGGTACTATTCATGGATACTATTCATAAATACGGTACTATTCACGAGGTACTATTCATGAAGAACTATTCACGGGGTACTATTCACGAAGTACTATTTACAGGGTACTATTCACGACAAAATTGGTTTCTTTTTCTAACCAAATTATCATTGATTTATGAATCTTACTCTTGAAATTAAATCCATGTTTTGATCATATTATTTTTATTATCATATATACCATTTTTATAATTCTGGTGATGAAATTTCTCTTTGACTTGAATGTAAAGATGGGTAGATTATTTGTATGATCGTGACTATGGGTTCTCTTTGGCCAGTAGTGCAACCATGAATTGTTGACTTGTATGATCATGACCATTGAATTTATAATTGAATATCTTTAGCTTAAGTGCAAAGGTGAATTGATCAACATGGTTATAATTATTGTTTATATAAATTCAGAAATGATTATATATTTCTTTGAGATATTAATATCTTTGGCTTGTAGTGCAAAGATGACCTGTTGTTTAATATCTTTGGCCTGTAGTGCAAAGATGAACTATTGATGAATATCTTTGGCCCGTAGTGAAAAGATGAATTTATTAGTATGATTATGAACATGAACTGTGATTTGGTATAACCATGATCTTTGATGTTTCAGGTAAAGACAGGTGATGAAAATTATCTTCGTCTTGGGTGCGAAGAGGACTTTAGAATCACAATTATGATTATGAGTTATTCACATGATTGTGGAAAGGAACTGTTGATTGATGTTACAGGGATAAAACATTGTTGGTAAACTTTTAACATGGTGAAGATAATAGACTTTATGGTCTATTTGACTATTTTAATGGGTTCGTTCTGCTGCAACTATGGTTGAAAAGTTTTATCATCTACCATATGTTCTAAATCTCTGATTTATTACTAACGAAGGCTATTGATAAGTTAATTATCTTTAGTCAAGATATTCTTTACTGGTCTAGTTGTGCTCACCCTTTTGCTTCACAATTCCTTTCAGGTAATAAGAGTGTAGGTGGGTCGAGCGGGGATAACAAGGGAATAGAACTGTGGTCTATAGCTGTTGAGGTTTTTCCTAAAACCGTATGGAAATAATTTTATTGATAATTTTAGATAAGTGTGTCGTATTTTATACGTCATTTAATCGTTGATTTTGGTGAATCGAATAGGGTGAGGTGAACCCAATTTTGGAAGGGTATTTTGCCACTATCATACAAGATGTCTAATGACATACGACTTCGTGTTATCATAAGACAAGGTGTGCACATCCACATGCTGATTATATCTATGAGCACTACTTGTATAATCTTGGAGTTTGGTTGAAATATAATTCTCAATTGGAGACAATGGATATAATTATATGGCAAGAGGAGACTCACCATTGGAAAGAACATGATAGTAATATTCTCGTTTTTCTTTGTGGTCTATTGGGTCAACCAAGGATGATTCTCAAGTCATATGATATCTATTATAACTTAAATGCATAGCCTCCCATGTACGAAGGTTTTCTTGAGCATTTTTCAAATATTTTAATTTCTAAAACAGCTATTGATTGTACATTTATGTAAGGTACCATTGTGAGGTGCTATCCACGTAAAGGGATGAGAGTCACAATTGGAATATGTGTTGTCGTATTTTGCACGACAATTGTAATAATGAAGTTTGTAGTTGTTTTTTGTACCATGTATTTGGCAACTCAGAATGGGTTGTTTGGACCTATTTTGGGGGCGTCACATCTCACCCTTTTCTTTTTGGTTCCATTATTCTTCTCAGGAGGTGAGAATGTAAATGGGACTAGTCGGGGAATGGAGTAGTGGTCCAAGATGGTTATTTTAGTAATCCTTAGTATTCCTTCTTCATCAATTCTCGCTTCCGGAATAGCTCCTTCTTGTACTTTCTTCTTCATACACGACATCTCCTGCCCTCGGTGGCTTGAGCAACCTTAACTTTTTCTATTAAAGTTGGCTCTATGCATATACTTGACATCATCGCATTCATTCCCGCATATGATCTTCTACTCAACGCGTCAGCTACCACGTTCGCCTTTCCAGGATGGTATTGAATAGTGTGGTCGTAGTCTTTCAATAGCTCGAGCCAACGTCGCTGCCGCATGTTGAGTTCTTTTTGAGTGAAGAAATATTTAAGGCTTTTATGGTGCGAATATATCTCCACTTTATCCCCATATAGATAGTGCCTCCATATCTTTAGCGAGAACGATCGGCCTTAACTCTAGATCATGAGTAGGATAATTCCTCTCATACTCTTTAAGTTGTCGTGAGGCATAGGCTATGACTTTCCACGTTGCATGAGAACACATCCTAACCCTTTGCTCGAAGCATCATCAGAGATAACAAATCCATCCGAACCGGATGGTATTGTTAGAAACAGTGCCGAAATAAGTCTCCTCTTAAGCTCTTGGAAACTCTTCTCGCATTCTTCACTCCAAAACGAATTTTGTATCCTTCCTAGTTAGTTGAGTTAATGGAGTAGCGATTCGAGAAAACCCTTCCACGAATCTCCGATAATAACCAACTAAGCCCAAAAAGCTACGTACTTCAACCACCGACTTGGTTGCTCCCAACTTTCAGATTGCTTCAATCTTCACGGATCAACAGATACTCCATGTTTCGACACCACGTGCCCAAGAAATGCTACTTCCTCAAGCCGTAACTCGCATTTCTTCAATTTGGCATATAGTTTGTTTTCACGAAGCCTTTTGGAGTACCAACTTCAAATGGTTCTCATGATCTTCACGACTTTTGGAATATATAAGGATGTCATCAATAAAGACAACAAACAACCGATCCAAATATTCCTTGAATACTCGGTTCATCATATCCATGAAAGCCGCAGGAGCATTAGTTAGTCCGAAAGACATGACTAAGAATTCATAATGCCCATACCGAAGTTCTCAAGGCGTCTTTGGAATATCCTCGATTCTAATCTTCGGTGATGATATCCGAGCGAAGATCGATTTTTGAAAAGAATTGTGCCCTGCAAATTTGGTCAAACAAGTCATCAATACGAGGTAGAGGATACATATTCTTGATGGTGACATGGTTCAATTCCCGATAGTCAATACAAAGTCGCATACTCCCGTCTTTCTTCTTTACAAATAAAGCAGAGCACCCCAAGGAGATGTCTTAGGGACGAATGAAACCGATGTCCAACAATTCTCGTAGTTGGACCTTTAACTCTGAAGTTCAATAGGAGCCATTCGATATGGGGTTTTAGAAATGGGCTTTGTACGGAGTTCAAGATCAATAAAGAATTCAACTTCACGTTCGGGGTACCAGGAAGTTCTTCAGAAATACGTCGGAAAGTCAATAACAACAGAATATTATTCAAATTTGACGTGTCTTTATTCAAATCCATAACATGGGCTAAGAAAGCTTGACATCCGTTTTTCAATAAACGAATAGCTTTATGATTAGATATGATGTTGATTGATTTTAATGGTTTAGTTGCTTGAATTGCATAACATGTGGGTTGGTTAGGAATATGAAAACTAACAACCTTACGAAAACAATCAATTTTGGCATGATGAGTAGTTAACCAATCAATCCTAAAATCACATCAAAAGCAAGTATCTTTAAAGAGATAAGGTCAATGGGTAAGGTAATGGTGCCAACTTGAATCAAACAAGATTTATAACGAAGTGGATGTGATGAAAGTTTCTCTAACTGAGTTTCCACAGATAGGTCAAAGTCTAATTTCTCCCGAGTCAAGTTTAAACGTTGAGCACATGCGGGAGAGATAAATGAATGGGTAACACCCCAGATCAAGTAAGGTATAAACTTCGCAAGAATTTATAAATAGCTTACCGTGATCACCTCGTTTGGGTTCCTCGCATTATGACCAAATACAACAAACGCTTCTTCCGGAATCGTCGACTTTGACTTTTTCCGGGACGATTTTTTGAGTCACCGTCCCCATTGAACTAGGTTTCGCATCGTCATAATCTCGAGCGATATGTCCTTCCTTTCCACAATTATAGCATACCTTGAAGCTGTTGTGGACGGTTTGGATCGATATGTCCCTCTTTTCCCAGATTTATAACATATGGCCGGTGGTCGTTCTCCTCCCTTAGAACCGGTTGTTTTAAACGGCTGCGTCTTCACATGGTCGTTGTTAAATCTCTCTTTTAAAATCTCCTCGACTCGCTTTTCGCATTTTCATGACCATGATTACCACCGAGTGGTTACCATTTACTGTCCGTCGTCATTTCTTTTCTCCGCAGTTATCATTATTCATTGTTCGCTATCTCCGTACGATCCTCGGTTATGGTCCCTCAGTTGGCCGTGCACTCGTTATCTCGCTCTAATAATTGAGCCTCATTTTACAACATCCGGTCAGAGAGAGAAAATTTATGAGAAATGAGATATCGGCGTATCTGGGGTTTCAAACCTCTAAGAAACATCCGCGTCATACGTTCCTCATTCTCCACCAAATGAGGTGCAAACACGGATAACTATGCAAACTTTGCCTCGTCTTTGACACCGCCACGTTGTTGTTTTGCTCGATCTAATAAACTCCACTTCCTTCATATGATTTGAACACTTTCGTGAAAGTATTTGTCATTAAATAGTTCTCAAACGCGTCTCCCAAGACATCTTGAGTGCGGTTTGGATGGGTACGCTTCATGACTCCACACAGTAGAATCCCGCCTCGCCACGGAACATAAAGGTGGCGAATGGGACCTTCGTTTTTCTACATGCATCCCAAGACATCGAATATCTTGGTAATTTGTTTGACCCTGTTTCCGCCGTGATCGGATCCGGCTTTCCTTAAAATTCGTGGTCCCAACTCTTTGAATTGCTTTTGTGATAACCCGTGAATTGCTATCATTTCTCTCTTGTATTTTGAACACGAGTTTCCTCGTCGATTTTGCATGAATCGCAAAAGCTTCTAAACATCCCCTCGTTCATCATCTCGCTTTCAATGGTGTTGTTCACGCGGGAGGAACATTGCCACTGTTGCACGTTCTCCTCGTTGGTGAGTACAAAGGCTCCACGTTCTCATTTCCATTGTTAATATTCTCGATTCGACATTCTCAAAATCGCTATAAAACAAGGGTTAATTAAGGAAATCAATATATCACATAATATCCCTATATCTCGACCAACTAACAAATAAGCTTAGGTAGGACACACTAGCGAAGGATTTACTCGTCTCTCCCTCCTAGTTCTATTCCCGATCTCCGCCAGAGATCATATCCTAAGCTCGATACTAACTGTGACACCCCCAAAATAGGTATACATCACCTATTCCGAGTCACAATACGTGGTACGTAAACAACTACAACTTTATTATTACAACAAGAAAGCGTGAGTTTGAATACAAATATTATCTTCTGATAATATCTATACTCAAATAAATCCTCATCACATTTATTGATACATTATTTTACAAAAATGGTGAGGACTACTAAACAATCCTTTCTAAAACCTTCATTCCATACCCCAGGCTGCACTTTCGCTATATTCTCGCCTCCTGAGAAAAATGGAACAAAAAGGAAAAGGGTGAGCTCAACTAGCTCAGTAAAGAATATTATGACTAAGATAATATACAACAAATTACCGTTAGTCTTCAACAGGGAAAAATTTAATAGAATACAATAGACAACAAATTTTAAATCAATATTCATAATGAAAATAATAATTCATTAGAAGAGTTAAGTAGAGAATGCAAACTACTATCTTCTATGTATGAATTTAAAAGTTCATCGTCTATCTTTTATCCCTGTAACATCAATCCATAAACATCTGGAATCAAATATTCATCTTTGCACTACAGGCCAAAGATATTCATCAGTTGGTCATGTTCATTTAAACACCTGTTCATCTTTGCACTACGGCCAAAGATATTCTTCAGAAATCATTCATCTTTGCACTACAGGCCAAAGATATTCAATAATATCATCATTTAAGACTGAGGATGATGAAAAATATTTTTTTTTTTTAAAGAAACGAATCCAGTGAAACAAAATGACAAGGATTAAGGATTAAGGATTCGTACTTTGTTTTATCCATGTTCAAAATACCTCCAAAAATAATCATAGTGGTGTAAAATTCAAGAATGATCAAAACATGGATACAATCAAAGCTAGTATCCAGAATAGATATTTTGGACGAAAAGAAGAAATTTTATTTTTCGATGAATAGTGCCATATACGTGAATAAAGGCCAGTATCGTGAATAGTAACTCGACACCAAAAGATAGAAATTCCACAAAAACATCTTCACGCTTACATGAATAGTACTCGTGAATAGTAACTTCGTGAATAGTAACTCATGAATAGTAACTTGTGAATAGTAACTCATGAATAGTAACCTTATACATGAAAAAGTTCCAAATTTGATAAAAGTTCCAACTAATATTTCAAAGATAATGATATTGAAGAAATAATATCATTTGAGAAGAAAATAACATCCCTTACCTCAATATAACCGTATTTCGACTAAATTTCTAGTATAGTCTACGTGAAACTCGCTCAGATATAGCAACACTCAAAGTATCAAAATACTCATAAGAATACATTTCGATAATCTAGAGAGAAAGAAAACTTGTTTTCGGTGTGATTTTCAATTCTAACCTAAGCGCCTATTTATAGAAAAAATCTTAGAAGCGCCAAAGGAGACTAAATAATAAAATATTATTATTATTATTTCTCACCTTCTACGCATGCCACCAACCAACTTGAAAAGCCATCACCATCTTTAAATAAATTGGCGTATTACATGTTGTAAAACAAAAGTGGGTCCCACCCATAATTTAATAAAATCATTTTATTCTAAAACTTCAACAATTCATAGAAAATAGACCGGTTATCGTAAAAATACGAATTTTATGTCCATTCTCTTTTGAAATCGAATTCTCTACAACTTTATAGAAGAAATTTTTCCAAATTCCAAACGAAAAATGACCAAAATCAAAGATACGGATAAGTTTTCTAATTTCCTTCTCTTCCTCTCTCTTTCTTCCTTTTCCATAATTCTCCACTAACTCTCTCTCTTCCCCACTTTCTTCTCTCTTACCCCACCACTTCTTCCACGCACACACACAAACACGCATATATATATATATATATATATATATACATTAAAATATTTACAATTATTAAATAATTCCAATTCTATCTTCTCTCTTCCACCTCATCTATTTATAAACCATGAATTTATTCAAAAATATCACCATCAATATATTATTAAAATAATATATTTAAATGAATTATTTTATCGAAAAAGATAAAATATTAATTTTCAACAATTGTCCTTTTAAAAATTTTTCTCCATCTATATCCATATAAAATCAATATTTTCCTCATCATATGAATCAATAATTAATTATTCACAAATAATATTACGAGAATCACAATATCGACAACCGTGCGGTTCAGAGAGAGGGGCTTTCAATAAGGATCTCTCCTACTCTGGCGCGCAATTAGGTGACCAAACCTCTCCTTGCTGCGAACTTTCTAGACATTGCCAATAATGTTTTCTAATAATATTATTCAGATAATATGAATTATTGCTCTCAGATAATGGAAAATCTTGTGTAATGACAATTATGAAACAACAAGAATATAAAATATCAACGCAACAATTATTGAATAAAATAAAATATTGAGCAAGAATTATCGTAACAATTATTGAGTAGTGCCTTCTTCACGTAAGAATCAATAATTGGTGCAATACGCAAAGTATCTTCTTGTTCAACAACGCCAGATTAGTGTGTTTTAACCACCGGGTATTCCAACAAGATAAACTTGGTAACAACTACACGCTCGTTATTTTTAAACAACTTATATTTGTCGTTTTCCTCATCCAATCGCTTTCAGTTATGGAGCCCACACATGGTCGGCTTACTGGTCGCACGAATATTCCCGACAAAGATTTAATATTCCACGACCAAACGAATATTCCCAACAACAATGAATATTTTATAACCACTTGCTTATTTTGAAATATTTGCGTATTTAACCCCTAACTATCCACATTAATCAAATCAACCCTTACTATTTCAAAATAATAAAGAGAAAATTAAATTTCATTAATAATAAGTTGGGGTCTTACACAATGCTTTGGTCAAACCCCACGCCTTGTGCCTTGCATGCCGTCCGTCCGTCGGTAGAGTAGGGTTTCAAGTTCTAAGGGTGGGACATGATATATAACTTTTTGGACAAAATTTGTTTAATAAATTATCAGATTTTATTTTAAGTTATTATCAATACTACGTAGTTTTGACGCGTCCTAATGGTAATAAACTGCATACTCGTTGTATAAATTACTCTATATGGGCGCACAAAACAGAAGGTATCTTCCCTCCCGTTCTCTGAGATAATTTTCTCTGCCTCGTTCTTTTCTTTTTACATAAAGATATAATTCCTGCTTACGCAAGATATATTTTCCGTTCCTGTTGCAGCAATAAATTCCCGTTTCCTGTTCTCTGAAAAAAAACATTGTGCAGTAAGATTTATTTTAATCTGTTTTAAGTTTACTTCATTCATGCATCATTAGTATTATTCTCGGTTCAGTACATAACATAAATATTGGTTCGAAGTGTTCTTAATTTTGAAGTGCTTCAAATTAAGAACTGGAAATCCGTTTTATATTGGGAAGCAATTATTCAATTAACCCTTAGCACCTGTGAGGGAATAAATTTGCTTTAAGGAGACTTTGTGAATTCAAAGGACTCTGATTTATTTATTAATATTTTCTGTGTTATATATATATAAAATTATGTTCTGCATTTTATTATATTTATATATATTAAATAATACTATATATTACAGATAAAAATCTTAAAGCAAATTTATATTTTTTTACGTAATTGTAGTATTGTTTTATGTGAATGAAAATCGATTTCTAAAATAAATTTTTCGTAGATATACTATTTTATAGAATAATATTTTAATGTAATATTTATTGCATGTTAATATATAATATTCTATAATCGTAGTATTATTTAATCATTAATATTCTCGCAAATTGTTTGCATGTTAATAGATCTTATTCATTATTATATATATATATATATATATATATATATGTATATGTATTAATTGTTTGCATGTTAATTACATTATTTTATATATGCGAATATTATATATGTATTACATGTAAACCGATTCATATATTATGTTCCATGTTATTTTGTATTACATTATATGTATTGGATTTTAACAAAACCTAACCAACTATAGAATACAAATCAAAAATGTAAATTTGTAACCCGAAAAGTCAGAAAATTTGGAAAACAGACATTCTATAAATAGAATTTTTTGCAAAATAAATTGTTAACAGATTTTGTAAACAAATTTTCTACAACAAAAAATTTTGTAAACAAAATTAATTGTTTGAATTCTGTTAAATTTTGTACAACAGAAATTTGTTTCTATTTATTGATAATTGTCCTTTTTGTATAACAGAAATGGCATCTACTAGTACCATTCCTACCGTGAGTGTGTCTCATGGAGAAAAGCCTGAAAAATTCAATGGAACTGATTTCAAGCGTTGGCAACAAAAAATGCTCTTCTATCTCACAACACTGAACTTGGCAAGGTTTCTACAAGAGGACTGTCCTACTCTTGTTGAAGGGGAAACTGACAAGGAAAAAATGGATGCAGTTGATGCATGGAAACATGCAGATTTCCTTTGTAAAAATTATGTGATGAATGGTTTAGATAATACATTATATAATGTATATTGTACAATTCAAACTGCAAAAGAACATTGGGAATCTTTAGACAAGAAATATAAAACTAAAGATGCTGGCATGAAAAAATTTATTGTTGGTAGATTTCTTGACTATAAAATGGTAGATTCTAAAGCAGTTATCACTCAGGTTCAAGAATTACAAGTAATTCTACATGACATTCATTTTGAAGGAATGTCATTAAGTGATTCATTCCAAGTTGCTGCAATGATTGAGAAACTTCCACCATCATGGAAAGACTTCAAGAATTATCTGAAGCATAAACGCAAAGAGATGAATCTTGAAGAATTGATTGTGCGACTTAGGATTGAAGAGGACAATTGAGGATCTGAGAAGAAGAGTGGAAAAAACTTCATTGAATCAAAGGCAAATGTGATAGAACAAAGGCCAAACAACAACAACATGAAGCGTGAAGGCAAAGATACCTTCAAGGCCAAGAAGAAATTCAAAGGCAAATGCTTCAACTATGGCATTCCAGGACATAAATCAAGTGAATGTCGCAAGCCAAAGAAACTCAAGAAAGAATAGAAGGCTCAAGCAAATGTGACAGAACTGGAAAAGCTTTCTAAAAATGTTTCAGACATGAATCTTTGTGCAGTTATATCTGAATGTAACTTGGTAGGAAACCCCAAAGAATGGTACGTGGACACTGGGGCTACTCGCAACATTTGTTCCAACAAATGGATGTTTTCTACTTACAAACCAGTAGAAAATGATGATCAACTCTTCGTGGGTAACTCCTCAAGTTCAAAGGTTGAAGGACATGGAAAGATTGTACTGAAAATGACATCTGGCAAAGAACTGACTTTGAATGAAGTGCTTCATGTGCCAGATATCTGCAAAAATCTAGTTTCTGGATCACTACTTATCAAGAATGGCTTTAAGTTGGTGTTTGTGTCTGATAAATTTGTACTTACTAAAAATAATATGTTTGTAGGAAAGGGCTACATGAATGATGGGCTCTTTAAGATGAATGTTATGACTGTTGTACCGAAGTCTATTGATAATAATAAAATTAATTCTTCTGCTTACTTGTTAGAATCTTCAAATATATGGCATGCTAGATTAGGACATGTTAATTATAATACGTTGCGTAGATAAATTAATATAGAGTTCTTGCCTAAATTTGATATTAATCTAAAACATAAATGTGAAATTTGTTTGGAATCAAAAATGACAAGATTACCCTTTCATTCTGTTGAAAGAAAAACTGAACCTCTAGATTTAATTCACACAGATATATGTGACTTAAAGTTTGTGCAAACAAGAGGTGGAAAAAAATATTTCATAACCTTTATTGATGATTGCACAAGATATTGTTATGTATATTTGTTGAGAAGCAAAGATGAGGCTGTAGAAATGTTTCAACTTTATAAAAATGAAGTTGAAAATCAACTTAGCAAAAAGATTAAAGCAATAAGAAGCAATAGAGGTGGTGAATATGAATCACCATTTGAAGAAATATGCTCTACTCATGGTATTATTCACCAAACTATCGCTCCTTATTCACCTCAATCTAACGGTATTGCTGAACGCAAGAACCGAACATTGAAAGAAATGTTGAATGCTATGTTAAACAGTTCTGGAGCACCCCAGAATTTGTGGGGGGAAGCTTTGCTTTTTGCCAATTATATTCTTAATAAAGTACCTCATAAGAAAACTCACAAAACACCTTATGAATTATGGAAATGTCATAGACCTTGCTATAAATACTTACGAGTGTGGGGGTGTCTAGCAAAAGTGATGGTCCCTAAACCTAAAAGGGTTAAGATAGGACCAAAAACAATTGATTGTGTATTCATTGGTTATGAAAATAACAGCAGTGCTTATCGCTTTCTTGTTTATAAATCTGAAATTTCTGATATTCATGTTAATACTTTTATTGAATCAATAGATGCATCATTATTTGAAAATATGTTTCCATATAATATGAATAATGATACAAATTCAAACAAAAGACCTTTGGATGCTACAAGTAATAATCCTGAAAATATAGACAAAGAGTCTGTATTGGATGAACCTAGACGTAGCAAAAGAGCAAGGACTTCAAAGTCTTTTGGTCCGGATTTTCTAACATATTTGTTAGAAAACAATCCTCAAACGTACAAGGAAGCAATATCCTCTCCAGATGCTTCTCATTGGAAAGAAGCTATTAATAGTGAAATTGAGTCCATTATGCAAAATCATACATGGGAATTGGTGGATCTTCCACCTGGTTCCAAACCCTTAGGGTATAAATGGATCTTCAAAAAGAAGATGAAAGCCGATGGTTCAATTGATAAATACAAAGCAAGGCTTGTTGTTAAAGGCTATAGACAAAAGGAATGATTGGATTATTTCGACACTTATTCACCTGTTACAAGAATTACATCTATTCGGATGCTAATAGCAATAGTATCTTTAAATAGACTTGAAATACATCAAATGGATGTAAAGACTGCATTCTTAAATGGTGAATTAGATGAAGAAATATATATGGAACAACCCGAAGGTTTCATAGCTCCTGGACAAGAGAGGAAAGTATGCAAACTTGTTAAATCCTTGTATGGATTAAAACAAGCACCAAAACAATGGCATGAGAAATTTGATAATGTTATGTTATCAAATGGATTTAAAATCAATGAGTGTGACAAATGTGTTTATGTCAAAAGCACTCAAAAGGAATATGTCATTGTTTGTCTTTATGTGGATGATATATTAATCATGGGTAGCAACAATGAAGTTATCAACTCTACCAAACGTATGTTGTCAAATAGATTTAACATGAAAGACTTGGGGGTTGCTGATATAATATTAGGAATCAAGATTTCTAGAACATCTGATGGAATTATATTATCTCAAACTCATTATATTGAAAAAATACTTGAAAATTTTAATAAGTATAATATAATTCTAAATAAGACCCCAGTTGATATAAATCTTCATCTAGCTAAAAATGAAGGTGATAGCATATCTCAATTAGAATATTCTCGTATAATAGGCAGTTTAATGTATGTCATAAACATCAGATTAGACCGTATATAGCTTATTCTGGTAAGTAAGCTAAGTTTCAGATATCTGAGTAATCCAGGTAAAGATCACTGGAAAACTATTTTGAGAGTTTTAGGATATTTAAAACATACTCAAAAATATAGACTGCACTATACAAGATATCCAGCAGTATTGGAAGAATATAGTGATGCTAATTGGATATCTGATAATAAAGACTCGAAATCTACACGTGGATATGTCTTTACCTTGGAAGTGCAACGGTATCTTGGAAATCCTCAAAACAAACGTGTATTGCTAGGTCTATAATGGAATCAGAATTCATTGCGTTAAACAAAACTGGAGAAGAATCTAAGTGGCTTCGTAATTTCTTAGAGGATATTCCAAATTGGTCAAGACCTGTGCCAGCTATATGTATACACTGTGATAGCCAATCATCGATTGGAAGAGCATGAAGTCATTTTATATAACTGTAAGTCACGCCATATCTGACGAAGACATAATACCATTAGACAATTGCTCTCAAATGGAATTATCTCAATTGACTATGTAAAGTCAAAAGATAATATTGCGGATCCGCTTACAAAAGGTTTAACAAGAGAGCAAGTGGAAAAATCATCGATGGGAATGGGTTTAAAGTCTACTGTTTAAATAAGAGTCGTCATAGTGGCAACCCAACCTAGCTGACTGGAGATCCCAAGATCTAGGTTCAATGGGCAAACTGAACTATGTAGTACTCAGTAAAGCACTGAGGAGATATTTACTCCTAACCATTCCTATTATGAGACAGTGCATATCTGCCTCGAGAATTAGGATAAGTTACGCTTTTAATGATTTTTATATCTTAAAATACGTTTAAGTGGAGTATTGCAGGATACTCTTGATAGAAGTCACCTACGTGAGTAAGAAGGGGGCCACTTCTGTGAGAATTTTGAAAGGCTGAATTCTCTAATATACTCACGGAACCAAGAGGTGTTTCAAGGCCAAAATGAACACAAACGTGAGAACCAACTATGTTTGAAGAGATATTTTGTGAATTCTATTGTCTTGGTTTACAAGAAAAGCTGACAGTTCAAAGACATCATGTCTACTGATTAGCCAAGTAAATCTGATAGAATTTACTAGGGCAAGTTCAAAGCCACTAGGCTACTTAACCCGATGAAGTATCTTTTCTCATGTACTCGAACTAGTGTCTGCATATTCATAACATATTTTTTTTCTACATGATATAAAGCCAATTTTACATTCATGTGGGGGATTGTTGGAAATGGTATTTGAAACATTAAATATTAGAGCATTTTGAGGCTCAATTAAACAAGGGACCCACATTCCAAAAATGTCGGATTTTTGCACAAATGCGTTCTCCTCAACGAGGAGTATAACGTGGTATATTTATGTATTCAAATCCATTAAGAATTGAATGAGAAAATTGACCCCAAAGTCACTACTTGAAATGGTGAAAACTGCAAAGTCCCACATAGGGCATTAGAAGAAAAAAATGAAGTCTTTATATATGGGATGTTTGCTCAATGGGAAGGGCCCCAAGGGGGGCCCCAAGGGGCACCCCACTTTTATGGAAGGGAGAGGACCTAGCCAAGGCTTGGGTCAAACCAAACGCGGCGCGTCTGGCCTGCCGCCGTCCGTGAAGCCGAAAGCTCGGGTTCGGGCTGGTGGGTGGGACATGATATATAACTTTTTTGGACAAAATTTGTTTAATAAATTATCAAATTTTGTTTTAAGTTATTATCAATACTACGTAGTTTTGACGCTTTCTAATGGTAATAAATTGCCTACTCATTCTATAAATTACTCTATATGGGCGCACAAAACAGAAGGTATCTTCCCTCCGGTTCTACAGATAATTTTTTCCCGTTCCTGTTCTTTTTCCGTTGTAGTATAATTCCCGTTCTGCACGGTATATTTTCCGTTCCTGTTGCAGCAATAAATTCCCGTTTCCCGTTCTCTGAAAAAAAACATTGTGCAGTAAGATTTATTTTAATCTGTTTTAAGTTTACTTCATTCATGCATCATTAGTATTATTCTCGGTTCAGTACATAACATAAATATTGGTTCGAAGTGTTCTTAATTTTGAAGTGCTTCAAATTAAGAACTGGAAATCCGTTTTATCTTGGGAAGCAATTATTCAATTAACCTTTAGCACCTGTGAGGGAATAAATTTGCTTTAAGGAAACTTTGTAAATTCAAAGGACTCGAATTTATTTATTAATATTTTCTGTGTTATATATATATAAAATTATGTTCTATTTTATTATATTTATATATATTAAATAATACTATATATTACAGATAACAATTATAAGTTTCTATTGATACTTGGATCATATTCATTGAAAAAGTTCAAATTGCTCGGGCTCGATTCGAAATCGTGCTCGACTCAATAGCTAAATGAGTCTCAATCAAACCTTATTTTATACTCGATAAACTTTGTGAACCAAATTTGAGCAAGTCAATACTCGAATAAATGAGCATCAATCAAACCTTATTTTATACTCCCTCCGTGTGACGCCCCCAAAATAGGTATACATCACCCATTCTGAGTTGTCAATACATGGTACAGAAACAACTACAACTTTATTATTACAACAGTAAAACCGTGAGTTTGAATACAAATATTATCTTCTAGACAATATCTATACTCAAATAAATCCTCATCATATTTATTGATACATTATTTTACAAAAATGGTGAGGACTACTAAACAACTCTTTCTAGAACCTTCATTCCATACCCCGACTCGTACTCGCTATATTCTCGTCTCCTGAGAAAAATGGAACAAAAAAGAAAAGGGTGAGCTCAACTAGCCCAGTAAAGAATATTATGACTAAGATAATATACAACAAATTACCGTTAGTCTTCAACAAGGAAAAATCTAATAGAATACAATAGACAACAAATTTTAAATCAATATTCGCAGCGGAAATAATAATTCATTAGAAGAGTTAAGTAGAGAATGCAAACTACTATCTTCTATGTATGAATTTAAAAATTCATCGTCTATCTTTTATCCCTGTAATATCAATCAATATATATCTGTAATCACATATTCATCTTTGCACTACAGGCCAAAGATATTCATCAATTGGTCATGTTCATCTAAACACCCGTTCATCTTTGCACTACGGGCCAAAGATATTCTTCAGAAATCATTCATCTTTGCACTCTGAGCCAAAGATATTCCATAATATCATCATTTAAGAATGAAGATGATGAAAAATATTTTAAAAAACGAATCAAATGAAACAAAATGACAAGGATTAAGGATTAAGGATTCGTACTTTGTTTTATTCACGTTCAAAAATACCTCAAAAATAATCACAAAGTGGTGTAAAATTCAAGAATGATCAAAACATGGATACAATCAAAGCTAGTATCCGAATAGATATTTTGACGAAAAGAAAATTTTTATTTTTCGATGAATAGTCTTAGATTCGTGAATAGGCTTGTGATATCGTGAATAGTAACTCAGACACCAAAAGTTCCAAATTTGATAAAAACTTCAGATCAATATTTCAACATAATGATATTGAAGAAATAATATCATTCTAAAAAAAATAATATCCCTTACCTCGAAAGATTAGTACTTTAATTTGGAATCTAGGGTATAGTCTTTGAAGGGACTTCACCGCCTAACAATACTCAAAGTATACTCAAAATACTCACAAGAATACGCTTCGATAATATAGAGAGAGAAAACTTGAGTTTAGTGTGATTTTCAATTCTAACCCAAGACCCTATTTATAGAAAACGCTAGAAGAACAAAAAGCGTAAAATTTAATAAAATATTAATATATATTAAAATTTCTACGCCAACCTTCCTAGATCTGATCTCAGCTCATTATGCACATGTTGTAGCCCATAAAACAAACAAAAAACGTTTTTATTATTTAAAATATTTTAAACTTCCAAAAATCAATTATTTCGGAGCTTCGAAACTTCAATAATTCATAATAAATAGCCCTTCTATCAGAAAATTTGAATCTCGCGATTTTTTATAGGAAATTCAATTCTCTACAACTTTGCAGAAGAAAGTTTTTCCAAATTCCAAACAGAAATTGACCGAAATTCACAAACGGGGATTTTTACAGTTATAATCAAATTTCCGTCAATAAATGGGGTCCATTGACATGTTTTAACATGTTTTAAACATTTATTGCAACAAAAATACTCTTCCTCCTCGTATACTCATATATTCCATATTCGATTTGTAAAAATATCACCATTATTATATTATTAAAATATAATAATATATTTAAATGAATTATTTTATCGGAAAAGATAAAATTTCAATTTTCAACAATTGTCATATTAAAAATTTTCTCCATCTATATCCACATAAAATCAATATTTTCCTCATCATATGAATCAATAATTATTTATTCACAAATAATATTCTGTAATCATAATATCGACAACCGTGCAGCTTTCAGGAAAGAGGGCTTTCAATAAGAATTTCTCCTTACTTGGCGCGCAATTAGGTGACCAAACCTCTCCTGAGGCGTAACTTTGTAGACATTGCCAATAATGTTATCTAATAATATTATTAGGATAATATGAATTATTGCTTCGATAGTGAAAAAATCGTAATGACAATTATTCAAACAACAAAGAATATAAAATATCAACGCAAAGCAATTATTAAATCAATAAAATCTTGAGCAAGAATTATCGTAACCATTATCGAGTAGTGCCTTCTTACGTAAGAATCAATAATTGGTGCAATCACGGTGCTTCTCGTGTTTTAACCACCAGAGTATTTTAACAAGATTAATCTGTAATAACCACGCCACTTATTTTTGTCGTTTTCTTCATCCAATCGCTCAAGTTATGGGGCCCACACACCGGGGCTGCGGCACCGTCGCATTTAATATTCCGACAAAGCATTTAATATTCCACGACCAAACGAATATTCCCAAACAACAATGAATATTTTATAACCACTTGCTTATTTTGAAATATTTGCGTATTTTACCCCTAACTATCCACATTAATCAAATCAACCCTTACTATTTCAAAATAATAAATAGAGAAAATTAAATTTCATTAATAATAAGTTGGGGTCTTACACTCCGTCCTATGATAAAAATCCTTATTACTATTTTGGGTAGTCCCATGTAGGGGTGTGCATGGTGCCGTTTGAAGTCAAAATCGCACCCGAAACCGCTTGTGATTGGTGCGGTGCGGTTTTAAAGTGTGCGGTGCGATTTTAATGGGTGCGATTTCGGTTCCAAAACCAATTGAAATAACAAAAAAGTATAAGTCTTCAATAAAATTTAACATAAAACTTACATCGAGCAATTAACTTAGTGACAGAGTCGACAATGAAAATTATATCAAGCATGCTTTAAAACTAAAACATAAGCTATACAAAACAATGGAGAACATATATTCGATAACAAGCAAGAATGTTTATCTAGTTCCCCAAAAATTAAAAGTAAATACTGGAGATAGAATGAAATTCTATCTTATATATTGCAGGGAGGACTTATAGAATATAATCCTAACTATACCTAATTTGAAAAATAATCTATTAAACTATTACTATTATAGCATTGACATTAACCAATGCATCAAGTGCTCGAGCCCCTCAACTATAAGCCCCTCCAATAACGCATCAAACAAATTCGAAATTCCAATACCCAATTGCTTAATTTTTGACTCTATAACCTCTAACATCTTCTCTTCAATTGGTGAAAAAATGACAATGCAAGACTGGGGTTTTCCCTGAGTGTGTTCAAGTGAAAAGTAACTTTAGAATTTACTAGAGATAATATATACATACACACACATTGTGCGGTTTCGGTTTTATGCGTGCGGTTTTGGCTAGTAACCAAACCGGAACCGTAAATTTGGTTATTCAACCCTCCTAAAACCGCCACATACGCCGGAACCATCGGTGCGGTTTTAATTGGTGCGGTTTGTACGGTTTTTGGTGCGTTTTCGGTTCCAATTTGGTTACTTGCTCAGCCCTAGTCCCATATTAAATGTTCATTTTTTTTAATAACCAAATTTTTACACATTTTTTTCTATTATACCCGTATCATTAAATATATTATATTTTTTTTATTCTAATTCTATCTCCATATTTAATAAGTATAATTAGTTATTTGCTAAAAATATTTTGAATTGAAAAATTATAAAGTCACCCCACTCATCTATAATATGTATAATTAGTTATTTGCTAAAAATATTTTGAATTGAAAAATTATAAAGTCACCCCACTCATCTAATGACATTATTATGAGCAATTTTTGTCATTTTATTTATTTCTTGATATGCTTGAAAAGTCACCCGGACTTTTAGACGGAGAAAGTATTGAACCTTATGAGTGCCGGTTCGCCGCATGTTCAAGCTTGAAGAAGCTATTCCGTAATCCGAGCTCTCAATTCAGTTCCCTCCTACTCCGTTTTCTCAACAGGTAACCTCCCGTCCCCCGCCTCTTTTTTCCTTTTTCAATTCCGAACTCTAATCCCTTTTGTGAACCTTATGAGTGCCGCATATTCAAGCTTGAAGAAGCTATTCCGTAATCCGGGCTCTCAATTCAGTTCCCTCCAGCTCCGTTTTCTCAACAGCTAACCTCCCGTCCCCCGCCTCTTTCTTCCTTTTTCAATTCCGAACTCTAATCCCTTTTGTGAACCTTATGAGTGCCGCATATTCAAGCTTGAAGAAGCTATTCCGTAATCCGAGCTCTCAATTCAGTTCCCTCCTGCTCCGTTTTCTCAACAGGTAACCTCCCGTCCCCCGCCTCTTTCTTCCTTTTTCAATTCCGAACTCTAATCCCTATAAGCTCATATTCAACTGGTAAATCTTTCATTTTTGCTTATTATTATCTTTCCGATCAAACATTTGTTTGATATATAAGCCAATTTACATGATGATTGTAAAAACATACTTGAATTCTCACTTTCACTTGTTCATCTCTTCTCAACGCCGACACCATGCCTTCATGAAACTATTCTCTTCAAGCCCACATGTCAGTTTGAGTTCCATTTTCAAACCCACTGATGATTTACATAAAGTAGATACCCAATTAAGAGGACTATGTGAAAAATCCAAATCACAATTAATTGATGCCGTTTCTCTTTTTTACCATGTTGTTGATTCGGGTCTAACCCCTTCTGGGTTGTCCTGTAATTTCCTTGTTCAAACCCTTGCACGAAATAATGAGTACAATTTGGTTTTCAAAGTTTGTAATAGGATGTCCCAAGTTGGAGTTTTACCAAATTTTCTTTCGTTGGGTGCCTTGATTGAGTTTTTTATGCAATCCGGTAAGCCAGAATTTGCAACTGGAGTTGTGGGGTTGATATTGAAGCGCGGTTATAATGTTAATATTTATCTTGCCAATGTTATATTGAAAGGGTTTTGTTTAAAGAATGAGGTTGTTAAGGCAACGGAATTTTTTAGAGAATTTAGTAAGAATATTGTGTTCCCGGATATAGTTAGTTTTAATACTCTTATTAAGGGACTATGCAAGGCTAAGAAATTGGAAGAAGCTTTTGATTTGAAGGTAGAGATGGAGGCACGCAATTGTGCTCCAGATTTGGTTACATACACTGTGTTGATTGATGGTCTTTGTAAGGAGGGTAGGATGGATGAAGCAATGGGTCTATTGGATGAAATGAGGATGAAAGGTTTGGATGTAGATGTTGTTGTCTACGATAATCTAATACGTGGTCTTTGCTTCAGTGGAGATGTTGAAAAGGGGCAGGAGCTTCTAAATGACATGTTAAGTAAAGGAATTTCTCCCAATGTGAATATGTATAATAATTTGATGTATGCACTTCGTAAGATGGGTAAGTCAAAAGAAGCTGCTGCAATGCTAACTGGTATGATGGCACGTGGTATCCGTCCAAATGTTAAGACTTACACAGGTTTGATTGAAGGGCTCTGTAAAGAAGGGAAGGTAACCAAGGCTACCGAGTTACTGAATTTAATGCTAGAAAAGGGTGATGATCCTAGTAATATGACATACAATACTCTAATCAACGGACTTTGCAAGCAAGGATCAGTAATAGGTGCTTTCAAAATTTTGGGAATGATGATGGAGAAGGGTATGAAGCCAGATATATTTACTTACAATACGCTAGCGAGGGGGCTTTGTGAAAATGGTATGGTTGATGATGCATTGACACTTTTCAATTTGATGTTGAAGGACAAGAACTATACTGAGCCAGATGTTATTACTTATAATTTTCTAATCCAAGGTCTCTGCAAAGAAGGCCGTCTTAATGAGGCAGAAGATATCCATCACAGGATGGTTGAGAGTAAGAGATTTGGTAGTATAGTTACTTACAATGTGCTCATCGGGGCTTATCTAAAAGCAGAGAATATTGAAAAGGCTATAGGACTTTGGAAGCAAGTGCTTAATTTGGGATTAATTCCAAATTCATATACCTATAATCTTATAATCAATGGATTTTGCAAACTGAAAATGGTCAATATTGCAAAAGGTATTTTCAGTCGAATGAGAACACTAGGTCTGAGTCCTAACTTATTAGACTACAATACATTGATAGCAGCCTTATGTAGGGAGAGTAGTTTAGAGCAGGCCAAGAGATTGTTCCAAGAAATGAAGAATACCAATTGTGAGCCTGATGTTATCTCCTTTAATACTATCATTGATGCAACTCTCAAAGCAGGGGATATTCAGTTTGCCAAAGAATTACTTATGGATATGCATCAAAGGAGTTTAACCCCAGATGCTTTGACCTTTTCAATATTGATAAATAGATTTTCAAAACTAGGACAGTTGGAGGAGGCTAAAAGCATTTTTGAGAGGATGGTTTCTAGTGGCTTCACGCCTGACAACTTCAGTATATGATTCTTTACTAAAAGGTCTAGATGAGCGGGAAGTCAGAAGAAATTATTGATTTACTTGGTCAGATGGCTTCTAAGGGTATGGTACTAGACTCAAAAATAACTTCTACTATTTTGACGTGTCTCTGTCATTTCTCCGAGGATCTCAATGTAATGGAGCTCTTACCAAGTTTTCCCAAAGAAACTTCGAAAGGATCGAGTATTGCATGTGGTGAATTGTTGATGAAACTCCACAAGTCTCATCCTCAGCTGCAACTGTATGGCGCTTGATTTATTTCATTTCAAGAAATAGTTACAGAAGTCACAATGTCATTTGGTGCCGCTCTCGTGTAAGTCTTATAACATATATTTGAATCTTAAGTTACTCGTATATGCTCTGTATGGATTTATTTGGATATAGTCAACTTTGTCATAGTTGGAGCCTGGTGGATCCCTTTAAAGGTAGATTTACCAAATCATGCAAAAGCTCCTCATTGATCACTAATATTTAATATTTATCCTGGCCAATCTCTCTCTTTTGGAAATTTATTTTTTTACCTATGTGAATATGTGAGAGGTTGTTTCCGTTAATTTATTGTGTTCCTCAATTTAATTCATTATCAAATTTTCTTTCTTATCCTTAGTCGTGCTTGGGTGGACAGGTAGGAGAGGGAAAGGTGGGGAGTCGTTTTCCATGTTGTGTGGCCTGATCTCTTAATTGTTCCAAATATATTACAATCTATCTTTATTTTTGCTTACGTCTATAACAATCTATTAATTGTTCTAAATATATAATAATTGGGTTATTTTCCTAAATCATAATCAATTAAGACTTCTAAAGGTTGGCACTACTTTCCTTTCAATACCTCGTATTAACAGATACTGCTTACAATGCTACCTGAAACTTATCAGGTTCAAATATTAATATTATAGGCAAACAAGATAATCCTGGTCAAAGAACCTATGCAACAATCTGTCAAGACCAGAAATAGTTCAAATATTAATACTCGGACATCTTGAGATCGAGTCTCACTTGCAACAATTTGTCAAGATTATAAATGGTTCATCGGGACGCGGACGTAAGCGAAACTCCCGGTTATCAAAAAAAAAGAGATAATCCTGGTCAAAGAACCTATCCAATACAAATTCAAGTCATGTTCAAAAGTATTCTCTGAATAGGAGCGCTGATGTAAGCAACTTGCATTCATGGGATGCTTAATAGATTACTGTGCGATGACCTTGATCCATTCCACAGGTTGGTCTACTGGATACTATATCCAGTCTTGACTAAATTATATTGATGATATGTATCGAACAAGAAAAATAAAGTAGTTTTCTCAAAAAATGTGGTCAACTAGTGTGTAACATTTTGTGTTGTACATACTGTTGATATGTAAATGTACACACATTCTTGTTAACATTCAAACATTGGGATTCTGCCAAAGACTTCTATGTTTTCTTGTAAAGCACGATAAAGCTTCGGATCCACGTACATCTCATGTGACAGGATCACCCACCATGAGTGATATGCAATATAGAACAACTTGTATTGATTACAAAAAATTTAGGGTTAAATACACTTTTGTTATATCAAGTTTCATTTCATTCATAATTTGGCCCTTAAAGTAATTGAGCTTACTCATTACTAGTTTACTACATCAACTGCTGAATTGCATACAATGTCCCTCCAAATTCATTTTCCGGCAGCACCGGAATACCCGATTCGACCGACAACCCAATTGGTTTTATACGGTTTGACTTCATTAAAAAAATTAAAATAATTCTAAATACAATTAACCCCAAATTAAAATATTACTAAATACATTTAACCCCAAATTAAAATACTTATAAATATAATTCACCCTAAAATAATGTTGACTTTAAAAATAAAAAATTATACCAAATATTGTTTAACAAAAAATAATAAATTAAAAAAAAAGAAAAAACACTAATTTTTGTTGTTTATATTCATTAAATTTTAAACAATTATAAAATAAAATTTACGAAGATAATCAGAAACAAAAAATAAAACTAGAATGATAATTAAAGAAAATAAAATTTATTCTAAATAAGACTTATATAATATGAAGCAATTAAATTGTATTTGACAAAATATATAGGGAGAGTGGGAAAACCCCAACTTTTACAGTGTGAGAGAGTGATAAAGTGGGATTTAACCGCTTCGACACCAATGATGATGGCAAGATCTCCGCCGCCAAGCTCACCGACGTGATGTGGGACCTCAGATCGAACACCTCGTCGGAGGAAGTCTGTCGTATGATGGTCGAAATCGACACCGACTACGACGGATTCAGCAATGTTAAAAGATATGACGCATATATACCATAATTGTAGCTTCCTTAATCAGTGTGTACACATTACTGTAATTTAGAAATTACCATAACTGTAATTAGGATGTTTGTGTATATATAACAATCTATGTAATAGAAAGAATGAATATCAATGAAATCAGCCTCTCAATTTCTCCAAAAGTCCCATCTATTTTCTCCAACACACGACCAGTCCTTCTCATTTGCCTCGAGTTTTTGGTTGTGTGCGCTATGTTCATGATAAATCTCCCACTCCGGGAAAATTAGAACCCAAGACTCTTAGGTGTGTTTTCATTGGTTATTCTCCAACCCAAAAAGATTATAAATGTTATCCTCCTCCTCACAAAGTATTTCACTCGGGGTGTAACTTTTTGAGAATTAGAATCTTTTTATTCTTCTTCACCTTCTCTTCAGGGGAAGGATGTTATTGATGAGGAGAAGCTTCATCCTGAGGCTAGTATTACAAGTTCTACTATACTATCTTCTCCTGTTCTTGTTGTTGTTCCTGATAATTCTATACAGGGGGAGTTGCAGTTAGAAGAGACATGTGCTAGACAAAATAAGCCTGAGCATGAGCCTGAGTTAGGATCTATGTTTGAAGGGGCAAGAATAAGGTCACCATTGCTGAACCACTACACCAACCGTGCTTCGAACCTAGTCATGATAATGCTCATGGTGATAATCCTTCTCCTACTTGTTCTTCTGATGATTCTGACATTATTATTGCTCTTAGAAAAGGGGTTAGATCTTGTACTCAACATCATATCTCTAATTTCGTAACCTATAATAAATTATTTGCATCCTACCATTTCTTTGTTTCTTCTTTGTCTTCAATATCTGTTCCTCAGGGGTGGAGAGAAGCAATTAGTGATGAGAATTGGAAACAGGCTATGATTGAGGAGATGAATGCCCTGAAAAAGAATGATACATGAGAACTAGTTACTCTTTGTTACCGGAAAAAACCAGTTGGTTGTAAATGGGTATATACAGTCAAACAGAAGCCAGATGTGACAGTTGAGAGACTCAAAGCCAGACTAGTTGCAAAAGGGTATACTCAAACCCATGGAATTGATTACCAGGAGACACTTGCTCCTGTGGCGAAGATGAACTATGTTCGTACCATAATCTCATGTGCAGCAAACTTCGGCTAGGATATTCAACAATTGGATGTGAAAAATGCATTCCTTCATGGTGACTTAGAGGAGGAAGTATATATGGAAATACCCTCTGGTTTTGCTTCATCTGCCACCAAGGGTAATGTTTGTAAACTGAGAAAGACTTTATATGGTTTGAAGCAATCTCCCAGAGCATGGTTTGGTAGATTCCACAAAGCAGATCATACTCTATTTGTCAAACAGATTAACGATAAGACTACCATTCTTATTGTTTATGTTGATGACATTGTGGTGACATGGGATAATAGAGAAGAGATGGTTAATCTCAAAGCAAGTTTAGCCAAAGAGTTTGATATCAAAGATCTTGGTCCTTTGAAATATTTCCTTAGTATTGAAGTTGCAAGATCTTCCAGTGGGTTTTTTCTATCTCAAAGGAAGTATGTCCAATTCTTTTAACAGAAACTGACATGTTGGGATGTAAGCCTGTTGATTCTCCTATTAAGTTAATCATCATCTAGTAGGTGGCGTAGGACCTACGGTTGATAGAGAAAAATATCAACGTTTGGTGGGACGATTGATATATCTTTCTCATACTAGACCTGATATATCTTATGTTGTGAGAATAGTGAGTCAGTATATGCATTATCCTCGACATTGTCACATGGAAATTGTTTACATAATCCTGAGGTATCTCAAGTCTGCTCCTGGAAAAGGGTTATTGTTCGCACCACATGGTCATACGAGAGTTGAAGCTTTTTCCGACTTAGATTGGGCTGACTCTATAGAGGATCGTCGTTGTACATCAAGTTACTGTTCATTTGTTGGAGGTAATCTTGTTACTTGGCGTAGTAAGAAACAGTCCGTGATAGCAAGATCTAGTGCTGAGGCGGAATATCGAACTATCGCCTTGAGTATATGTGAACTAATGTGGCTTCGAACCTTACTAGAAGATTTGGGTGTTATAACCCAAAGGTCTATGCAGTTATTTTGTGATAATAAGGCAACCATTAGTATTGCAAACGACCTAGTACAACACGATAGAACGAAGCACATTGAGATTGACAGACACCTCATTAAAGAAAAATTAACTAGTGGTCTTATTTGCTTACCACAGAAATTCAGCTTGTTGATGTTTTAACTAAGGGTCTTAGTAGTAAGATGTTTCATCCACTATGTTTCAAGTTGGGTATGCGAGACATCTATACACCAACTTGAGGGGGAGTGTTAGAAGATATGACAGAGATATACCATAATTGTAGCTTCCTTAATCAGTGTGTACGCATTACTGTAATTTAGGAATTACCATAACTGTAATTAGGATGTTTGTGTATATATATCAATCTATGAATAGAAAGAATCAATATCAATGAAATCAACCTCTCAATTTCTACAAACAATTTCAAGGAGTTCACTGGATTCTGCAAGGGCGACGATAGAAATCCGAACAGCGATGGTGGCATGCAAGAGCTGAGTGGTGTTTGAGCTATATGATATCAATTAGAACAGACTCATCTTTTCATCCGAGTTTTATCAGATCTCGACTCGGTTGGGCGAGAAATGTACGAAGTCGGATTGCGTTAAGATGATCTAGACCGTTGATTCGGACGGTGATGGTTAACTTTAAGGAGTTCAAAACGATGAGTAATACATCTAAGGTCAAGATTTAGTTGGTTAAAGTTTTAAACGGTGGATTTAGGGGTCAGACACATGGTAATGTTGAAATTAGTTAGATTTGGTATTGGGTATGTTGGTGGTAGTGGGTGGTCCGATAGGGGCGGGCGGTGGTGGTGGTGGTGATGGAGGAGTTGATGATGGTAATGTCGTAATGGTGTTGGAGGAGTTGATGATGATAATGCCGTAATGGTGTTGGAGGAGTTGATGATGGTGATGGAGAAGTTTAGGGAAGACAGAATTAATGAGATTTTTTTTACATTATCAAGTCTTTAAATTAGTTATTATAGACATAGTTCCCTAGTATTTTTATTGTTTAATGAAGTCAAACCTTATTTTAACATGGTCAAACCGTATAAAACTTTTGTTTTACCGGCAATTTAGGTATTCAGTCAGTTTCAACCGGAAAACGAATTTGGGATGGGGACAGTGTATGCAATTTGGTAACTTAATATAACAAAAGTGTATTTAGGCCAAAAATTTATATGCTCCAAATCCTCAAGATTGGTTAACTTTTTTACTTAATAAAATAAGGAAAAAAAACATTAGTTTCAACTTTTGTAAACTTCAAAATTAATGGCGACATGAACATCAAATGACAGAATCAAGGGCGATGGTTTTACAACTTTCTTGAGACTGAATTATCCACTACCCCTTGGATTCTTAACTGTAGATGATTGATACCAAATAGCTACAATAACTCTCAATAATCAATGTGTAGTGTATTTGAAATTTACATCATTTTATTATGAACTAATACCCTAACTTTTCTTGGAAAACAAGAAAAGTACTAAAGAACCAAAAATGCCGTAATAAAATATTTAAAAATTAAAATTACTTAAATCCTCACTATTCAACAAAAACATCTAATAATAAGATAATTAAAGAATAATTCATTCTGCACATATATCGAATTTTAGCTCTTTCATCTCTGTTGTCACCTTCACTCGCAGTCTAAAAGTCTTTGGGTGTTGGGAGAAGAATGAAATAGACAATCATTGCAAATTTGAATATGTGAAAAAGAAGTTTAAATATTAAAATGGAGGTACTGAATTTGTATTGATTTCATACTATGATCTCTCAAAAATTGGGTGAGGTTTGACAAGTGGGCAACTTGTAATTATAGAACATTATCATCGTTTAAAAGCGCCTTAAAAATTATTTAATATTTGGATACTTCACAATTGCGAATCTAAATATGGAAAAAAACTACAAATTGTTGAAGAAATTTTTTTTATATAGGTATACAAGGGGGAGACGGTATACATCATATCATTTTCTATGGTTTTCTTGTATTCTCTACCCTAAGTAGTAAGTACTATAACGGTCTCTTTATACAGAAGACTCTCTCTATCTCTCTCACCGGAGTCGTTGATTATCTACTATTCTTCGCCTAGATAATCTCATATTCTCATCTTTCTGTACTTCTGGTGGTTCATGTGATGAGGATGGAAGCAAGAGAAATTTAATATTATTGGGTTTATTGTTATATATTATTATTTATGGATGATTTTAATGTAATTAGTTTATTTTGTAGATAATATTAGGATATATTTAATTATATTAGTAGAATACTCTAGAATATTAATTATTAAAGGTAGCAGGTAATTACTAGGATTTTATTTTCTTATTTAATTAGGTTACTTAATATTTTACTTGGCCTCCAAGTATTAGAGTTTTTCCTATTCTTATATAAACAGTTGTAATCCATCATGGGAAAATATTGAATGATTATATTATTGAAATGAGTCTTGTGCTTTGTGGCTTTTAGCCTCTTTTATCTCCTTTGAATCTTCTTTATTATTTCCTCCACCCTTGTCGTACATCAGTTCTCCCCTGCTGAAAAGAATTCGTCCTCGAGTTAGGACCTGAACAAGGATACCATCTTCATTAGGAAGTCGCTTGAGAAGAAACGATCCGGCAACATGCTTTAACTTCACGGGAGTTGAATCTTTAGCAGGCATCAACTTCATCTCATAACCATCATGCTTGAACGAATAAGTGTTGTTGTATCCACAATGTTGTACCTTTTTGTCACAAAGCCATGGTCTTGCTAACAATATATGACAAACTTTCACTAGTAGAACATCACATTCAACTGAATGAACCAATTTAACAATGGAGTAAGTCACTAAACATTTTTCATGAACTTCAAGGTTGGTGTTGTTTACCCATGCAACTTTGTACGGACTTGGATGCGGCTCCTTCTTCATTCTAAGTTTGCGAACAACATCTTCAGAAACAACATTTGTGCAACTCCCAGAATCAATAATCAAGCTACATAAACGGTCATTGCAACGAACTCGAGTCTCTTTATCTCGACGAGTAGTGAAAAGGGGACGAACAAGAAGACTATGCTAATCATCATCATAATCATTGTCACTCCATTCATGCTCATATTCTAGTTCAGCTTCTAAACAAACTAACGCATCACCTCGTGGTTCTGTAGCAACCAATGCCTCTTTACCAGCAAAAGTAACCAACCTGTTTGGAAAATGAGCAGGAAAGTGTCCACGACCGCCACAAGCACCACAATGAATTTATGTGCTAGGTTTATTGTTGAAATTGTTGGACATGTTGAAATTGTCATGGCGGAGAAGAACGACCCTGATTGTTGGAACTAGAAGAGCCATTAGTAAAATTCGACGAACCATTACCTCGATTATTGTACAAAGATGAACCAGTACTGCGGTTGTTGAAAGAGGATGGACTATTCTAGGATTTGTCAACAACTCCACTAGTGTGTTTAGATGAACCATTCTCCCTTTGATTGTAATTCGATACGAAAGGTCTCTTAACAAATTTGGTAGACAGTTCTTCCTCAACTTGATATGTAGCATATCACTCAACGTAGTGCATATATTTCCAGAAATCTTATTTGCTATCTTGAAATTCAAACCCTTTCTGTACCTAGCAACAACTTTTTCATCATCAAATTCACATCGAGTGCAAATAATAAAACTTAGTGCTGTATTCCTCAACGGATAGGTTGTCTTGTCCCAAATTCATGAAGATAATGTGATTGCACTGCTTGTAATTGGTTGGGAGAAAGTGTTGTTCCATGACAAGCTTCATCTCTGCCCAAGTTTGTACATTTTCCACCATACACGAGTTGTTCCTCTGAGTTTGGCTTCGGCAAAATAAACTTTTTGGGCCTCACTCATGTTGTACCATTTGAAGAAACTCTCTAAGCTATGCACCCATCGATGTTATGGTCACCATAATTGTCACATCGAGGACGAGTTTTTTTCAAAGGCGAAGAGAATGATGAGGATGGAAGCAAGAGAAATTTAATATTATTGGGTTATTATTATATATTATTATTTATGGATGATTTTAATGTAATTAGTTTATTTAGTAGATAATATTATGATATATTTAATTATATAAGTAGAATACTCTAGAATATTAATTATTAAAGATAGTAGGTAATTACCAAGATTTTATTTCCTTATTTACTAAGGTTACTTACTATTTTACTTCTATATAAATAGTTGTAATCCATCAAATTAACCACAAAAGTTTGACATATTTCACTAAATTTTACTTTACATTAACTTTTAACAGCATTACTTGCCATATCCACGCCTTCGTTTTTATAATTTGTATTCTTTTATTAATGAACTTCTAGGGAGTAAGTAGCGTGACTGGGACGGGCATTCCAACTATATCGAATGAAGGCTTATCACTTCATTCCAAAGATATCTGACCTACAGAGGAGAATGCCATGACAATTTACCCAGTAGATATAGATCTTTATAGAACAAACCCCTTCTTGCTGACGACTCACAAGATTCCATCCTGCCAAATGGCCCTTACGTCTCAACATAATTCACTATATTTTTCATTCACCCTACCCTTTCCACAATTGAATCTAAGCAGAAATGTTTAAGATCTTGAAAAGAAATTGACCTAGAGGATAGGATTGCTAAGAAGTTGTAAAGTCATGTACCCATATATGTTATGGAATCATTTGATGATACTGGCATCTGACAATCCACTGCAGCAGCATATATGTATTATTAAACCATCTTCTATAATTTAGTGAGAATTGTAAAGTAATAGATGGAGAGATTAATACCTGCTTATTCTGGACTTCACCAAGATAAGCTTCAAAAGAAAGGATTTTGGTCTTGGCTCTGCTGTATCATATTATGCAACACTGTCTCAAGATATCGTAATTGGGCTTAAGATATGTTGTTGCACTTGTTGTTTTGGACGACTGTTGTAGTACTCTTTAATATCTAAATCGAATATATGAACCAGATTCGAAAGAGCCTCTACTTTTATTTGTATGCTTCTTACTGGTATTCAATTTATTTATATTACATTGCTGCACCAGAATCAGTGGGTTTGCTTACAGAACTTAATGATGCAGTTGAACAGCTTGAAAACATAGTTAATCCGCTACTAAGCAAGGTGTCTTGTTCATCATGTTACTTGTTATGTCAATTCATATACTACATAATTGAATGCATCTCGAGCTAAATGGTTGTGGATGTTTAGAAATTCGGATGGCGTGTAGAAAAATATGGATGTCATATTGAAAAATAGATTGATTGATCTATTTCCTTTCTGTTTATAAAGATTAGGATCACATAAAATTACTCCCTAACTTTCTGTGGTATGCTTATGTTTCGCCCGTCCCTCTAAGATGTAATCATTTTGTGGACTTCAAATTATTTATGAATGTATTTGATGGGAGTTTTACTTATCAAAAGAAAAAAAGAAAGAAAAGTATTTGATATGATTAGATATGTGGCTTTTGAATTTTTTTTGGCTTCAGATATCACTTGTTTGACCAGTAAAACTGTAGTCCTCATTTCCTTTATTGATTCTTAAGGAGCTTTTCTCTTCGGTTATGTGCTAGATTTCCTTGGTGACATTTTATTTTTATTTTATGATGGCTTATTGCATGTAGCTCTTGTGTGTTTGATATCATGGTAACATCTTTTATTTGTTGTGAAGGTTAGAGAAGGTGAGATTGCCAAGAAAGGGGAGAATAAAATATTTGGAGCTGAAACAACTTCTTTGGCTGTCTTATTGCCAAGCTATGAAGCTACTACTTTTTATCTTCTCAAGTCTGAAGGACAGCCTGTTTGGGATCATCCTGTTATTGCTCGCCTTGTGGATATTAAGATTTTGTTGGACAAGGTTAAAGTATTTCTCTTTAGTACGGTCAGTTTTAAATTTGAGGTTTAATGTAGTTTGAAATATGTAAAAGAGAAAAGGGAAGGAAAAGATTCCCATGAAGTCTAGAAATCTACCTTAAATTACATAAAGAGTGAAATACTGTCCTCTTTTCTCAGACATATATTGACGCACTTAGTTACACCACCTTTGGCAGTGGGGACTAAGATGCCCTCCCTTGATCATATCCTGGAAATATTTGATATATGCATTGCACATATTGGTCTGATATTTGTTTGATTCCGTGGTAGACCTCTTGGTATAGTACTATTGCTAATTATTCATAGACCACATTGATTATTTTGTTTAAACTGGTCTCTCAAGTAATTATTGATGTATTAATGTTGTGTGTATTTCTATATAGACTAAACCAACCGGAACAATGAATTTTCGCGAGAGCTTTGGGGATGGGAGGGGTGTTAAAAATTCCCACACTACACGTTTTGACTACTTAAATCTGACATCTAGTTATATGCTAAATTTTTTCAGGCATATTTGCTCTTGGTTTTAATGGTTATGTAGCAAGTACAAAAGTATACATGTTAATATGTCAGTTAGATAAGGTTAGTAACTATACTTCACAGGTCTCATTAGCTTATTTGTATTATACCTTCTTCTCTGGTAAACATCTGAGACAGAGTAAAGCTTGGTTTATCACATTGTTACTTTTCCCGAATTTGCACCGTCACGCAGATTAAAACGAATTGTTCTATTACAACTATTCGTTTTGTTTGTCGTCGGAAAATGATCAGGTACTCGCTTAGCCGGGTTTCCGTCTTATTTTGTTGGCTTGCTATGTCTCTTCTGGTGTGAGAAAATAGGAGATGGTTTGGGGCATAGCACATTCTGATGTTTACACTCCAAGAATGTTGTCTTTTGTTTCCCTTTTCTTTCCTTTACTCCATATAAGGGATTCCCATATAAGGGATTCCCATTCTCTGCAGAATAGGTGTAATTAATTTATTTATTTATTGCTAATTCCACCCACACCCACACCCACACCATACTCATACACCCACAGACACCCAAGAATTAAAAGAATCGAATTCTTAACCTCGTGGAAACCATAAGGCAAGAGTTGCTGCTGGGCCAAGAATCATACGACTAATAGTGTAATTATTTACAATCCTCGAGTCATTAATTTTATTTGTGTTTACATTAGTACCGTTTGGTTTCTATGTTTCAACATCAACAATATAATTTTATAATCAAGTACATTATTCCTTTCACAATAAAGAATAAAATAAATTCACTTTAGGTTAAAACCTCATTGGCTGTCATCTTTATTCTACTGCTCTTACATTCTACATTTTACTTGTGGTTAAATTATTCATTACCAACATTATTTTAAGGTTTTACTTTATGAAAGATAGAAGATAGAAGGTGTTTTCAAAATATTTGGGTTGCTCAAACCAATTTATAATATAAGTTATTTTTTATTATTTGAGTGTTTAATAATAACTTAAATTTTAATTTATAAATTGACTTATAAGTTATTTTTAAAAATGACAACTTTTTATTTCTCAAAAATAACTTACAAGTCATTTTAAATAAATTAATTTGACCACAGACAATGACTATTCATCGTTTAATCTCTATTTATATATCACACCCTCCCTCTCTCCTACATCTCTCTCCATATATTTTTTTTATTTTAATTCTCCTTCCATTCTAAAATTAAATATATATTTTTAATTTTTATTTATTCTAAAATTAGAGATATACATAAAGTACCATTATAATGTCTAATTTGCCCTTTTCTATAAAATATTCAACGTGGTGGCGGTGGTTGGTAAGCTCGAGTCTCCAGCGAGTAATGGAAATCAAGGGTCGGTGACCGATTTAGCGGTGGTGCATTATAGTAATCTGTATTCGGACATAGTAGATAATTAGGGTATGGTTCAGCTCCATGAGAGTTGTGATGCACGTGGTTACCACCGGCGGCGGCGGTTGATTGTAGTAGGGATCAAAGACGGCTGGGAGGACGTGCGGCGGCGACTGATATTCTTCTGCTCGCTCATCGCTGCAGCCTGCAGTGATGGTTTTGGTGGAAGGTGTTGCCGTATGGGAGATTCCTTATGATCGGAAAAAATACTAGGTTTTCGGTGTGTGGAGAAATATGCAAGAAAAGATTGGGAAAAAGTAGAGGGAATTAATAGTCTCTGTTCATCGGTTCGTACTGATATTGATAACTGGCAGCCTGCCCAATTTTAATCATCAATGTGAATATTTATTTAAGGGTAAAGTTGGAAGTGAATTTTTTTTATTTATAAAAATTGTCATTTTTGAAAATGTATCTCTATTAATTTTGGAACATAAAGAGTATTAGAATTGATATTAAAAATTTTAAAAATAATAATTAAATTTACATTCATTAGTATAATTTTCCCCCAATATTTGTTTATTTTTAATTTCTTTGAATTATTTTAGTTTTGTAGGTATCAGAGTAGAAATAATAATAATAATAATAACAACAACAACAACAAAATACTATATTAAAATGTGTAAAATAATAGAAATAACAATATCGATTAATAACTCATGGATATCATGTCAAAAAAGAAAAATTAATGGATATTGAAATTATTGTTATTTTTAATGTTTTATTAATGTTGAACTGGTGATTCTTAAAATTATTTTTTCATCAATGTCTTTTTTAGTATTTATTTTAATTTATGTCATTATTAGCCAAATATTTTTACAACTTATTTTAACTTAATTTTCAATTAAATTGGTGGCGAACACTTTTACTTATAAGTTATAACTGAAAAATGACTTATTTAATTTATTTTAAGTTTAAATTATAAATTGTTTAAAATAAGTCATTGCTGAACGAGCCATTATCTTGCTGCAAGATTAATTAATCTTAACAATTACTCCCTCCGTCCCAAATTAATTGCTCAGTTTTGACTTTTTAAAGTCAAATTGGCCATTTTTAAAACTAATCTTTTTACTATTTTTGCTAAAATATAGGCAAAAAGATTATAACCAAAAGAAGTATATACAATTTATTACTAATCCTAATTTTTATAATTTTAGGAATATATTTATATATGCTTAATTATTAATTCTAAAAATAGTCAATTTAACTTTAAAAAGTCAAAACTGAGGAATTAATTTGGGACGGAGGGAGTATTTAGTAAAAATTATTAATGATTTTATAAAAGACTATCTACCTCATAATTTATGTGTCTTTGTTGACCTAACAAAACCTAGAACTTTTCATGCCTTTTCTTAGAACTAATTCCGTAGTTGAAGGTGGAAGTAAACCATCAGTCTATTAGATGAAAAGTTCGAATACATTTAATCCAACTAGTGATGTTCTAAATAAAAGAATTACAAAGATCAAGACAAAATAAGACTCAAACGAGACTAAAGACTATCAAGTTTTAGGGCCGTTCCTCAGTACGGGTGGGAAGGTCGATTATCGCTGTGCATACCTATTTTTCTCTCTCTCTCCCTATATATATATATATGTGTGTAAAATTAAAAATATAAATATATAATGATATATGTATACAAAAGTAATTTTCAAAGTCCAATAAATTTTTAAAGACTCAACTGGGCCAACTCTAATATAGTGTTAAAACCTAAACTATTATGTTTTAAGCTCTGAACCCCCTGTGAAATTTATAAACGGTTTTCTTCACATTTTATTAATTTTTTGGTTAAATACACTAAAAACCCCTCTAGTTGAGGGCGTGTATATAAAGAGAATTGTTAAATCCACAAAAGTCGTTGTAGATGTATAACGACGGTGAAAATAAAAATAATATTTTATGTTATGAATTTAACAATTTCATATAATCACTAATACCCTTGCAGTTGACAGCAGTTCAATTTTTTCCCAAAGTAAAGTTCGTCTATTATTCTGTCTTTCTCATCTATCACCGACTCTCACCCTTTATAAGGATCGGTTAGGGTTTTGGCAAAGTAGAGCTGTAGAGGTGCACCAGACATCCGCTAATTTATGGGCCAATTCTCACTTTGTACGTCAAAATTGAAATTCTTGCCAAAGAATTATCGAAAAGCTTCTCGCTCAATTTTAAATTTCTGCGAGTAAGATATTCAAAGATGCCAAACCAAACCCTAATGCAATTCCCCAATCAATAATGAAAAAATAATAATAATTGGTAATAGATTTAGAGATATATACTGTTTCACAAATTGCATGCATCACCCTCTTCTTTTATATTTTTTTTTAAAAAATAATACAGAGCTATATTGAGTATTTTTTTTTTTTGGCTTAATTAAATAATGATACCGTGAACTCTTCACGTCATTCTATTTGGGTACCTGATATTTCAATTTTTTCAATTAAGATATTTATTTCTGATTTTTTTTTCAATGTCTACCAATTAGTGGTGTCATCATGACGTGGCGCGTATAAGTAAGACAGAGCTGCTTATGCGGAAAATAATACTCCCTCCGTCCCATAGTTATAGGCTGATTTTCCATTTTGAGATGTCCCAATATATAGGCTACTTACTATTTATAAAATTTAGTTGGTTCATTATTTTACTTTTATGACCTTATAATAAATATTCAACCATTACTCTTTTTTTGAAGAAACAACATTCAATGTCATTATTTTTATCACTATATTTAATGTTGTTGTATTCTCTTTGGTTAAAGTTTATGGATTTTAATGGTCAGTACACGTCAATCAATGAAGTTGAGAGTTCCAGTGTGATAAGTAAGGAGTAATTAACTTATTCATTAATTCCATATTAAGGGGTATATGTAGAAAATTTATGTTAAAAATTGTCACTTAATTAATTTTCTTAAACTATGTGCCAAAAGAAATCAGCCTATAACTATGGGACGGAGGGAGTAACAAATCTATACTAATTCAGAAGGGCAAAACAGTACTTTCACAGTTAGAACTTAATAAAACAATGTTAATTCACAAACAGTCGATCGATTCATTTGCAGCCTGATCAGTTCTAGGGTTTTGAATGGCTTGAATCGTTCCAATTTAACGCGAGCTGATTTGTTGGGTTCGTATGGATTCACTTTCCAAGGACGAAGAGCTAGAATTGGGTCAATCTGTAGAATGGAAAAATTCGGCATGCTGTTTTTGTATAGTATACTATCTTATTTCCTTGACAAGTCTCATTATCTTACTTGTATTATACTTTCTTCTCTGGTAAACATCTGAGATAGAGTAAAGCTAGGTTTATCACATTGTTACTTTTCCCGAATTTGCATTGTCATGCAGTTTAAAGGGAATAAGCAGTTTAAAAGGAATAAGCCTGAGTTGTTGGCTTGCTATGTCTCTTCTGGTGTGAGAAAATAGGAGATGGTTTGGGGGATAGCTAATGTGTATAGAAGTTATGGTTGTTTTTAATGTTTTATTAAATGCTGAAATGGTGGTTCTTAAAATTATTATTTTTTTATCCATGTCTTTTTTTTTAATAATCTTTATAGTTTATTTTAACTTATGTCATTATTAGCGAAATATTTTCACAATTTGTTTTAACTTAATTTTAAGTTAAATTGGTAACGAACACTTTTACTTATAAGTCACAATTGAAAATAATATATACTCCCTCCGTCCCATAATAAAAGTCCTTATTACTATTTTGGATAGTCTCATGTTAAATGTCCATTGTCCTTTAATAACCAAACTTTTACACATATTTTCCTATTATACCTGTATCATTAAATATCTCATACTTTTCTTATTCTAATTGTCTCTCCATATTTAATGTCATTATTATGGACAATTTTATCATTTCATTTATGCGTGAAAAGTCCACTATGATTTTTATCCTGGGACGGAGGGAGTATAATATATTTTAAGTTATAAGTCGTTTTAAAATAAGTCAGTGTTGAACGAGCCACTATCTCGCTTGGCTACAAGATTAATTAATCTTAACAATTATTTTGTAAAAAATATTAATGATTTTATAAAAGACTATCCACCTCATAATTTATTTGTGTCTATTGATAAGCAACCAATCAAGTTTAGGTAGTAATTGTAGTTCAAGCTTGAAAGAGTTGTTGTAATAAGCCTATTTTGTATAATAACGTTTGTAGTGAATGTTAAAGTCATTATATATGTTGCCTGTGAATTCAAAGTTAACAAATGGCTTATGAATTCCAATTTTGCAAATGGTTTGATGAGTTATAAATTATAATTCTGATGGATGTAATGTATTTTAAAGTTACAATCCCCTATACGTGAAATCCCCTCAGTGGCGGAACCAGCACGTAAACATAGGGGGGTCAAAATTCGAATTGAACTCCATACGTGAATTATTAATACCATTACTTGTTTCGAAACTTGGTAATTGATTATTAGAAGAATCAACAGTTTTTTGTCACTTAATACCAATCATTTATCCACAATCTAGTATAAATAAAAACATCAATTGCTAATCAATAATTTCATCAATTTAAACATTTTATAATAATTTCATCATTCATCAATTCAATTATTCAAACATTTCATCATAATTTCATCAATTAACCTAATTTAATAATTTCAATTAACATAATGAGATTATGAGAAATAAATTAACTACCAACACTCCAACAGAACAATACAAGTATATAATTTGAAAGACATTAAATTACTAAAAGATTAAAGATTAAAGTAACAATTACTAAAAGATTAAATATTACTCCAACGGTAACAATTACGAAAATTAAATTACTAAAAGATTAAAGATGTAAACATTAAATTATTAAAATTAATCAAAATTCTTTTGCCAAACAAAGGTAAAAGAAAAGAAAAATTAATTTGAAATAATTGGAAAAATTAAAACAAACCTAAATTAAAGAAAAAATTAAATAATATAATTAAAACAATCAGAAAAATTAATAAATTAAAACTACAATAATCGGAAAAATTAAAGAGATCATCTTGATTCTTAACATGAAATAATATAATTTAAAAGACATAACCTAAATTAGAATTTAGAAATTACTAAAGTCCAAAGGAAGGACCAGAGACGGAACTAGGAGCAGGTTGTAGGCAGCTGCCGTCGACAGGCAGAGCCGCGAAGAGGCGTCGGGCGAAGAGGCAAGAGCAGGCGAGCAGAGGCGGAAGAGGCGAAGAGGCAGGAGCAGCCGAGCAGAGGCGGAAGACTGAAGTCTAAATCCCTAATTCCTACCTAATGGCATGATAGAAATTTTTTATTTATTTTTATTTATTTAATAAAACAATGTCGTTTCATGTTACTATAAAAAAAAACATGTTACCGTGTCTTTGTGTTGCGTGAAGAAAGAAGACAAGAAGAAGAAGACAGGAGGTCCGGCGATCGCAGATGAGATGAAGCGTTGGTAGTAAACAATTTATGATATTTTTCAATAAAAAATATACTTTTTTTTTTACAGTTTTTTGTTCAAACTTGCTCTATTATTTTTTATTTTTTATTTTTTATTCTGATAATTGTGGTTAAAAAAATTGAAAAAAAAAACAGATCTTGTCTTAATGTAAGTTGCATTTTGTCTGGGACCCCCTCGACCCATTTAATACACACCAACCTGTCAAAACACAAGTCCAGGAATTACCAAAATATCAAAAAAGCCCAAGAATTAACACACCAATAATAAACCAAAATATTTTATACTGATATACCAAACTATTATGTCTAAGAGCATCTCTAACAACCTCTTCAATCATTTTGGGATACTCAAATAGCCACATCAAAAAAATTATTTCCAAAAGTCTCTCCAACCTTAGTCTTCAAATCTACAACCTCATTCTCCCTCTTCAGAACCGATAAGTTGACCTTACCTCTTCAAAATATTTATTTTATTTTGGGAGAATCAAAATCATATGAAAAAGACTAAAACATTTATTTTGTTTGATGGGTTTGATGTACAGCTCATTTTAAAATTAATATCATTCTTTTTTATTTATTTATTTATCATATGTTATCAATTATTATTGTTTTAAGTCAAATGTTGCATTAATTGAATTGAAGAGACTGATGAAGCACAAAATATTAAAGTATCAAACAATGTTCTTCAAATGACCACATAGGTCAACAAATTTTAATTTGAAAAGTTTTTTTGCTACTACTATTAGAGATGTTCTAAGCATTATATACTAATGATAATGTCATAATAACACCTTAAACTGCCTCACAGGGCTTTAAGTTCAAATTAACCATACAACAACTGCCATTAAAAATATGCAATAATTTCCCAAAATAACAACAACTAAAAAGGCAATTCATGTTATAGTCCCCTAACTTCTCCTTTGTCCTAGCATCCCTAACTGCATTCATTCCATTAATGAGTTGGTTAGCAGAAATCCATGTCCTTCCCCTAGATTGGAACCCAAGTGGCCTCATATTTGCCATTGTATTGGATATTGGGCCAAGGATATTTTGGCCTAGGAAATACAGTGGGATGTTATCTATATGGTATTATGTGGGTTTAGACAAGGGGTTGTTTTGGTAGACGGGGGATTTGTGGATTAAGATTCCTAATTATATTTGGTTTTTGGATATGAAAAGAAGTGTTGGGTTATAAACCAACTTCCTTATTTCTAGGAGATTTGGTGCAATCCTATTAAGGAACTACTAGTTGGGTGGGAACCTTGATCCGGTCCGAAGAAGGATTTCATGCAGGTGGTGAGAACGCTATAAATATAAGGCTTTTTCCTGATTCTAAGGTACATACAAATTATTACGTCCCAGCACTAGAGCTTTAAGCCTCCATTTTTAACCTTATATCAGTCTGTACTTATTCTCACACCAGAGCTATCCCCCGGCGGCCCAGGCTGTCAAGCTTGCGGTGTTTACTCATTTTTGTGCAGGATTGGACGCGCTTTGGTGATTGGAGTGCATGGACGAATCTTGGGGTTAACATTGGTCCTAGAAGGAGAGGGCTTTCTAGTGTTATTGAATATTCAATCACAATCATCAATTTCCTGTTAATGAAATCATGGTGAACAGTAGGACTGTTTCAGCTGTGGGACAATCGACGACGGGAGTTTCTTCTCAACAGAGGGGATCCGTTGATGATAGACCGGGGCCATCAAAGAGTATCCATGAGCAGCTCGGTCCACAAAGTACTTTGGTAGGATCCAAAAAGTGGGGATCGAGATGATGTCAGGAGGAGGCTGTTCTCAACAGCCAATAAGGGGACTACGAACGATCGAAGGAGAGTAGGAGGCACACCGCCTCAAACCAGACACCGAGACGACCAGGAGGATAAAAAATCCGTTCTGGCCAAAAAGGCTCAGGAGACAGAGGAAGCACTGAGGGTGTTCCTGCAACAGAAGGAAGAGATTGTGAAGTAGATGGTCTTTATGGCCGAACATGAAAACGAGGCCTCCAGCCACTACCAAACCAGAAGGCGGGTTAGGTCTCCTGACAGACAATCCAGAGCACGAAAAGTAGAAGGTACAAGGCGATCCGAGAGTAGGCTTCGGAGCCACTCTCGTGATTGAAGCAGATCGGGTGGTCGCACACCCGGGAATCAAAAGATGGCACACCACCCTGAGGGTTCCCGACATAGCGAGAGCGGTAGACGAAGCCTTTCAATAGTGGATAGTTCAGATGGAAAAGGTCGAACCAACCATGGTAATAAAGATTCTCCCAAAAAGGAGGTGCCCACAGAGCCGGATGGGTTGGAACTGTTGGCCAGAAATTTGGAGGAGCTTCAAAAAGAATTGGCCGAAGTCAAACAGGGGAATGTGAGTTCGGGCAAAAAGGCGTCCCCTTTCTCTCCCGAGATCATTCGAGAAAAGGCAAACCCCAACAAAAAGCTCCTTTATATGGAAAGTTATGATGGCTCGGGAGATCCGTACGAACACAGTCAGGCATATGACAGATTAATGTATTACTATGATTACACAGATGCGGCCAAGTGTCATACCTTCATGATGACTTTGAGGAAAGATGTCAGGCAGTGGATGATGACCTTGGCCCCAAACTCAGTCTCGTCATGGGAAGAGTTGTGTGACAAGTTCTATGCCCGGTTCGGGAGTAAAAAAAGATGGGGAAAGCCCACAGAATTGCTGCTACATATAAGATAACATTCCAATGAGACGTTGGGCCAGTATGTGAAACGGTTCAGGGAGGCGGTAGGTCAGGTGACAGATCTCAATGACCTCCAAGCTGTAGGGCTCTTTCAGAACGGGTTGGATTTGGTGAAGTCAGAGAATTGGTGAAGAAGCTAAGGTTTAATCACCCGAAGAGCTTGGCTGAAGCGTTCGAGAAAGCCGAAGGCTTCATAGTGGGGGAGGAAGCTATGAGCAGTCTGAAATAGGGTACGTTAGAGAAACCGAGGGATAAAGATAAGAATAAATCGGATGGAAACTAGAGAAGGTTCGGTGGTAGTAACGATAGGTTTGATGGTTATCAAAGGAGGTATAGTAATACTGGGGGTTCGGGAGAAGGTCGCCCACCTTTCCCGGGTCAGAAGGTGAACAGAGTATACACCAAGCTCAATACTGACCAGGCCATCATACTGGAACAAATAAGAGGGCAACCCTGCTTTGAGCTGCCCAGAGATAACATAAAGTCAGGCATAGGGAATCCGAGCAGGTACTGCGATTACCATCAGGCGGCGGGGAATGCTACAGAGGCCTATTGGGTCCTGATGGACCTAATAAAAAAATGTGCAGAACGGGGCGTTGGTTCAGTATGTGGCGGGACGAGAAGCCCTGAGGACACAATAGGGGAATAGTGCATCAGTCCAGATCAGTCAGCCCATACAACCAAATCAGACTCAGGTAACACGTTAGGGTATGGATGTAATCACATGTGAAACTGTGGGGAGAGTTGGTGGAAGAAAGCGATGTGGATACTTGGATATGGTATTTTCAGTGGTGGGCCAACCTGTAAGGAATGAAAGATCATACCCTGGTTCGATGATCTCATTCACTAATGACGATTTCCCTGCAAAACCGATCGAACCACACGAGGGAGCACTGGTAATTATTGCACATGTGGGTTCGGTGGATATGAAGCGGATGATGATAGACAATGGGTCTTCGGTGGATATCCTGTATGTACACGTTTACCAGAGGATGAATCTGGACGAGAGAAAGATGGAGATCGGGTAGGAGTCTCCATTATATGAGTTCAGCAACAAGCCGATTAGAGTTACAAAGACGATTGAGCTACCAGTTGTCTTCGGAACGGCTTCACAGCAGGTGGAAATCATGTGCAGATTCTTCATGGTGCATGTGGATTCGTCATACAATACGATTTTGGGAAGGCCCACTCTGACAGATCTTTAGGCAGTGACATCGATTCCTCACTTCAAGATTAAGTTCTCTACGTCGCATGGAGTTAGGGAGTTCACTGGGGATCTTGATTTAGAAAGAAGATGCTACCAGAATGCATTGATCGCTTCGGGAGTAGGGGTCATCAAGCAAAAGCAAGCCATGACGATAGAGACCGAACAGTTTATGGAAAGAAGCACGGAACCCTTGGTCATGCCAGAGAGATCGAAGAGGTTGAGATGATCCCAGAGAAGAAGAATAAGACTAAGGAACGTCTCAGATTACAGCTTTGAGTAAGTTCATGTCTAAGTCGGTAGAAAGATGTTTGCTGTTAAAAGGGCCAAAAGATGCAAAGAGTTTCTAGTGGACTCGGCATTTGAGGACGCCTTTCAGTGGATAACGAGGAAATTGTCTTCGGCTCCTTTATGGTGAAGTCAGTTCCTGCTGAATCCTTTGTACTTGTATTTGGCGGCAAGTTCGTTGGTTATGGGAGCAGTTTTAGTGCGGAAGATTGGGGGTAAGTAGCACCCGGTTTTGTGACACCCCCAAATCTGGGTACTTCAGTCCCACAAGACTTGGTGTTCACTTTCCATACATTCATACTAACTACCCAAATATAATAGAATTTAAACCATAAATCCTCCCGTTAAAAGGGTTACATCATTAATTTCAATAAAAATCTCCCAGGTTATCTAAACTTTAACATAAATTAAGTGCGAAAATAAAATAATTACATCACATCATTTAAATAAAGTCTATCAACATAAAAACCAATAAATTACAAGTCTTCATCACTTGTACATTTTTTATTTTCCTTTGTTTGTGGTAGGTTCATCGACCTTCTCAACCTTAGCTGCAATAATTATATTTATGCAAGAGTGAGCAAAATAAATGCTCACTAGATATAGCAATTAACAATGATAGAATAATAATTGTCAATGAATAAGCTCATTAGAACTGAACAATATTCTCTATCAATGATAATCAGGAACAGAATTTGAAGTATATATCTGAGGGTCATAAGACCACGAACTATGTCCAAAGTTATAAGTATTCTTTCAACTTAAACCTAAACAAATATAAGAGGCGTAGGGACTTCTCGTACTTAGGGGATCAACCCTTAAATACAATGTATTGTGCACAAACATCTAAACGCGTTGCGTAAAATATTCCCTGTAATAGGGTTGTTCATCTCAGTATTTAGAATACAAGTCAGCAACAAAGTAAGTTTGGTTTGGATAAGTTTCAAGGTAATTTAGAGTTTAACGAACATCAACTAAGGATTAGTTGAATAAAAAATGTAATAATAATACGCCATGGAATAAGTCATAAATGAATCAACATTGTATATTAAGGTCATGCTTTAGAAATGAACTAAAAGCATAAGCATTGAATAACGTAACATACCTTGCTTGAACAATATTAAGCTAAGGCTAGAATTTTGGTTTAGTAATAGAATTGAATTATTGAACATACATAATTAATAGCAATTTGAACAATAAAAACTTGCTCAATATAAGGGTAAATAGAACAAACTCAAAATAAAGGTTCGAGTTCAGAAACTTGCTCAATTGTAAACAAGATAGGGTAAAGAAAACTTGCATACTAAGAAATAAGTTAAAGATAAAAAAACTTGCATACTAAGAAACAAGTTAAAGATAAGAAAACTTGCACAATATAAAATTAGGGTTAATTAGGAACTTGCCTTGCGTGTAAGCTAAACCGTAATAACTCGATTCATAATATCCTATACACATGTCATCATGACATAATTAGTTATTACATATACTCCGTATACAATTAAGTATCTACATCATGTATGACTTAGTTTTAATCATATAGTCAAGTCACAATAGTAATGCAATAATATAACTCATTATTTGTTAATAACATTATTACTCTTGGTCCTATAACACCATAATATAAAAATCACATTTTACCAGTCCTAACATCGCACCTTATCAACAATTACAGACTTTGTGTAATCAAAATAATTTTTCTGGCCATTTTGCTAGCTTCAGGCATCTACTCCCCGGTTTAATCGAAGCAATACGACTGAAGTAATGGTCGGTAATCAACTATGACGAGAGGAATATACTGTGATAGGTCTTTATGAATTTAGAGATTTAAGCGTTACTTGTTGAGAAAGCAGTCTTCTGACGTAGAAGTGCGCCCCGCAACGCAAGCGAGCACATGCAAAGCCAAATTTGTCCTAGGCTTAGTTTCTAGCAACCAATTTTACTCGTAATACTTACATAGATTTCACATAATCATTATCCATCATATATATATATATATATATATACTGATTTAGAACAATTAATAACAACTACGATCAAATTAGGTATTTTGAATTCCATAGTTTTGCCAAAACTCCATTTTTAACATACTTGACAAAATTTACACTGTGATCAATGTTGTACATCAAATTAACTCATTCAAGCTATGTTCTCTTCGTTACTTACTGAATTAATACATTCAAGACTCAATTTACCGACTAGTTTATAAACCAAGTATCAATTTTGAACTTTAACAAGCCATATTCATACACATATGCAGTGTAATCAGTTTTTTCTTCTTATTTTTGAACGTAATTAGTATACTTAATCCTTGTCTAGCTATTAATTCTAACATCACAATTACATATACACACAATTTACACTTTATATAACAACAATTCATCAAATTAGAATTCACAGAGACTTTGAAATTCATGAACACAGAATTTTCATATATACCATATTAAGGTTATGGGAGTATACCTTCTCTTGCTCGAACAATCCTTGCTAAAACACAGAATTTGTTTTAGAATCACAGGGCTTTTCCTCTCAAATTCTCTTTATTCTCTCTCAAACTTTTCTGTAAACCTCCTTCTTCTTTCTCAGTTTCAATATAAGCCAACTCCTTTTTACGTAAAATAAAATACATACAACATATACTCCCAAACGTCCCAAAACCGATGTTTTACTAATGACAATATTAAATTATCAGTTACCAGAATTTAATATATATTATTTATATATTATTTATTTTATTTATTATAATTACAATTCAAAAGCCATAAGACTATGTTTGGGCAAAACATTTTAAAAATAAAGACTTAATATCTTTAAGTCTTGTTTGGCAAAACTAAATTAAACTCCTTTAATTTATTTTAATAACTCACTTATAGCATAGTTTATTGTCACACTTTTATTACTAAATTAAAATATTATAATAATTCATTTAATCCTTTATCAATTCTCTAATTTAATTATTAAATTAAATTAGAATATTATCTCATAACAATTAATTTTCTTAACTCATAAATTATTTATTTAACAAATAAATAATCACACCAAATCAAATTCCATAAATATTTATTCAACAATAAACACATCAATTAAAATAATTATATAATTCAATAAATATTTGAAATTATAATTTAAAATTTTGGATTGTTACATCCTTCCCTCCTTACAAGGATTTTGTCCCCAGAATCACTACTCAAACAATTCATTCAAACAAATCATTTGTCACATTCTTCCCTTCTTACAAGGATTCTATCCCTAGAATTGAAGACACATATTAAACAAGTAATTCAAGATAATCTTTCATCATTTTATCTTCGCGTTCCCATGTAGCTTCTTCATCATTGTGGTTCCTCCATATCACCTTCACAGAAGGTATTACTTTATTCTTGAGCACTTGTTCTTTTCTGTTAACTATCTGGATAGGAACTTCCTCATAAGACAAGTCCTTATCGAACTGCAATGGTTCGTACTCGATAACGTGCTTGTAATCGGGTTTATACGGTCGTAATATCGAAACATAAAAAACATTATGAACGTGTTCCAACTCTGGAGGTAGAGCTGCCTCATAGGCCACCTCTCCTACTCTTCGCAGCACCTTGAAGGGTCCAATAAACCTCGGGCTTAGCTTTCCCTTTTTACCAAAATGAATTTTTCCCTTCCAAGGAGAAACCTTTAAGAACACGAAACTTCTTACATCGAATTCACGATCTTGTCTGTGTTGATCAACATACTTCTTATGTCTATCTTGAGCAGCTACCAATCTTGTCCTGATGAGTTTGATAACCTTAGCAGTTTGATGTACTAGTTACGGTCCTAATAGTTGACGTTCACCGACTTCGTCCCAGCACAGTGGAGTTCTGCACTTTCTGCCGTACAATGCTTCGTAAGGCGGCATGCCGATGCTTGCGTGGTAACTGTTGTTGTAGGCGAATTCTGCCAATGGTAAATGTTTATCCCAGTTCCCTTTGAAATCCATGATGCATGCTCTAAGCATATCTTCCAATGTCTGGATTGTTCATTCACTTTGGCCATCTGTTTGCGGATGGTATGTCGTACTCATTCTCAACTGTGTTCCCATGCATTCTTGTAGTCTCTTCCAAAAATTTGACGTGAATCGCGGATCTCTATCTGACACAATTGACATTGGAACTCCATATCTTTAAACGATCTCTTTAATGTACAACTTTGCCAACTGATCAAGATTGAATCTAATCTTTATTGGCAAAAAGTGTGCTGATTTCGTCAGTCTGTCCACTATTACCCAAATCGCATCGTATCCTTTCTGAGCAGTTAGAAGACCCACCACAAAATCCATTGTGATGTGTTCCCACGTCCATTCCGGTATTTCCAACGGTTGAAGTAATACGCTTGGTCTTTGATGCTCGCCTTGACTCTTTGACATGTCAAGCATTTTGCAACACATTCTGCAACATCTCTTTTTATGTTTGGCCACCAAAAATGTTGCCGCAAATCTTGATACATCTTCGTACTTCCCAGATGAATCGAATATCTTGAGTTATGAGCTTCGGTCAAGATTTTGTCTTTAATATCTGGTACTGCTGGAACCCAAATTCTTCCCTCGGATCTTAGTAGTCCTTCGGTATCGATCATGTATTTCACTTCACCATCCTCAACCACTTTCTCTTTGATTTTTTCACATTCTTCATCTTGTAGTTGAGCATTCTTTATCTTGTCCACAAAAGTTGGACTAACTTCTATCCGGAATAGTCGTTCATCGGATTCTTTTGAAAATTTTATTTCCAATTCTAGCCTTGTCATTGTTGAAATAAGTTCCTCCTGTGTGGTTAACATCATTAATTTTTCCCGACCTTTCCTGCTCAAAGCATCTGCAACCACATTTGCTTTGCCCGGATGATAAAAGATCTCACAATCATAATCTTTTATTAATTCCATCCATCTCCTTTGACGCATGTTCAGGTCCTTCTATGTAAAAATATACTTCAGACTCTTATGGTCTGTATATATCTCACATTTCTCTCCATAGAGATAGTATATCCATATTTTTAGAGCAAATACCACTGCAGCCAACTCTAAATCATGAGTTGGGTATCCTTTCTCATAGTCCTTCAGTTGCCTTGAGGCATACGCAATGACTTTGCCGTTCTACATAAGGACACACCCTAATCCTTTATGTGATGCATCACTATACACCATAAAGTTTTCTGTATTATCTGGTAATGACAACACAGGTGCCACACTTAACTTCTTTTTCAAGTCGTGTAAACTCTCTTCACACTTCTCCATCCAAACAAATTTTATAGCTTTCCTTGTCAAATTTGTTAACGGAGTAGCAATCTTGGAAAAGTCTTGAATAAAATGTCTATAATAGCCGACCAGTCCCAAGAAACTCCTCACCTCCGATAGTGTCCTTGGTTGTTCCCAATTGATTACGGCTTCAACTTTTGATGGATCCACTGAAATCCCGTCTTTGTCAATCACATGTTTAAGAAATTGTACACGTTCTAGCCAAAATTCATATTTAAAGAATTTCGCGTACAACTTTTCCTTTCTTAGAGTCTCCAATGTCAAACGTAAATGTTCCACATGTTCTTCTTGAGATTTGGAGTACATCAAAATATCATCTATGAATACCACCACAAACTTATCTAAGAATGGTTTAAACACCATGTTCATCAAATCCATGAATGCAGCAGGGGCATTTGTCAAACCAAAAGACATCACCAGAAACTTGTAATGTCCATACCGAGTTCTGAATGCTGTTTTAGGTACATCCTCCTTCCTTACCTTTAATTGATGATACCCACTTCTCAAATCTATTTTCAAGAAGTATCTAGCACCCTTCAATTGGTCAAACAAGTCATCTATTCTTAGCAACGAATATTTATTCTTAATAGTGACTTTGTTTAATTCCCTATAATCAATGCAAAGACGCATTGACCCATCCTTCTTCTTCATGAATAACTGTGACGCCCCCAAATTCAGGTGCTTAAAACCCGAATTCAGTGATTCGCGATACCATTTCTTTGAGCGAAATAATAATAATAATAATGTCATAAATATCAAACTTAATTTACATATCAGAGTTGTCTAAATCCCAGGTACGCAACCTTTAAAACATTTCATTACATGATAGATAATAAATATCATCATCTTATTTAAGTCTAGCTATTACATAAGATCACACAAACTTAACCTGCTAGCTTTCCTTTCCCTTTGTTCTTGCCTGAACCTTCAGGTCGATCATACATAGCTGAAAACATTTAAATTAAGCAAGAATGAGCATTTGAGTGCCCAGCAAGTAATAACAATCAATAAACAATAGCTGAAAGGATTAAATATTTTCTTTGAACGACACTTCTACAACGAAGCAATAGTTGTGAAGTACTGAAGCAACACTAATCAACCTAACAAATCTTATTTCAAATTTTGAAACTACGTACTGACTATAATTGGTGAGCAGTCGACAGATTATGAACTTTTTTTTTCAATTTTCGATAAGGTTTAACAGAATTTCATCTGCAAACCGTCATAACTTACAGGCACGGGGGGTGATCAGCCCTTTATTCCCTGTATTGATCAATACTACATACCAGAACGATATTCTCGTTTATCATATCCGCCTTAGGCGTACAAAAGTTTTCTCATGTTCGGGATGTTCATACTTAATCGGGAATCCAAACCAACAATTTAGTTGGATATCAATAAGGTTATATTATATTCAAAGATATTTTTAAATCTGTGTCTAGCCGAGACAAATAGCTTAGACGACTTTCAATTAAGATATACATATTGGAAATTAATAAGTATGTATCAACATGTTCAATAATTATCCAAGTGAGGACACTTGTATAACCAATCTTAGGAATTTACGAACACAATAGATATATCTGAATCTAACAGTAATATTATACTGATAAACAATGTATGAATAAAGTTCGAGAAATTGCATGAATACGAATATTTGAGTACATAATCAATAGCAATTGAGTTAATAATCTGACACAATGATAATATAAATCTAAAACTTTCTTACTCATGTCCATTGCGTAAAGTAAATGCAAAGTTAAAATACTTGCACAATGTAAAGTAGGGTTCGGATACTTGCCTGGTCTGCTGCTTACACAACTTAGTTCTATCTTTAATTCAACGACCTATCATTTATAAGATTGTTCTATTGATTAGAATAACATATCATAACACATAGTACTATTATTTACAGTCAACACATAACCTAATCACATTGTCACATAGTTATATTAGTCATTAAGACACAAACAAATACTTATACAATCAAACTATATAGGTTCGGATCAATTTCGGTAGTATTTTGGTGTACCGACGGCTTTATCGGGTAATTATCGAGTTTAAAACTCTATCATGTAGTTCAATATTATCCTGGATATTTTAAATACCAGTCATATTATTTTTAAATGACTTATAATAATTTTTAAATAATTATTATAATTTATCTTGATTTTTCAAACTCTAGAATCATTATTAAATGATTTAAATATTAGATAATTCTATTATCATTAATATTTAAATAATATTAAAATATTAATGCAACCATTGCCAAAATATCAAAGTTATTTATAATAACTCAAAAATATTTTTACAAGATATTAATATTACCCTTAAATGATTTTTAAACATTTAAAATCATTTTTAAATAATTATTATTAATATTAAAATATTAAGATATTATCCACTAAAATATTAAAAGTCATTTATAATAACTAAAAATATTTTTAAACCATTTATATCCTTTTAAATAATTTTAAAATCAATAAAATCATTTTAATCTATTTATTTAATTTAATTTAATTATTAAATAAATCTAATATCATTAATATTAAATAATTAATGAAATTTACTTTAAAATATTAAAAGTTACATTTTATAACTGAAAATATTATTAAATACCTTATTATCATTTAAAATGATTTTAATATAATAAAATCATTTTTAGTTAATTTATTTAATGCATTTATTAAATAAATTAAATAGCAATAATATTCAAATAATTACTAATATTTATGAAAAATATGCCAAATTATTAAAAGTTACTTTTTATGACTTAAAATAATTTTAAAAATGATTTTATAATTTTCAGAATTTATTTACTATTTTTAAATGATTTTTAGAATTTATTTCTATTTTTAATCATTTTCTGGAAATTAGAAAACTAAAATAATTAAATCCGTCGCTAAAGGCTTTAGCGACGGTTTCTGTCGCGATAGGTGTTCTTGAGGCTCAAGAACATTCAAAGTAAGTTGCTAAGGTGCTCACTTTGACCGTTCATTACTCGCTGCACATGATGTTTCTGGACAGGGTTTTATAATGATCGTGTAGTATTGATGTAATACTACATGAATCATCAATTATCAAGGTCAAATTACAACATACAAGCAAGCTATAAAGACTCAAACTAACTGTCAGACATGTTCTGGGTTTTCTGGGTTACCCAAAAACCCATACAGTCTCAAGTGGTCTCCATGTGGCTCATTTAATCAAGGGTTCTGGCTACTGTTAATGTATTTTAATGGTTCACGATTATAGTCCAGATGTCAAGATACAATTACCAATCATCAGGTCAGTCAAACTACAACAGAATCACAATATAGCATTCGGTCAAAGCTTGTCAGAAATAATATGCATACATTTTCTAGGTTACCCTGAAAACGGAAATCATGTTCGTCCTACCTACTTTGACCACTCACCATGATCTACCTGGTTGATGCTTAGGTGATATAAAGGCATGAATTTGTAGTACCTATAACATACTACAATTCTAATACAACAAAAAGAACAACACAACAAACAACTGAAAGATTCAGACGCTTGAATAAGTTGTCAGGCCTTTCTGGGCAGTTTCTGGGTTACCTAGAAACGTCCAATCAAGGCCGGTCAACGGATTTTGACCATCAATATCTTACAATTTGTTCATGATATGACCTTGATTCAAGTTCCAAAGTAAAGATCTCACAGCACACTACAATATCAAACATTTAAAACACCAAAACAATAAACATGCTGAGATCTAGAAGGTCTGACATTCATTGTTAGACAACATTTTGAAAATTTTCCAGACTCTTAATAACTTCAAATTCGTGCACTTAGATGTTATGGATCTAACATGTGCCAACCCAGATCACTTATAGACACTACAAACAACATATTTAAACATTTAAACATAACATCTAACATGACTTTAAAGATCAGATTTCTAAGTTAGGTTTTATACCTCTATGAACTAAATCTTGATCCTCTGCTCCTAACCTGATCTTGATGTTCTGGGGACTCTCTAAGAGACTGAAATGATAACTATTCTCGTGGATTTAGAGAGAGAGAGGCTTGGTGGTGTGTTTGTGAATAAATGGGGCTAATTGGTGAACTTTCCTCTCTCTCAATCTATATATAATATGGTGTAATGCTTATGGCTGATCCTGTGATTAGATTTTATTGATTAAAGTTTATTACTAGACCACATGGCTAGCTATAGTTGTTCACCAACCACTTACTAGGACTAGATCTACACTCCACCTCATTAAAATATTCAAAAGCGCAATTTGGTCAATTGACTTTTACTTTTAGTGGCAAACTTGACAATTCATTTCAACCCTTAGGGTTTAACCCTAAGGTTTCCTAAGCTCATTTTCTAGGATTGTGTAATTAGGGTAAAAATATAAATCTTAGTTTCTAAAAATGTGAATTAGGGTTCCCTAATTAAATTAGGTTTACTAATCACCTAGGACTTGTAAATTAGGCTTAATAATATACTAGTTACCATTAACCTTGCTAAATTAATAATTAAGGTTTACAACTTAGCAATTAGGGTTCTAATTTAGTAATTAGGGTTTCTAAATATTAATTAGGGTTTACCTAATTAACATTAATTACATAACACACAACTTAACAATTCTTACAGTCGTAATTGACTTATGTACTATAGTTTATCAGTAACACTAGGGTTTTGTACAGTTTTACTATAATTGTTCCACACATAGCATTACACACATATCAGGCATGTTTATATCACTGAAATATATATAATATTATATTAATATTCTCATTCCTTATTCAAAATCCAGAATTAGGGTTTTGAATCCATACTCGACATAACCTTCATATAAACCATTATTAATTAAGTTAAAATAATTAACATAACTATAATAAAAATACATATTGTGACACCCCCAAAATAGGTATACATCCCCCATCTTGAGTCACCAAATATATGATACAAAATTCAAATACAACTTAATAATACAACTGTGGTGTAAAATATGACAAAACATAAACTGAGAGTTTTAATACGAATATTGTCTTCTAGACAGTATTCAACTCAAATGGAGTCCTCAATACATTTATTATCACACTATTTCATAGAATAGTGAGGACTATTAATGCTATCATCTGAACCGTCACTCCGTTCCCCAACTAGTCCCAGCTACGTTCATTTCCTGAAGAGAACAATGAAAACAAAAGGGTGAGCTCAACTAGCCCAGTAAGAAATATTATGACCAAGATAATGCAGAATAATTTATCGTTAGCCTTCAACAGTGTTAAAATGATAAAATATAACAAACATCAAGTTTAACTGCAGCGGAACAAACAATCCATTAGAAGAGTCAAGTAGAGCATAAAATCTACTATCTTCTATGTTTTAAAAGGTTTTTCATCACTTTTATCGTTGAGACTCAGCTTAATAAATAATCCACATCATCGAATCACCCCTGCACTACAACCAAGGATATTCTTTAGTATCACGACCACAAATTATCCATGCACTACGGGCCAAGGATATTCTTGTATTCATCAATGGTCATGATCATGCCAACAACTGTCCATCAATGCACTACGGGCGATGAGGACTTTTACCACATCATTTATAACATTACTATCATGATTATACCGAATAATCCCTGGTCATAATCATACCAAGTCCATTTATGCACTACATGACACAGATGACTTTCAACATAATATAAACATGAGGATGATGACAATGATATAAGAATTCAATAAAACAAGTCCAAGGACAAATTTTTAAAGATTTATAAGTTAATTTATCCAGAATTCAATATTGTCCAAATTGTCAACATGATACTGCTTTATGGAGTAAAATTCAAGAATGATAATGTATCAAAAATTATTTGGACCGAAAAGAAATCAATTTTTGTTATGAATAGTACTACGGGTGAATACCTTGCAGAGTGAATAGTACCCGTGAATAGTACTTGTGAATAGTACTCCGTGAATAGTACTTTATGAATAGTACTCGTAAATAGTACTTTATGAATAGTACCCGTGAATAGTACTTTTATTTATAGTACTGTATAAATGAATAGTACTCATGGACAGTACTCCGGCATGAAAAACTTAAATTTAACAAGAATGTACAGAAAATATCCTTGTGAAGCGATACTAGATGAAGCGCAAATTTCAAGGATATTCTACTAATTTCACGGAATATAGAAGCAATACTTTAACCGAATGATGGTATAATCAGGAATACGAGACAAAATAATATTACTCACATACTACAGAGTATGGAAGAAAATGTTATTCCTATGAATATTGAACAAAATAATATCCCTTACAACTGTTGAACGAAAATAATATTCCAATGAATATTTAACGAAGATAATATTCCTATGAATATTGAACGAATATGATATTCCTTACGAATATTGAACGAAGATAATATTCATACGAATACGAAAAATAATATCTCTTCAGAATATGAAATAAATAATACCCCTTACCTCAGAAGAAGACTGGATACTGGAGTAGTGAAGTAGCAGACTACTTGTGACGCCCCCAAAATTAGGTATACATCACCCATCTTGAGTCGCCAGATACATGGTACAGAATTCAAATACAACTTAATAATACAACTATCGTGTACAATACGACAAAATATAAACTGTGAGTTTGAATACAAATATTGTCTACTAGAGAGGATACAAACTCAAAAGGAGTCCTCATTACAATTATTATCACACTATTTCACAAAATAGTGAGAACTACTTATGCACCATCTAGGACCATCACTCCGTTTCCCGAATCGTTCCAAATATATTCTCATTTCCTAAAGAGAACAGTGAAAGAAAGGGTGAGCTCAACTAGCCCAGTAAGAAATATTATGACTAAGATAATGCAGAATAAATTATCATTATCCTTAAACAGTGTTAAACTGATACAATATAACAAATATCAAGTTTAACTGCAGCGGAACAAGCAATCCATTAAAAGAGTCAAGTACAGAATAAAATCTACTATCTTTTATGATTTAAAAGGTTTTTCATCACTTTTATCGCTGGGACTCAGCTTAATAAATAATCCACATCATCGAATCACCCCTGCACTATGGCCAAGGATATTCTTTAGTATCATGACCACAATTATCCATGCACTACGAGCCAAAGATAATCATTTTTTCATCAACGGTCTTGGTCATGCCATAAAACAATTCATCTTTGCACCCTTGGCCGAAGAGAATCCATAGCCATAATCATACCAAAAACAGTCCATCAATGCACTACGGGCCAATGAGGACTTTTTCCACATCATTTATAACATTACGGTCATGATTATACCAATAATCCTCGGTCATAATCATACCAAGTCCATCTATGCACCACAGCACATGATGACTTTCAAAAAAAAAATAAACATGAGGATGATGACAATGATATAATAATTCAATAAAACAAGTTCAAGAATTAATTTATCCAGAACCGATAACGCCCAAATTGTCAACATGATACTTCTTTTGTAGAGTAAAATTCAAGAATGCTCGGAAGAATATTTCCATGAAAAGATCTTTGGATGAAGCGCAAATATCAAGGATATTCCACTAATTTCATGGAGTATAGAAGTCAAAACTTTAACCAACCGAGTATAATAAAGAATGGAATAACAAAAGAAATCACCATGTACATGCGGTATTGCGATAGATAAAGGTTATTCCAATGTAATAATAATAACGGAACCAAGTTAGTTAGCGAACACGCACCTATTGTGATATTCCAAATGTAATAATAAAGAATGGAATAACAACAAAATCACTATGCATGTGTAGATTGCAGATAAAACAAAGTTATTCCAATGTAATACTAATAAAGACGCGAAACGTGTCCCAACGTAAAAAACGCATGCATGTGATATTCTAATGTAATATTAATAAAGACGGAACCGTGTCCAGAAAATGCATGACATGCAGGATATTCCAATAGAATAATAAAGAATGGAATAATGAAGAATTTCACCAAGTATAGGGTATCTCCAGATACAAAAGTTATTCCAATGTAATAATAAAGAATGGAATAACAAATGTTCTCTTCATGAATAAGAAAGAAAGAATACCCCTTATGAGTACAACAAATAACATTCCCTACCTTAAGAAGAAGAGTACTAGATATATAAGTAGTGAAGAAGTAGCGTAACTTTTTCTTCTTTCTCTCTATAGTTTATCTCTCTAGAGTTTCAGTGAATTCGTAAGAAAATAATGAAGGAATGAACTTCTATTTATAGAAAAATGGACTGCATAGTAACTAACTCATGAACGGTCCAGATTGATTTACTTTAATCTGACGGTCCATATTTAAAGCAAAATCTTTTAAATAAAATATAATATATTCTATTTATAATCTAATAAAACGAATAACTTTATAAAAGATTTTACTATGCAAACACTATGCAAACACTATGCATAATAAAATATAATATATTCTAATTATTGTCTAATAAAATGTAGATAACTTTATAAAAGTATTCTCATTTTATATAAAAAGATTTTACTATGCAAAATACTATGCGTATTAATTATGCAACACTATGCATAATAGAATATAATATATTCTATTTATAGAATAACTTTATAAAAGTATTACATTTTATTACATTAATAATACCAATAAAACAAAACCGAGTGACTTATCACATAAGCATCAATAATCAATACCGTGCTACTATGCAACCACACGACATCGTATTTTTTACTACCGAGTAGTTCAAATATTTTAATCGGTAACTTCTCGCTGTTATTTTTAATAAAATATTTTTGTTGTTTTCTCATTCCGATAATAATTACATTTATGGGTCCACTAATGATTGTGCCGTTGCATCTAATATTCCCCGATAAAACAAATATTTCCGACCAATCGAATATAATATGACAACTTGCATACTTTGCAAAAATTATAAATACTACCCACAACTATAACATTATATCAAATCCACACCTATAATATTTAAAAAATTATTTCGAGAAAATTAAATATTTATTCATAAAACTGGGGTCTCACAATCTCCCTCCTTATGGAATTTCGCCCTCGAAAATTTACGACGACGCACTGGTATGTCAAGAGGTGAGGATACCTTGACTTCACTTCAAATTCTAAATCTTGAGGTATAACCTTTGAACGTCGAATATGATCCTTCTTATCCAAGATGTTAACACGTATCTCCTCATACGTTAAATCTTCTGCTATATCGTTATTTCTAATTTAATAATGTGGTTCGGGTCGTCCACATATTTACGTAACATCGATACGTTAAAAACGTTATGAACACGCAACATACTTGGCAGTAAAACAAGTCTATAGGCCACAGTTCCTACTTCATCGAGGATTTCAAATGGACCAATTAAATCGAGGGTTGAGATTTCCTCTCTTTAGCAACTCTTGCTTTTAAAATAACACCCTCTTGAACCTTCTTCTTCACATTCATCAGCTCCGGGTGTGTAGCTTGAGCGGCTTTAACTTTATCGATTAAAGTTGATTCTACTCGTATATTCGTTATCTTCACGTGAGTTCGTATATTCGTACTTGTAAACGCATACAATCTTCTACTCAACACGTCAGCTATCACGTTCATTTTCCCACAATGGTATTGAATGGTACGATCATAATCTTCAACAGCTCGAGTCAAAGTCTTTGGCGCATTATACGTTCATTTTAAGAAAATAAATATTTGAGGGTTTAACAAATGGGTTTTGTACTGGGGTCAATAAAAAATTCGACTTTACACTCTAAGGGTAGGCTAAGAAGTCTTCAAGAATACGTCAAGAAATTTATTAACGATAGAATTATCATTCAAAACTGTGACCCTCATCAAAGACTTGGATAGTACGTCACATTGATACCTATCAACTTGCCATCGTCATTCATGACGTCGCCTACAGAAAGTCTGGCTTCGGTGCATTCCACTCAAGGAAGTCAACAACGAAAGGACTGGGGCTCTTTACTTATGGTTTGATATGACAATGATTGACTTTAGTGGTTTGGTTGCTTGAATTCGCATAACAGGTTTGTTAAGAATATGAACGCTAACAACCTTACGAAAAATATGATGAGTAGTTAACCAATCAATTCCTAAAATCGCATCAAAAGCAAGTATTTTCAAAGATACAAGATCGACACGTAACGTGAAAGTGTTGATTTGAACAAGATTTAAAAATAGTGGAGGTAACGAAGGTTTCTCCCAACAGATATATCAAAGTCTAACTTCTCCGGAGTTAACTTCAAACATTGAACACAACTAGGTAAAATAAAAGAGTAAGTAGAACTGGTATCTAATAAGGTATAAACTTCGCAAGAGTTTATCATTAATTTACCCATAATAACTTCGTTCGGGTTCCTCGACAAACACTCTCACTTAAACTACTAGATTTGACTTTGCTATAGGGTACATTCCACCCTTAAGTGCTTCTTCTCATTCCTGATCCATGATTTGAATCATTATTCTCCGATCCATGTCGAATTGGGGTTGACCGCTATGCACAGGGTAATTCCGAATTCGATGTTGGATTCTCCCAATTGTTGTCCAAAAAGAAAAATTCATTTCATCTATTTTGGCTTTATTGGATCAGACGTCTTTTTCTACAATATCTATACGTCGTGTGGCTTTTACCCATGCGTCATCTATTCTCCTTCGTTCATTTTTTTCTGCTTTCATCAGAACTTTGCTCATAACATTCTCAGATTCCAGCTCTAATATCTTATACTCTGCCAAAGAGTGCTTCTGTTCAAGCATCGCACATCGGGTAACACAATTTTGAATGGTTGCATCTTTTTTGCTCCACCATCACCGCCTTCTTAGTTCTTGACTGCTATTCTAACTCATGAATACAATTTTGTAATGCTAAATTTTGATCATAAAATTCTTCTAATAAATTCTCCTCAGGTTCCTCTTCTTCCTCTTCTTCCCTCTCTCATTTGCTACTACTCGCAACTAGCTCTAAAGGTGCAACTATTAGTTCTTCACACACCACGTAGATATCTCTAATTTCTTCTTCGTCTGACATCACATTAACCTGGTTAGTGATTAAAGGTGTCTCAACGGTTCATGTGCTTCATTACTTATCTCAACATTTTCGGATGCCATTTGCAAATACTGCCATAAAACAAAGGTTAATTGACATGTAACACATTATCCATATACTCTGACCAACCAATTAAATATCAAATAAACTTAGGTAGGTCATACTAGCGAAGGAATTCCCCGTCTCTCCCCTCCTAGTTCTTGTCTCACATCTCAGCCAGGGATCATATCCCTAAGCTTTGATACCAACTGTGACGCCCCCAAAATTAGGTATACATCACCCATCTTGAGTCGCCAAATACATGGTACAGAATTCAAATACAACTTAATAATACAACTGTCGTGTACAATACGACAAAACATAAACTATGAGTTTGAATACAAATATTGTCTACTAGAGAGTATAAAAACTCAAAAGGAGTCCTCATTACAATTATTATCACACTATTTCACAGAATAGTGAGGACTACTAATGCACCATCTAGGACCATCACTCCGTTCCCCGACTCGTCCCAGCTATATTCTCATTTCCTGAAGAGAACGGTGAAAGAAAGGGTGAGCTCAACTAGCCCAGTAAGAAATATTATGACTAAGATAATGCAGAATAAATTATCATTATCCTTAAACAATGTTAAACTGATACAATATAACAAACATCAAGTTTAACTGCAGCGGAACAAGAAATCCATTAAAAGAGTCAAGTACAGAATAAAATCTACTATCTTTTATGATTTAAAAGGTTTTTCATCACTTTTATCATTTGGGACTCAAATTTTAATAAATAATCCACATCATCGAATCACCCCTGCACTACGGCCAAGGATATTCTTTAGTATCACGACCACAATTATCCATGCACTACGGGCCAAAGATAATCATGTTTTCATCAATGGTCCTGATCATGCCATAAAACAATTCATCTTTGCACCCTTGGCCGAAGAGAATCCATAGCCATAATCATACCAAAAAATGTCCATCAATGCACTACGGGCCAATGAGGACTTTTTCCACATCATTTGTAACAATACGGTCATGATTATACCGATTAATCCCTGGTCATAATCATACCAATTCCATCTATGCACTACAGGCCACATATAACTTTCAAAAAAAATAAACAAGAGGATGATGACAATGATATAACAATTCAATAAAACAAGTTCAAGAATTAATTTATCCAGGAACTAATAACGTCCAAATTGTCAACATGATACTTCTTTGTAGAGTAAAATTCAAGAATGCTCAGAAGAATATTTCCATGAAAAGATACTGGATGATGCGCAAATATCAAGAATATTCCACTAATTTCATGGAGTATAGAAGTCAAAACTTTAACCAACTGAGTATAATAAAGAATGGAATAACAAAAGAAATCACCATGCATGCGGTACTTTGCACAGATAAAGTTATTCCAATAGAATAATAATAACGGAACCGGTCAAAGGTAATGTCGCACCGGCATGTGATATTCAAACAGAATAATAAAGAATGGAATAACAATGAAATCACCATGCTTGCGGTGTACTTCAGATGATATGTGTTATTCCAATAGAATACTAATAAAGACGGAACCGGTCCCAGCGTAAAATGCATGCACAGGATATTCCAAATGTGAATAATAATAAAAAAGCGGAACCAGTCCAAGTAAAACTCATGCATGTGATATTCCAATGTAATAATAAAGAATGTAATAATAGAAGAATTTCACCAAGTATAGGGTATCCGCGTGATACAAAAGTTATTCCAACAAAATAATAAAGAATGGAATAACTGAAGTTCTTTTCATGAATAAGAAAGAAAGAATACCCCTTATGAGTACTACAAATAATATTCCCTACCTTAAGAAGAAGAGTCTTCGATATATAAGTAAAGTGAAGTAGAATACTTTACTTTCTTTCTCTCTATAGTTTATCTCTCAGAGTTTCAAATTGAATTCGTAAGAAAATAATGAAGGAATGAACTTCTATTTATAGAAAAATGGACTGCATAGTAACTAACTCATGAACGGTCCAGATTGATTTACTTTAATCTGACGGTTCATATTTAAAGCAAAATCTTTTAAATAAAATATAATATATTCTATTTATAATCTAATAAAATGAATAACTTTATAAAAGATTTTACTATGCAAACACTATCGCAGTACACTATGCAAATACTATGCATAGTAAAATATAATATATTCTAATTATTTTCTAATAAAATAGATAACTTTATAAAAGTATTCTATTTTATATAAAAAGATTTTACTACTATGCAAAAATACTACATATACATGACATATGCATAATAGAATATAATATATTCTATTTTATAGAATAATTTTATAAAAGTATTACATTTTATTACATTAATAATACCAATAAAACAAAACCTGAGTGACTTATCACATAAGCATCAATAATCAATATTGTGTGCTACTAAGCAACCACACGAGACATCGCATTTTTTACTACCGAAAGTAGTTCAACATTATTAACAGTAAAACTTCCGCCGTTATTTTTAATTAAATATTTTTGTCGTTTTCTCATTCCGAATAATAATTTCATTCATGGGTCCACCAATGATTGTGCCGTTGTACGAATATTCCCTGATAAAACAAATATTTCCCGACCAATCGAATATAATATGACAACTTTCATACTTTGCAAAATTTATAAATACTACCCACAACTATAACATTATATCAAATCCACACCATAATATTTAAAAAAATTATTTCGAAAAAATTAAATATTTATTCATAAAATCTGGGGTCTCACACTACTCTTCTTCTATCTCTCTATAACTTCTCTCTATATAGCTTCTCTCTCTATAATTGCTCTTGTGAGTCTTAGTGAATCGGTGAGTATGAAAGAAGAATGAGCTTCTATTTATAAGAAAATATAGTTTCGATAATTGTACGTTTTGGGGTTCGAAATATTATAGTATAATACCTTCATCTTTTCTTTCATTTTTAATTTAGTCCTGCAAGTATTATCAAACTTGCACCACCTCCGCTAAAAGTACATCTTGTGAATCAATAGTACAATCATGTTAATCAATAGTACAATCATGTGAAAAAAATAATTACAGTATAGTACCTTCATCTATACCTCCATTTTTAATTTAGCCATGCAAGTATTATCAATCTTGCACCACCTCCCCTAATAGTACATGCATGTGAATCAATAGTATACACATGTGAACTCATATTTATACGCATGTGAATTAATAGCAATTAATTGCTCATTTATCCGATTAATTACCCGATTGGTCAATATAATCTCTAGACATCCATTATTATCGAAATAGATGTTGATTTCTACTAACACTAATAATCCACACACAATGGAAATATCAATTTCATCTTTAATCAACACGAACTTATTCATTATTAATATTATAACTCACAATATTTAACAATCAGGTCGTTCCTAGGAAAGAGGGGGCTTTCCGATAAGGATTTCTCCTTATTGGTGCGCAATTAGGTGACCAAACCTCTCCTTGACAGAACTCCTAGACATTGTCAATATTGCAAATAATAATATGAATAACTTTGTCGTCTCAATTATTGATTTAATAATATAAAATATTATGCAGATGATACTGTGACAATTATTGAATCAATAATATGAAAGATATTATGCAGCAATTACTGTGGCAATAATTGAGTATAACTAAGTGACTTCTCACGTAAGCATCAATAATCAATACTGTGTGCTACTATGCAACCACGCAGACATCGTATTTTTACCATCGGGTAGTTCAACGGTTTAACGTTAAAACTTTCATTTGTTATTTTTATAAAAGATAATTACATGCTGTTTTCTAACTACGGCAATACTTTCGTTGTGGGGTCCACCAATGATTGTGTCATCGTACGAATATTCTCTGTTAAAATGAATATTCCTCGACCAATCGAATATTATATAACCATTTGCTTACTTTGCAAAATTTGTAAATAATATCCACAACTATAACATTATATCAAATCCACACCATAATATTCAAAAATATATTTTGAGAAAAATTAATCTTTATTCATAAAAGTTGGGGTCTTACAACCTCCCCTTCTTATGAAATTTCGTCCTTGAAATTAGGGTGCGTACCTGGTATGTCGAAGAGGTGAGGATACCTTGACTTCATTTCACATTCTAACTTGCAGGTCATTTCCTCAACATCGTGGTTTCTCCATAAAACTTTGACTTGAGGTATAACCTTGGAGCGTAGAATATGATCCTTCTTATCCAAGATTTTAACAGGTACCTCTTCATACGTTAAATCTTCCGCTATCTCGTCTGGTTCTAATTCAATAATGTGGTTTGGGTCGTCCACATATTTACGTAACATCGATACATAAAAAAATGTTATGAACATGAGACATACTTAGCGGTAAGACGAGTCTATAGGCCACATTTCCTACTTGATCGAGGATTTCAAATGGGCCAATTAAATTGAGGGTTGAGATTTCCTCTCTTCATCGACTCTTACTACTAGAATAACGCCCTCTTGAACCTTGTTCTTCACATTTATCAGCTCTGAGTCTGTAGCTTGAGCGGCTTTTAACTTTATCGATTATCGATTATATTCGTATTATTTGACATCATCACATGGGTCCCTAGAGTCTTTAACTCTATCTCTATCATTTATAAGTTATATGAAATGAGTCTTATCGCACTCGTAAATGCATACGATCTTCTACTCAATGCATCAGCTACCACGTTCACTTTTTCCACGATAATATTGAATGGTATGGTCGTAATCTTTAACAGCTCGAGCCAACGTCTTCGACGCATGTTACGTTCGTTTTGGGTGAAGAAAATAGTTGAGGGTTTTAGAGATGGGTTTTGTACTGGGGTCAATACAAAGTTTGATTTCACGCTCTGGGGTAGGCTAGGAAGTCTTCAGGAATATGTCCGGAAATTTATTAACAATAGAAATATTATTCAAAACTGTGACTCTCATCCAAGACTTGGATAACATGTCACATTGATACCTATCAACTTGCCATCGTCATTCACGGTGTCGCCTACAAAAAGTCTGGCTTCGGTGCATTCCGCACAAGGAAGTCAACAACGAAAGGACCGGGGCTCTTTACTTATGACTTGATATGACAGTGATTAAATTTAGTGGTTTGGTTGCTTGAATTCGCATAACAGGTTGGTTAGGAATATGAAAGCTAACAACCTTACGAAAAGCATGATGAGTAGTTAACCAATTGATTCCTAAAATCACATCAAATGCAAGTATTTTCAAAGAGATAAGATCGACAGGTAACGTGAAAGTGTCGATTTGAATCAAACAAGATTTATAAACAATGGAGGTAATGAAGGTTTCTCATAACAGAGTTTCAATAGATAAGTCAAAGTCTAATTTCTTAGGGGTCAAGTTCAAACGTTGAGCGCAAGTAGGAGAAATAAAAGAATCGGTAGAACCGGTATCTAATAAGGCATAGACTTCGCAAGAATATATAATTAACTAACCCGTGTTAACTTCGTTCGGGTTACTCACTTTTTGAGAAGTCACAAAAAACGCTCTTCCTGAAACCACCGACTTTATTTTGTCCGTATCCGCCTTTTGTGCCACCGTCCCAGCTGGATTTGATTTCGCTACAGGATAAAATCGATGTGTCCCTCCTCTCTGCATCTGTAGCATCTAACTGGCGGTCGTTCTCCTCCTCTAGAATTTGTTGTTGGTGTTGGTGTTGCTGCCGATGTCTTCCCATCATCGTTAAATCTTCTCTTCTTGAATTTTCCACTTGAATCATTTCTTCTATTATCTTGGCCATGATTACCATCGAAGTGGTTACCATTTTTGGCATGATAATTTCCTCCACGATGGTTATCATTGTTCCAATGACCGTTGCCACCGGTACGATTATTATCGTATTGTTGCTCGTTATCTTTTGGTTGGGATGGCTAATTATCGCGCTCCAATAACTGAGCCCTATTCACTACATCTGAATACAAACACAATTTGTGAGAAATGTGGTATTAACATATCTCAGGTTTCAAACCTCTTAGAAACATTCACGTCATTCTCTCCTCATTATCAACAAAGTGGGACGCAAACCGGGATAACTCGGCAAACTTAGCTTTGTACTGCGACACGGTCATATTGTTTTGCTCCAACTTGATAAACTCCACCTCCTTCATGTGACGAATATATTGGGAGAATGCATATTATGATTTGATGTTTTAATGTATATGCTCATGATTATTTGTAAAGTCCTTCAAGTAAGATATGTACGAGGACTTAGTGATAGATCAAATTTGTTAGGTTGATCTAAGCTCTTAACGTGTATCATTCTGTAATAGAATGTATAGATAGAAAGATCAAAGCTGTTAGGTTGATCTTGAGATGTAATAGATAGGCTTCGAGGAAATCGTAGTGTATCATCTGATCAACATTACAGAAGTCAAGGCAAAAACGTAGAGCTTCAAAGATCGTAGTGTGTCTGCCTTGAAGGGACTCTTCGGAAATCGTAGAGTGGTCCCAACGTTTATCGAGCCATCTCAACGATCGTAGTGTGCTGAAGGAAACATGGAGTTTACAAGTCAACGATCGTAGTGTGCTCTTGGAAACGTAGAGTAACAACACGAGCAAGTGAAGATCGTAGTGTGCAAGGGTTTAAGAGAAATCGTAGTGGTGTCAGCTGATAGCATCAGATCGAGCACCAAGGCGACAAGTCACTAAGATCTGAATCGTAGAGCATCTGTCTTATGTCAGAAAACATCGAGCCCCATGTTATGTGTAAAGACAGATTCCAATATATGAGGAATGGATTCTAGACGTTGCTGTAATGCCCCCAAAATAGGTCCAACCCAACCAACCTATTCTGAGTCGCCAAAAACATGGTACAGAAAACAACTACAACTTTATTACTACAATTTTCGTGCAAAATACAACAACACATATGTTATGAGTTTTGATACCAATATATACCAACTGTGACTCATGTCCCAACCTTGGATGGAAGACGTCACAATGGCACCTTACATAAGTCTGTACAATCAATAAGCTGTTTTAGAAATTAAAATCTTTGGGAAGTGCTCAAGGAAACCTTCGTATATGGGAGGCCATAAATACAGGTTATGATAGATATCATATGCCCAACAAATTATCCTTGGTTGACCCAATAAACCCCAAAGAAAAACGAGAAGATTACTATCATATTCTTTCCAATGGTGAGTCTTCTCTTGACATATCATTATCTCCACCGTCTCTAATTGAGAATTATACTTCAACCAAACTCCAAGATCATATAGGTAGTGCTTGTAGATATACTCAGCAAGTGGATGTGCACAACCTTGTCTTATGATAACACGAAGTCGCATGTCATTAGACATCTTGTATGATAGTGGCAAAACACCCTTCCAAACGTTGGGTTCGCCTCACCCTATTTGGTTCACCAAATATAACTACTAAATGATGAATAAAATACAACCCACTTTTCTATACTGTTTAGGGAGAACCTCCATAGCTAGAGACCACCGTTCTATTCCCCTGTTACCCCCGCTCGACCCAGCTACACTCTTATTACCTGAAAGGAATTGTGAAGCAAAAGGGTGAGCACAACTAGCTCAGTAATGAATATTATGACTAAAGATAATTAAATTCTCAATAGCCTTCATCAATAATAAATCAGAGATTTAGAACATATGGTAGATGATAAAACTTTTCAACCATAGTTGTAGCGGAACGAGCAATCTATTAGAAGAGTCAAATAGACCATAAAGTCTATTATCTTCTCCATGTTAAAAGTCCACCAATAATGTTTTAACCCTGTAACATCAATCAACAGTTCCTGTCCACCATCATGTGAATAACTCATAATCATAATTGTAGTTCTAAATTTCTTTTCGCATTCAGGACGAAGATAATTTTCATCACCTGTCTTTACCTGAAATATCAAAGATCATGGTTATACCAAATCACAGTTCCTGTTCATAATCATACTAATAAATTCATCTTTACACTACGGGCCAAAGATATTCATTAACAGTTCATCTTTGCACTACAAGCCAAAGATATTCAAACAACAGGTCATCTTTGCACTACAGGCCAAAGATATTCATATCTCAAATAAATACATAATCATTTCAAAATTTATATAAACCATAATTATAAACATGTTGATTAATTCATTCTTGCACTTAAGCTAAAAATATTCAATTGTAAATTCAATGGTCATGATCATACCAGTCAACAATTCAACTTTGCGCTACTGGCCAAAGAGAACCCATAGTGACGATCATACCAATACTTTACCCATCTTTACACTCAAGTCAAAGAGAAATTCCATCACCAGGGTTATAAAAATGTTATATATGATAATAAAAACAATAGGATCAACAACTACATTTAATTTCAAGAGCAAGATTCATAAATCAATGATTTCATAACACCTTAATCCAAATGTTATAAATCACTTAATAATCTCATAATCTAATATTATTAATATTACCACAATATCTTAATCATTTCTTAAACTTATAAACAATTTATTTTAATTGTTTATACTTTTACTAATTAATGCATTTAATCATTCTAAAATGCCAAACTCATAAGATTTCATCACCAATAACCAAAACCCTCATAAAAATCAGATATACCTTATATAGGATTCTCAAGCCATAAAATCCTATTTTTAATTTTTACTTACCTCACATAACATATTTAATTCATTTACTCATAACTAGTCCATTTCATGAAAAATACCAAATCGGGTCCCAAAATATTTCTTTTCGGGATTTAGCGAGAATATAGTCCCATATTGAACATATATTTTTCTCGAAAATTTTTAAAATTCATTTACTATTTTTCATATGGCCAAAACTGCCGAATATTTAGATATTTATCATAAACTGTACTTTTATCCAAAAATTTCGAAATTTATAGAGTATACTTCTGTTATATACATGTACTCCCAATAAAAATTTCACCAATTTTGGAGTTAACCATAAGGAGTTATAAGCGTTTACTTTTAAAATATTCTTTTCTCATAAAATCCATAACTCTTAATCTATATATCCAAAAATTACCATTTTTTGACACAATCAACAAAACTCATCAAATTATCATTTCAAATTTTTCCAAAATTTTTCAAGGTCAGAAAAATTACGAAATTGAAAAACATAACAACCCTTAAAATCTCTTACTATCCCTTACCTCGAAAAGAATAGTACTTCTGACTGAATTTCGGATATAACGTTGAAAGAAATTTGCACCGTATAACAACACTTAAAATATCAAAATACTCACAAAAATACGCTCGATATTATAGAGAGAGAAAACTTCATATTCTGGTGTGATTTTCAATTCTAACCTAAGTACTCTATTTATAGGAAATTGCTTAGAACACCAAAGTAGAAAATTTAATAAAATATTAATATATATATATATATATATATATTATAAATTCCTACGTACACCTCCACTGATCTAAAACATCAGCCACGCATGTGCCAAACTCACCAAAAATGTTTTTCATATAAAAATCATTTAAAACTCCAAAAAAATCAAATATTCGCGAACTTCAATAATTCATAATAAATAGCCCTTTTATCAAAAAAATTCGAATCTTATGTCCTTCTATAGGAAATTCAATTCTCTACAACTTTGAAAGTTTAAGTTTTTCCAAATTCCAAACAGAAATTGACCGAAATCCACATACGGACGATTTTACAGGCTATAATCAAATTTCAGTCAAGAAACGGGCCCACAAACATGTTTAACATGTTTTAAATATTTTTAGTACCAAAAATACTCTTCCTCCTCATTTACTCATATATCACACATTCATTGTAAAAATATCACCATTATTATATTATTGCAATACTGGTAATGATCTTGTCGCAACAACAATAGCATTACATTATGTTTTAACCATATAGGGTATTCCAACAAGATAATTCTGTAATAACTACGCCGTTATTTATAAACAACATATACATGTCATTTTCTTCATCCAATCGCTTTTCGTTATGGGGCCCACAAAAGACTACGCCATCGTACGAATATTCCCTGACATGATGAATATTCCACGACCAAACGAATATTCCCCGTCAATAATGAATATTTTATAGCCACTTGCTTTTTTTGAAAAAAAAATTATATATATCACCCTTAACTTTAACTTTTTTATCAATTTAACCATTTACTAAATAGTAATTATAAAAAAAATTGAATAATTTTATTTCATAAAATTCGGGGTCTTACAATCTTCCCTCCTTATGAAATTTCGTCCCCGAAATTTACGTACCTAGTATTTCGAAGAGTTGAGAATACCTTGCTTTCATTTCAGATTCTATCTCCCCGGTCATCATGATTTTTTCATTGTTAATCTACTGTATTTCAGATATCATTCTAGAATACACCTTCAAAACAAAGGTTAATTGACATATCACAATTTGTCAACTTAAGTAAGAAAATTTAGCTTAGGTAGGACACACACTAGCGAAGGATATACTTGTCTCTCCTTTCCTAGTTCTATTCCCTGATCTCCGCCAGAGACCATATCCTTAAGCTCTGATACCAAATTTAACGCCCCCAAAGTAGGTCCAATTCAACCAACCTATCCTGAGTCGCCAAAAACATGGTACAGAAAACAACTACAACTTTATTACTATAATTGTCGTGCAAAATACAACAACACATATGTTATGAGTTTTGATACCAATATATACCAACTGTGACTCATGTCCCAACCTTGGATAGTACGTCACAATGGCACCTTACATAAAGGTACAATCAATAACTGTTTTAGAAATTAAAATCTTTGGGAAGTGCTCAAGGAAACCTTCGTACATGGGAGGTCATGCATCTAGGTTATGATAGATATAATATGCCCACAAAATTATCCTTGGTTGACCCAATAAATTCCAAAGAAAAACGAGAAGATTACTATCATATTCTTTCCAATGGTGTGTCTTCTCTTGACATATCATTATCTCCACCGTCTCTAATTGAGAATTATACTTCAACCAAACTCCAAGATCATATAGGTAGTGCTTGTAAATATACTCAGCAAGTGGATGTGCACAACCTTGTCTTATGATAACACGAAGTCGCATGTCATTAGACATCTTGTATGATAGTGGCAAAATACACTTCCAAACGTTGGGTTCACCTCACCCTATTTGGTTCACCAAATATAACTACTAAATGATGAATAAAATACAACCCACTTTTCTATACTATTTAGGGAGAACCTCCATAGCTAGACACCACCGTTTTATTCCCCTGTTACCCCCGCTCGACCCAGCTACACTCTTATTACCTGAAAGGAATTGTGAAGCAAAAGGGTGAGCACAACTAGCTCAGTAATGAATATTATGACTAAAGATAATTAAATTCTCAATAGCCTTCATCAATAATAAATCAGAGATTTAGAACATATGGTAGATGATAAAACTTTTCAACCATAGTTGCAGCGGAACGAGCAATCTATTAGAAGAGTCAAATAGACCATAAAGTCTATTATCTTCTACATGTTAAAAGTTCACCAATAATGTTTTAACCCTGCAACATCAATCAATAGTTCATGTCCACAATCATGTGAATAACTCATAATCATAATTGTAGTTCTAAATTTCTTTTCGCATTCAGGACGAAGATAACTTTCATCACCTGTCTTTACCTGAAACATCAAAGATCATGGTTATACCAAATCACAGTTCATGTTCATAATCATACTAACAAATTCATCTTTACACTACGGGCCAAAGATATTCATTAACAGTTCATCTTTACACTACAGGCCAAAGATATTCAAACAACATGTCATCTATGCACTACAGGCCAAAGATATTCATATCTCAAAGAAATACATAATCATTTCAAAATTTATATAAACCATAATTATAAACATGTTGATTAATTCATTCTTGCACTTAAGCTAAAAATATTCAATTGTAAATTCAATGGTCATGATCATACCAGTCAACAATTCAACTTTGCACTACTGGCCAAAGATAACCCATAGTCACGATCATACAAATACTTTACCCATCTTTACACTCAAGTCAAAGAAAAATTCCATCACCAGGGTTATAAAAATGTTATATATGATAATAAAAACAATAAGATCAACAACTACATTTAATTTCAAGAGCAAGATTCATAAATCAATGATTTCATAACACCTTAATCCAAATGTTATAAATCACTTAATAATCTCATAATCTAATATTATTAATATTACCACAATATCTTAATCATTTCTTAAACTTATAAACAATTTATTTTAATTGTTTATACTTCACTAATTAATGCAGCTAATCATTCTAAAATACCAAACTCATAAGATTTCATCACCAATAACCAAAACCCTCATCAAAAATCTGCATATACCTTATATAGGATTCTCAAGCCATAAAATCCTATTTTTAAATTTTCTTACCTCACATAACATAATTAATTCATTTACTCATAACTAGTCTATTTCATGAAAAATACTAAATCAGTCCCAAAAATATTTCTTTTCTGGGATTTTGCAGAATATAGTCCCATATTGAACATATATTTTTCTCGAAAATTTTTAAAATTCATTTACTATTTTTTATATGGCCAAAACTGCCGAATATTTAGACATTTATCATAAATTGTACTTTTATCCAAAAATTCCAAAATTTATAGAGTATACTTCTGTTATATACATGTACTCCCAATAAAAATTTCACTAATTTTGTAATTAACTACAAAGAGTTATAAGCGTTTACTTTTAAAATAGTCTTTACTCATAAAATCCATAACTCTTAATCTATATATCCAAAAATCGCCATTTTTGGACACAATCAACAAAACTCATCAAATTATCATTTCAAATTTTTCCAGAATTTTTGAAGGTCAGAAAAATTACGAAATTGAAAAACATAACAACCCTTTAAATCTCTTACTATCCCTTACCTCGAAAAGAATAGTACTTCTGACTAAATTTCGGATACAACGCTGAAAGAAACTTGCACCGTATAACAACACTCAAAGTATCAAAATACTCACAAAAATACGCTCGATATTATAGAGAGAGAAAACTTCAGATTCTGGTGTGATTTTCAATTCTAACCTAAGCACCCTATTTATAGGAAATTGCTTAGAACACCAAAGCAAAAAAATTAATAAAATATTAATATATATTATAAAATCCTACGCACACCTCCACTAATCCAAAACATCAGCCACACATGTGCCAAACTCACCAAAAACGTTTTTCATATAAAAATCATTTAAAACTCCAAAAAAAAAATCAAATATTCTGGAACTTTAATAATTCATAATAAATAGCCCTCTTATCAGAAAAATTCATATCTTATGTCCTTCTATAGGAAATTCAATTCTCTACAACTTTGAAAGTTTAATTTTTTCCAAATTCCAAACAGAAATTGACCGAAATCCATATACGGACGATTTTACAGGCTATAATCAAATTTCAGTCAAGAAACGGGCCCACAAACATGTTTAACATGTTTTAAATGTTTTTAGTAACAAAAATACTCTTCCTCCTTATTTACTCATATATCACACATTCATTGTAAAAATATCACCATTATTATATTATTGCAATACCTTGTCTTTCTTTATAATAGTAATAACGCGTACATCGTGTTTTAAACCATAGGGTATTCCAACAGTATTAACTGTAACAACTACGCCGTTATTTATAAACAACTTATACTTATCATATTCTTCATCCAATCGTTTTTCGTTATGGGGCCCACAAAAGACTGCGCCGTCGTACGAATATTTCACAACCAAACGAATATTCTCCGTCAACAATGAATATTTTATAGCCACTTGCTTATTTTGAAAAAAATTTATATATATCACCCTTAACTTTAACTTTTTTATCAATTTAACCATTTACTAAATAGTAATTATAAGAAAAATTGAATAATTTTATTTCATAAAATTCGGGGTCTTACAATCTTCCCTCCTTATGAAATTTCGTCCCCGGAATTTACGTACCTGGTATTTTGAAGAGTTGAGAATACCTTGCTTTCATTTCAGATTATATTTCCTCGGTCATCATGATTTTTTCATTGTTCATCTACTGTATTTCAAATATCATTCTAGAATACACCTTCAAAACAAAGGTTAATTGACATATCACAATTTGTCAACTTAAGTAAGAAAATTTAGCTTAGGTAGGACACACACTAGCGAAGGATATACTTGTCTCTCCTTTCCTAGTTTTATTCCCTGATCTCCGCCAGAGACCATATCCCTAAGCTCTGATACCAAATGTATCGCCCCCAAAATAGGTCCAATCCAACCAACCTATTCTGAGTCGCCAAAAACATGGTACAGAAAACAACTACAACTTTATTACTACAATTGTCGTGCAAAATACAACAACACATATGTTATGAGTTTTGATACCAATATATACCAACTGTGACTCATGTCCCAACCTTGGATAGTACGTCACAATGGTCCCTTACATAAAGGTACAATCAATAACTGTTTTAGAAATTAAAATCTTTGGAAAGTGCTCAAGGAAACCTTCATAAATGGGAGGCCATGCGTCTAGGTTATGATAGATATTATATGCCCACAAAATTATCCTTGGTTAACCCAATAAACCCCAAAGAAAAAACGAGAAGATTACTATCATATTCTTTCCAATGGTGAGTCTTCTCTTGACATATCATTATCTCCACCGTCTCTAATTGAAAATTATACTTCAACCAAACTCCAAGATCATATAGGTAGTGCTTGTAAATATACTCAGCAAGTGGATTTGCACAACCTTATCTTATGATAACACGAAGTCACATGTCATTAGACATCTTGTATGGCAATGGCAAAACACCCTTCCAAACGTTGGGTTCGCCTCACCCTATTTGGTTCACCAAATATAACTACTAAATAATGTATAAAATACAACCCACTTTTCTATACTGTTTAGGGAGAACCTCCACAGCTAGAGACCACCGTTCTATTCCCCTGTTACCCCCGCTCGACCCAGCTACACTCTTATTACCTGAAAGGAATTTTGAAGCAAAAGGGTGAGCACAACTAGCTCAGTAATGAATATTATGACTAAAGATAATTAAATTCACAATAGCCTTCATCAATAATAAATCAGAGATTTAGAACATATGGTAGATGATACAACTTTTAAACCATAGTTGCAACGGAACGAGCAATCCATTAGAAGAGTCAAATAGACCATAAAGTCTATTATCTTCTCTATGTTAAAAGTCCACCAATAATGTTTTAACCCTGTAACATCAATCAACAGTTCCTGTCCACTATCATGTGAATTTCTCATAATCATAATTGTAGTTTTAAATTTCTTTTCGCATTCAAGACGAACATAATTTTCCTCACCTGTCTTTACCTGAAACATCAAAGATCATGGTTATACCAAATCACAGTTCCTGTTCATAATCATACTAATAAATTCATCTTTACACTACGGGCCAAAGATATTCATTAACAGTTCATCTTTGCACTACAGGCCAAAGATATTCAAACAACAGGTCATCTTTGCACTACAGGCCAAAGATATTCATATCTCAAAGAAATACATAATCATTTCAAAATTTATATAAACCATAATTATAAACATGTTGATTAATTTATTCTTGCACTTAAGCTAAAAATATTCAATTGAAAATTCAATGGTCATGATCATACCAGTCAATAATTCAACTTTGCACTACTGGCCAAAGAGAACCCATAGTTACGATCATACCAATACTTTACCCATCTTTACACTCAGGTCAAAGAGAAATTCCATCACCAGAGTTATAAAAATGTTATATATGATAATAAAAATAATAGGATCAACAACTACATTTAATTTCAAGAGCAAGATTCATAAATCAATGATTTCATAACACCTTAATCCAAATGTTATAAATCACTTAATAATCTCATAATATAATATTATTAATATTACCACAATATCTTAATCATTTCTTAAAGTTATAAACAATTTATTTTAATTGTTTATATTTACTAATTAATACATTTAATCATTCTAAAATGTCAAACTCATAAGATTTCATCACCAATAACCAAAACCCTCATCAAAAATCTGTGTATACCTTATATAGGATTCTCAAGCCATAAAATCCTATTTTTAAATTTTCTTACCTCACATAACATATTTAATTCATTTACTCATAACTAGTCTATTTCATGAAAAATACCAAATCAGTCCCAAAAATATTTCTTTTATGGGATTTAGCAGGATATTGTCCCATATTGAACATATATTTTTCTCGAAAATTTTTAAAATTCATTTACTATTTTTCATATGGCCCAAACTGCCGAATATTTAGACATTTATCATAAACTGTACTTTTATCCAAAAATTCTGAAATTTATAGAGTATACTTCTGTTATATACATGTACTCCCAATAAACATTTTACCAATTTTGGAGTTAACCACAAGGAGTTATAAGCGTTTACTTTTAAAATAGTCTTTTCTCATAAAATCCATAACTCTTAATCTATATATCCAAAAATCGCCATTTTTGGACACAATCAACAAAACTCATCAAATTATCATTTCAAATTTTTCTAGAATTTTTGAAGGTCAGAAAAATTACGAAATTGAAAAACATAACAACCCTTAAAATCTCTTACTATCCCTTACCTCGAAAAGAATAGTACTTCTGACTGAATTTCGGATATAACGCTGAAAGAAACTTGCACCGTATAACAAGACTCAAAGTATCAAAATACTCACAAAAATACGCTCGATATTAAAGAGAGAGAAAACTTCAGATTCTGGTGTGATTTTCAATTCTAACCTAAGCGCCCTATTTATAGGAAATTGCTTAGAACACCAAAGCAGAAAATTTAATAAAATATTAATATATATATTATAAATTCCTACGCACACCTCCACTGATCCAAAACATCAGCCACACATGTGCCAAACTCACCAAAAACGTTTTTCATATAAAAATCATTTAAAACTCCAAAAAAAAATTCAAATATTCTAGAACTTCAATAATTCATAATAAATAGCCCTCTTATCAAAAAAATTCGAATCTTATGTCCTTCTATAGGAAATTCAATTCTCTACAACTTTGAAAGTTTAAGTTTTTCCAAATTCCAAACAGAAATTGACCGAAATCCACATACGGACGATTTTACAGGCTATAATCAAATTTCAGTCAAGAAACGGGCCCACAAACATGTTTAACATGTTTTAAATATTTTTAGTAACAAAAATACTCTTCCTCCTCATTTACTCATATATCAAACATTCATTGTAAAAATATCACCATTATTATATTATTGTAATCTGGTGTCTTTCTTTAATAACGATAGCAGTATTCTTGTGTTTCTTTCCAAGGGTATTCCAACAAGATAATTGTAACAACTACGCCGTTATTTATAAACAAATTATACTTGTCATTTTCTTCATCCAATCGCTTTCCGTTATGGGGCCCACAAAAGACTGCGCCGTCGTACGAATATTCCCCGACATGAAGAATATTCCACGACAAACGAATATTCCCCCGTCAACAATGAATATTTTATAGCCACTTGCTTATTTTGAAAAAAATTTATATATATCACCCTTAACTTTAACTTTTTTAATCAATTTAACCATTTATTAAATAGTAATTATAAGAAAAATTGAATAATTTTATTTCATAAAATTCGGGGTCTTACAATCTTCTCTCCTTATGAAATTTTGTCCCCGAAATTTACGTACCTGGTATTTCGAAGAGTTGAGAATACCTTGCTTTCATTTCAGATTCTATCTCCCCGGTCATCATGATTTTTTCATTGTTCATTTACTGTATTTCTGATATCATTCTAGAATACACCTTCAAAACAAAGGTTAATTGACATATCACAATTTGTCAACTTAAGTAAAAAAATTTAGCTTAGGTAGGTCACACACTAGCGAAGGATATACTTGTCTCTCCTTTCCTAGTTCTATTCGCTGATCTCCGCCAGAGACCATATCCCTAAGCTCTGATACCAAATGTAACGCCCCCAAAATAGGTCCAATCCAACCAACCTATTCTGAGTCGCCAAAAACATGGTACAGAAAACAACTACAACTTTATTACTATAATTGTCGTGCAAAATACAACAACACATATGTTATGAGTTTTGATACCAATATATACCAACTGTGACTCATGTCCCAACCTTGGATAGTACGTCACAATGGCACCTTACATAAAGGTACAATCAATAACTGTTTTAGAAATTAAAATCTTTGGGAAGTGCTCAAGGAAACCTTCGTACATGGGAGGTCATGCGTCTAGGTTATGATAGATATCATATGCCCATAGAATTATCCTTGGTTGACCCAATAAACCCTAAAGAAAAACGAGAAGATTACTATCATATTCTTTCCAATAGGTGAGTATTCTCCTGACATATCATTATCTCCACCGTCTCTAATTGAGAATTATACTTCAACCAAACTCCAAGATCATATAGGTAGTGCTTGTAAATATACTAAGCAAGTGGATGTGCACAACCTTGTCTTATGATAACACAAAGTCGCATGTCATTAGACATCTTGTATGATAGTGGCAAAACACCCTTCCAAACATTGGGTTCGCCTCACCCTATTTGGTTCACCAAATAAAACTACTAAATGATGTAGAAAATACAACCCACTTTTCTATCTTTGTTTAGGAGAACCTCCACGACTAGAGACCACAGATTCTATTCCCTGTTACCCCGCTCGACCCAATTTTACACTCTTATTACCTGAAAGGTATTGTGAAGCAAAAGGGTGAGCACAACTAGCTCAGTAATAAATATTATGACTAAAGATAATTAAATTCTCAATAGCCTTCATCAATAATAAATCAGAGATTTAGAACATATGGTAGATGATAAAACTTTTCAACCATAGTTGCAGCGGAACGAGCAATTCATTAGAAGAGTCAAATAGACCATAAAGTCTATTATCTTCTCAATGTTAAAAGTCCACCAATAATGTTTTAACCCTGTAACATCAATCAACAGTTCCTGTCCACAATCATGTAAATAACTCATGATCATAATTGTAGTTCTAAATTTCTTTTCGCATTCAGGACGAAGATAATTTTCATCACCTGTCTTTACCTGAAACATCAAAGATCATGGTTATACCAAATCACAGTTCATGTTCACAATCATACTAATAAATTCATCTTTACACTACGGGCCAAAGATATTCATTAACAGTTCATCTTTACACTTCAGGCCAAAGATATTCAAACAACAGGTCATCTTTGCACTACAGGCCAAAGATATTCATATCTCAAAGAAATATATAATCATTTCAAAATTTATATAAACCATAATTATAAACATGTTGATTAATTCATTCTTTCACTTAAGCTAAAAATATTCAATTATAAATTCAATGGTCATGATCATACCTGTCAACAATTCAACTTTGCACTACTGGCCAAAGAGAACCCATAGTCACGATCACACCAATACTTTATCCATCTTTACACTCAAGTGAAAGAGAAATTCCATCACCAGGGTTATAAAAATGTTATATATGATAATAAAAACAATAGGATCAACAAATTTTAAGAGCAAGATTCATAAATTAATGATTTCATAAAACCTTAATCCAAATGTTATAAATCACCTAATAATCTAATAATCTAATATTATTAATATTACCACAATATCTTAATCATTTCTTAAACTTATAAATATTTTATTTTAATTGTTTATACTTTACTAATTAATGCATTTAATCATTCTAAAATGCCAAACTCATATGATTTCATCACCAATAACCAAAACCCTCCTCAAAAATCTGCATATACATTATATAGGATTCTCAAGCCATAAAATCCCATTTTTAAATTTTCTTACCTCACATAACATATTTAATTCATTTACTCATAACTAGTCCATTTCATGAAAAATACCAAATCAGTCCCAAAAATATTTCTTTTCTGGGATTTAGCAGAATATAGTCCCATATTGAATATATATTTTTCTAGAAAATTTTTAAAATTCATTTACTATTTTTCATATGGCCAAAACTCCCGAATATTTAGACATTTATCATAAACTGTACTTTTATCCAAAAATTCCAAAATTTACAGAGTATACTTCTGTTATATACATGTACTCCCAATAAAAATTTTACCAATTTTGGAGTTAACCACAAGGAGTTATAAGCGTTTACTTTTGAAATAGTTTTTTCTCATAAAATCCATAACTCTTAATCTATATATCCAAAAATCGCCATTTTTGGACACAATCAACAAAACTCATCAAATTATCATTTCAAATTTTTCCAGAATTTTTGAAGGTCAGAAAAATTACGAAACTGAAAAACATAACAACCCTTAAAATCTTTTACTATCCCTTACCTCGAAAAGAATAGTACATCTGACTGAATTTTGGATATAACACTGAAAGAAACTTGCACCGTATAGCAACACTCAAAGTATCAAAATACTCACAAAAATACACTCGATATTATAGAGAGAGAAAACTTCAGATTCTGGTGTGATTTTCAATTCTAACCTAAGCACCCTATTTATAGGAAATTGCTTAGAACACCAAAGCAGAAAATTTAATAAGATATTAATATATATATTATAAATTCCTACGCACACCTCCACTGATCCAAAACATCAGCCACACATGTGCCAAACTCACCAAAAATGTTTTTCATATAAAAATCATTTAAAACTCCAAAAAATAATAAAATCAATTATTCTGGAACTTCAATAATTCATAATAAATAGCTCTCTTATAAGAAAAATTCAAATCTTATGTTCATCTATAGGAAATTCAATTCTCTACAACTTTGAAAGTTTAAGTTTTTCCAAATTCCAAACAGAAATTGACCGAAATCCACATACGGACGATTTTACAAGCTATAATCAAATTTCAGTCAAGAAACGGGCCCACAAACATGTTTAACATGTTTTAAATATTTTTAGTAACAAAAATACTCTTTCTCCTCATTTACTCATATATCACACATTCATTGTAAAAATATCACCATTATTATATTATTGCAATACTGTAGTGTCTTTCTTGTCTGCAACAACGCCAGACACGTGTTTTAACCACGGGTATTCCAACAAGATAATAGCTGTAATAACTACTATTTGTTATTTATAAACAACTTATACTTGTCGTTTTCTTCATCCAATCGCTTTCCGTTATGGGGCCCACAAAAGACTGTGCCGTCGTACGAATATTCCCCGACAGGAAGAATATTCCACGACCAAACGAATATTCCCTCGTCAACAATGAATATTTTATAGCCACTTGCTTATTTTTAAAAAAATTTATATATATCACCCTTAACTTATCTTTTTTATCAATTTAACCATTTACTGAATAGTAATTATAAGAAAAATTGAATAATTTTATTTTATAAAATCCGGGGTCTTACAGTTGCAGTACTCATCAGTCCCAAAGTAATATGAAATATCCTTAGTATGCAACAAAGAAGCGTATTGAAGAAGCTAAGGAAGTACCATAGGTAAGGGGAAAACACCTTTTCGGTGTTAGTGAGAAAGCGATCGATGTGTCGGTGGGCGTAATGCGCTTTGAGAAGATGCGTAAATGTCTCCATCAAAGATCAGAAAAGTCAAATGCATTTAATGTCTCAACGGATGGATCCAACGGATAGTTTTCAAGATCATATATATGCAGATCAGACAGATAAGAGAGAACTAAACAAACATTGAACAAACAACGTGAACATCTCTCTCAAGCTCAACTCTACGATCTGAGATATTGCAAAGCTTGCTCAGCTACTCAGTTCTTTAGAACAAGTGCTTGCACAGTAACTGAGTATCAACCATCAAGAACTCAACATTATCAACCCATTGAAGAAGAGTACCAAGTCTGCTGGACTTGAAGAGTTAGTAGTGAACTGTAAGAAAGCCAAGTCTGCTGGACTTGAAGAGTTCAAGAGTGAACTAAGAAGTTACTAGACTGCTGGTCTAGAAGGAATCTGTGTGATTCAGAAGTTGTAAAAGACATCCTTAGTGGATTACCTACTTGTCGAAGTAGAAAAGTGGACTAGGAGCTTTAAGTGATCTGAACCACTTAAAACGACTGTGTCTTTTACATTCATACCATAACTGTTATATCTGTTATAACTGCCATAACTGCCTCACTCTCATAACTCCATTGCTTGGTAAAAAAGATTAAAACAAACATTTATTCCGCTAAGTTTTAATCATTTTCAAAGAACAAGTTTAAAACAAAAAGAATTTTAAATATCTATTCAACCCTTCCCCCCTTCTAGATGTGACTCTCATCCCAACCTTGGATAGCACGTCACAATGGCACCTTACAGAAAGGTACAGTCAAAAACTATTTTAGAAATTCAAACCTTTGGGAAGTGCTCAAGGAAACCTTCGTACATGGGAGGCCATGCGTCTAGGTTATTATAGATATCATATGTCCACAGAATTATCCTTGGTTGACCCAATAGACCCCAAAGAAAAACGAGAAGATTACTATCATATTTTTTCTAATGGTGAGTCTTCTCTTGACATATCATTATCTCCATTGTCTCTAATTGAGAATTATACTTCAACCAAACACCAAGATTATATAGGTAGTGCTCGTAGATATACTCAGCAAGTGGATGTTGTGACGCCCCCAAAATAGGTATACATCAACCATTCTGAGTTGTCAATACATGGTACAGAAACAACTACAACTTTATTATTACAACAGTAAAACTGTGAGTTTGAATACAAATATTATCTTCTAGACAATATCTATACTCAAATAAATCCTCATCACATTTATTGATACATTATTTTACAAAAATGGTGAGGACTACTAAACAACTCTCTCTAGAACCTTCATTCCATACCCCATTGCTAAGTACTCGCTTATATTCTCGCCTCCCGAGAAGAAAAATGGAACAAAAAGGAAAAGGGTGAGCTCAACTAGCCCAGTAAAGAATATTATGACTAAGATAATATACAACAAATTACCATTAGTCTTCAACAGGGAAAAATCTAATAGAATACAATAGACAACAAATTTTAAATCAATATTCGCAGCGGAAATAATAATTTATTAGAAGAGTTAAGTAGAGAATGCAAACTACCATCTTCTATGTATGAATTTAAAAGTTCATCGTCTATCTTTTATCCCTGTAACATCAATCAATATATATCTGGAATCAAATATTCATCTTTGTACTACAGGCCAAAGATATTCATCAGTTGGTCATGTTCATCTAAACACTGCTCATCTTTGCACTACGGCCAAAGATATTCTTGAAATCATTCATCTTTTTGCACTAAAGCCAAAGATATTCAATAATATCATCATTTAAGGTAGAAGATGATGAAAAATATTTTAAAGAAGCGAATCTAGTGAAACAAAATGACAAGGATTAAGGATTAAGGATTCAGTATTTTGTTTTATCCACGTCCAAAAATACCTCAAAATAATCATGGTGGTGTAAAATTCAAGAATGATCAAACATGGATACAATCAAAGCTAGTATCCGAATAGATATTTTGGACGAAAAAAGAAAATTTTTCATTTTTGATGAATAGTGGTCAGATTCGTGAATAGTGTCGATATCGTGAATAGTAATTCGACACCAAAAGTTCCAAATTTGATAAAAACTTCAGATCAATATTTCAACATAATGATATTGAAGAAATAATATCATTAAAAAAAAATAATATCCCTTACCTCACAAAGATAAGACTTTAGTTCAAAACAGGATATAAAGGCTATGACTTGAACTTGCACCAGTATAGCAATACTCAAAGTATACTCAAAATACTCACAAGAATACGCTCGATAATATAGAGAGAAAAACTTCGATTTACGGTGTAATTTTCAATTCTAACCTAAGCACCCTATTTATAGGAAATTGCTTAGAACACCAAAGCGTAAAATTTAATTTAATATTATTATATATATCAAAATTCTACGCCACTCTTGAAATCCGATTTCACTCAATAAGCACATGCCACATTCTAGAAAAAGTAAGAAAAACGTTTTCTAATTTAAAATAATTTAAACTTCCAAAAATTAATTATTTTGAGTTTGAACTTCAATAATTCACAATAAATAGCCCTTTTGTCGGAAAATTCGAAACTCATGATTTTTATAGGAAATTCAATTCTCTACAACTTTACAGAAGAAAGTTTTTCCAAATTTCAAACAAAAATTGACCGAAATCCACAAACGAGCGATTTTACAGGCTATAATCAAATTTCAATCAATAAATGGGGTCCACCGACATGTTTAACATGTTTTAAACATTTATTGCAACAAAAATACTCTTCCTCCTCGTATACTCATATATCCCACATTCGTTGTAAAAATATAATAATATATTTAAATGAATTATTTTATCAGAAAAAGATAAAATTTCAATTTTCAACAATTGTCACATTAAAAATTTTCTCCATCTATATCCACATAAAATCAATATTTTTCTCATCATATGAATCAATAATTAATTATTCACAAATAATATTACAGAATCACAATATTGACAACTGAGCGGGTTCAGGAAGAGGGGCTTTCAATAAGAATTTCTCTCATCTGGTAGCAATTAGGTGACCAAACCTCTCCTTAGATGTAACTTTCTAGACATTGCCAATAATGTTATCTAATAATATTATTCAGATAATATGAATTATTGCTTCGATAATGAAAAATACTGTGTAATGACAATTATTGAAACAACAACAATATAAAATATCAACGCAGCAATTATTAAATCAATAAAATACTGAACAGTAATTACTGTAACCATTATTGAGTAGTGCCTTCTTACGTAAGAATCAATAATTGGTGCAATACCGTCTTCTTGTGTTTTAACCAATTTAGTATTTTAACGGTATTAATGGTAACAACTACATTGTTATTTTAAATAACTTATATTTGTCGTTTTCTTCATCCAATCGCTTTCAGTTATGGGGCCCACACATGGTTTCTTTGAGTAAATGCGAATATTCTTGACGATCACGAATATTCCACGACCAAACGAATATTCCCCAAACAACAATGAATATTTTATAACCACTTGCTTATTTTGAAATATTTGCGTATTTTACCCCTAACTATCCACATTAATCAAATCAACCCTTACTATTTCAAAATAATAAATAGAAAATTAAATTTCATTAATAATAAGTTGGGGTCTTACAACCTCCCTCCTTATGAAATTTTGTCCTCGAAATTGACGACGTACTGGTGTTTCAAAAGGTGAGGATACCTCGCTTTCATTTCCGTTTCCAATTCCCTGTGTCATTTCCTCTATAGCATGATTCCTCCACAAAACTTTAACTTGTGGTATAACCTTTCTTGGCGTAGGACATGCTCCTTCCTATCCAAGATCTTGACAGTACCTCCTCATACATTAAGACTTGGCTATCTCATCCGGTTCTAACTCTATAACGTGATTCGGGTCTTTCACATATTTACTTAATGCGGATATGTGAAACACATTATGAACACGAGAAATACTCGGAGGTAACGCGAGTCTATAGGCTACATTTCCTACTCGGTCAAGAATTTGAAATGGACCAATAAATCGTGGATTGAGCTTTCCTCTCTTTTGTCGATCTTGTGCCGTTTGTATACGTTGTCGAATTATTTGGATCTTTTCCGTAGTCATACGTACCAACTCGGGTCCCAACAATGTTGCTTCACCCACCTCGTCCCCAACATCTTTGGAGAGCGACACTTTAGTCCATATAATGCTTCAAATGGAGCCACACCTATACTTGCTCGATAACTTGTTGTTGTAGGAGAATTCCACCAATGGTAAATACTTATCCCAACCGCCTTGAAGTCTAGGACACACGAGTCTTAATAAATCTTCAAGAGTTTGAATAGTCCTTTCTGATTGTCCGTCCGTTTGAGGATGGTATACCGAACTGAATCGTAAATCCGTGCCTATAGCTTTTTGCAAGCTAACCCAAAATCTTGAAGTGAATCTTGGGTCACGATCCGAAACAATGGATACGGGCATGCCATGCAACCTCACAATCTCATTCACGTATATACTAGTAAGGCGTTCAAGGAATAAGTCTCCGTGATCGGCAAGAAAGAAATGCGAGACTTGGTTAATCTATCAACAATAACCCAAATAGCATTGATGCCTTGAGAAACCGTAGGAAGACCCGTATGAAATCCATGGTAATGTGTTCCCACTTCCATTTGGAATCTCAAGTGGTTGCAACGGACCCTTAGGTACTAGATGCTCACTTTACACGTTGACAAGTTAAACACATCGAGATAAACTTTGCAATCTCTCTCTTCATATTGTTCCACCAAAATGTATGTCAAGATCACGATACATTTTGGTACATCCGAGATGGATTGCAAATGGTATTGTGTGTGCCTCCATCATAATCTTGTACTTCAAATCGAGTCGTTAGGGACACAAAGTCTAGAGTGGACTCAAGTATTCCTTCTTCATCAATTCTCGCTTAGGAATAGCTCCTTCTTGTACTTTCTTCTTCATACGCATCATTTCCGGCCGGTGGCTTGAGCAACCTTAACCTTTTCTATTAAAGTTGGCTCTGTCGCGTATACTTGACATCATCGCACTCATTCCCGTGATATGATCTTCTACTCAATGCGTCGCCTAACACGTTCTCTTTACCCGGGATGGTATTAAATAGTGTGGTCGTAGTCTTTCAATAGCTCGAGCCAACGTCACGCCAGATATTGAGTTCTATTTGAGTAAAGAAATATTTAAGGCTTTTATGGTGCGAATATATCTCCACTTTCTCCCCATATAGATAGTGCCTCCATATCTTTAAGCATAAACATTCTTTGCGCTAACTCTAGATCATGAGTAGGATAATTCCTCTCATACTCTTTAAGTTGTCATGAGGCATAAGCTATGACTTTCCCACGTTGCATGAGAACACATCCTAACCCTTTGCTCGAAGCATCATTTGTAGATAACAAATCCATCCGAACCAGATGGTATTGTTAGAACAGTCTTGAAATAAGTCTCCTCTTAAGCTCTTGGAAACTCTTCTCGCATTCTTCGCTCCAAACGAATTTTGTATCCTTCCGAGTTAGCTGAGTTAATAGAGTATCGATTCGAGAAAATCCTTCCACGAATCTCCGATAATAACCAGCTAGACCCAGAAAGCTACGTACTTCGGTCACCGACTTCGGTTGCTCCCAACTTTGTATTGCTTCAATCTTCGCCAGGTCAATGGATACTCCATGTTTTGACACCACGTGCCCAAGAAATGCTACTTCCTCAAGCCAGAACTCGCATTTCTTCAATTTGGAATATAGTTTGTTTTCACGAAGCCTTTGGAGTACCAGCTTCAAATGGTGCTCATGATCTTCACGACTTTTGGAATATATGAGGATGTCATCAATAAAGACAACAAAAAACTGATCCAAATATTCCTTGAATAATCGGTTCATCATATCCATGAAAGTCGCAGGAGCATTAGTTAGTCCGAAAGACATGACTAAGAATTCATAATGCCCATACCGAAGTTACAAGGCGGTCTTTGGAATATCCTCGATTCTAATCTTCAATCGATGATATCCGTAAGCGAAGATCGATTTTTGAAAAGAATTGTGCCCTTGCAATTGGTCAAACAAGTCATCAATACGAGGTAGAGGATACCTATTCTTGATGGTGACATGGTTCAATTCCGATAGTCAATACAAAGTCGCATACTCCCCGTCTTTCTTCTTTACGAATAAAAGCAGAGCACCCCGAGGAGATGTCTTAGGGCCGAATGAAACCGATGTCCAACAATTCTCGTAGTTGGACCTTTAACTCCTGAAGTTCAATAGAGCCATTCGATATGGGGTTTTAGAAATGGGCTTTGTAATGAGTTCAAGATCAATAAAGAATTCAACTTCACGTTACGGGGTAGACGGGAAGTTCTTCAGAAATACGTCGGAAAGTCGAATAACAACAGAATATTATTCAAATTTGGCGTGTCTTTATTCAAATCCATAACATGGGCTAAGAAAGCTTGACATCCGTTTTTTAATAAACGAATAGCTTTATGATTAGATATGACGTTGATTGATTTTAATGGTTTAGTTGCTTGAATTGCATGAGTTGGTTAGGAATATGAAAACTAACAACCTTACGAAAACAATCAATTTTGGCATGATGAGTAGTTAACCAATCAATCCCTAAAATCACATCAAAAACAAGTATCTTTAAAGAGATAAGGTCAGCGAGGTAAGGTGATGGTGCCAACTTGAATCAAACAAGATTTATAAGCGGTGGATGTGATGAAAGTTTCTCCTAACGGAGTTTCCACAGATAGGTCAAAGTCTAATTTCTCCCGAGTCAAGTTTAAGCGTTGAGCACATGCAGGAGAGATAAATGAATGGGTAGCACCGGTATCAAGTAAGGTATAAACTTCACAAAAATTTATAAATGACTTACCGTGATCACCTCGTTTGGGTTCTCGTGATTATGACTCGATCCACAACAAACGCTCTTCCGAGGAACCGTTGACTTTGACTTTTTCGGGACGATCTTTTGAGTCACCGTCCTCATTGAACTAGGTTTTTGCTACCGCATAATCTCGGCGATATGTCCTTCCTTTCCATAATTATAGCATACCTTGAACTATTGTGGGACGGTTTGAACCGATATGTCCCTCTTCCCGCATTTATAGCATATATGACCGGTGGTCGTTCTCCTCCCTTAGAACAAGTTGTCACTTAAGACCGCTTTGTCGTCTTCACATGGTCGTTGTTAAATCTCCTCTTTTAAAATCTCCTCCTCGACTCATTTCTTCTATTTTCATGGCTATGATTACCACGGAGTGGTTACCATTTTTGTCCGAATCTTTTTCTTTCTCCGTGATTATCGTTGTTTTGTTGACCGCCATCTCGGTAGATGATCCTGGTTGTGGTCCCTCAATTGACCGTACTCGTTATCTCGCCTAATAATTGAGCCACATTTACAACATCGAATAGAGAGAAAATTTATGAGAAATGAGATCTCGACGTATCTTGGGTTTCAAACCTCTAAGAAACATCCGCGTCATACGTTCCTCATTCTCCACCAAATGAGGTGCAAACACGGATAACTCGCAAACTTTGCCTCGTCTTTGAGACACCGTCATGTTGTTTTGCTCTAATCGATGAACTCCACTTCTTTCATATAACGAACACTTTCGTGAAAGTATTTGTCATTAAATAGTTTCAAACGTCTCCCAAGACATCTTGAGAAGTGCGGTTTGGATGGGTACGCCACACTGAGACTCCCACCCGAGAGTGCGCCTCGCCACGAAGCATAAAGGTGGCGAATGGAACCTTCTGTTTCTCCGTGCATCCCAAGACATCGAATATCTTGGTAATTTGCTTGACCCATGTTTCCGCCCATGATCGGATCTGGCTTTCCCTTAAATTTTGGTGGTCCCAACTCTTTGAACTTCTTGGGTTGTGACAACAACCGTGAATTGCTATCATTTCCTCCTATATTTTGAACACGAGTCTCCCTCGTCTCGATTTTGCATGAAGCTGGAAAAAGCTTCTAAACATCCCTCGTTCGTCGTCCGCTTTCGGTGGTGTGTTGTTCACGGGAGGAACATTGCCGACTGTTGCACGTTCTCCTCGTTGGTGAGTACAAAGCGTCTCCACGGTCTCATTTCCATTGTTAATATTCTCATTCGACATTCTCAAATACTCGCCATAAAATAAGGGTTAATTAAGGAAATCAATATATCACATAATATCCCTATATATCTTGACCAACTAACAAATAAGCTTAGGTAGGACACACTAGCGAAGGATTTACTCGTCTCTCCCTCCTAATTCTATTTCCCGATCTCCGCGCGGAGATCATATCCTAAGCTCGATACCAACCTGTGACGCCCCAAAATAGGTATACATCACCCATTACGAGTTGTCAATACATGGTATGTAAATAACTACAACTTTATTATTACAACAAGAAAGCGTGAGTTTGAATACAAATATTATCTTTTTAGACAATATCTATACTCAAATAAATCCTCATCACATTTATTGATACATTATTTTACAAAAATGGTGAGGACTACTAAACAACTCTCTCTAGAACCTTCATTCCATACCCCGACTCGTACTCGCTTATATTCTCGCCTCCTGAGAAGAAAAATGGAACAAAAAGGAAAAGGGTGAGCTCAACTAGCCCGTAAAGAATATTATGACTAAGATAATATACAACAAATTACCGTTAGTCTTCAACAGGAAAAATCTAATAGAATACAATAGACAACAAATTTTAAATCAATATTCGCAATTGAAATAATAATTCATTAGAAGAGTTAAGTAGAGAATGCAAACTACCATCTTCTATGTATGAATTTAAAAGTTCATAAATCTCATCTTTTATCCTCGTAACATCAATCAATATATATCTGGAATCAAATATTCATCTTTGCACTACAGGCCAAAGATATTCATCAGTTGGTCATGTTCATCTAAACACATGTTCATCTTTGCACTACGGGCCAAAGATATTCTTGAAATCATTCATCTTTTGCACTCGAGCCAAAGATATTCAATAATATCATCATTTAAGATGAAGATGATGAAAAATATTTTTAAAAAAGCGAATCCGGTGAAACAAAATGACAAGGATTAAGGATTAAGGATTCGTACTTTGTTTTATCCACGCCAAAAAAACCTCAAAAATAATCACAAAGTGGTGTAAAATTCAAGAATGATCAAAACATGGATACAATCAAAGCTAGTATCCGGAATAGATATTTTGGACTTAAAAGAAAATTTTTCATTTTTCGATGAAAAGGTCAGATTCGTGAATAAAGGTCGTATACGTGAATAAGTAACTGACACCAAAAGTTCCAAATTTGATAAAAATTTAGGATCAATATTTCAACATAATGATATTGAAGAAATAATATCATTACGAAAAAAATAATATCCCTTACCTCACAAAGACAAGACTTCTAGTTGAAACACAGGATATAAAGCTATGACTTGAACTTGCATCGATATAGCAATACTCAAAGTATACTCAAAATACTCACAAGAATACGCTCGATAATATAGAGAGAAAAACTTTAGTTTCGGTGTAATTTTCAATTCTAACCTAAACACCCTATTTATAGGAAATTCGCTTAGAACACCAAAGCGTAAAATTTAATTTAATATTATTATATATATCAAAATTCCTCGCCACTCTTGAAATCTGATTTCAACTCAATAAGCACGTGCCACATTCTAGAAAAAAGTAAGAAAAACGTTTTCTAATTTAAAATAATTTAAGCTTCCAAAATCAATTATTTTGAGTTTTGAACTTCAATAATTCACAATAAATAGCCCTTTTTGTCGAAAATTTGAAACTCACAATTTTTAATAGGAAATTCAATTCTCTACAACTTTACAGAAGAAAGTTTTTCCAAATTCCAAATAAAAATTGACCGAAATCCACAAACGAGCGATTTTACAGGCTATAATCAAATTTCAGTCAATAAATGGGGTCCACCGACATGTTTAACATGTTTTAAACATTTATTGCAACAAAAATACTCTTCCTCCTCGTATACTCATATATCTCACATTCGTTGTAAAAATATAATAATATATTTAAATGAATTATTTTATCAGAAAAAGATAAAATTTTAATTTTCAACAATTGTCACATTAAAATTTTCTCCATCTATATCCACATAAAATCAATATTTTTCTCATCATATGAATCAATAATTAATTGTTCACAAATAATATTACTGAATCACAATATTGACAACTGTGCGCCTTCTCGGGAAAGAGGAGCTTTCAATAAGAATTTCTCTTTCTTGGCGCTGCAATTAGGTGACCAAACCTCTCCTTAGATGTAACTTTCTAGACATTGCCAATAATGTTATCTAATAATATTATTCAGGATAATATGAATTATTGCTTCGATAATGAAAATACCGTCTTGTGTAATGACAATTATTGAAACAACAATGAATATAAAATATCAACGTAACAATTATTAAATCAATAAAATCTTGAACGGTAATTCATCGTAACCATTATTGAGTAGTGCCTTCTTACGTAAGAATCAATAATAGTGCAATACCAAGTGCTCTCTGTGTTTTAACCAGAAGTATTTTAACAAGATTATCTGTGAATAACTACACTACGTTATTTTTAAACAACTTATATTTGTCGTTTTCTTCATCCAATCGCTTTCTAGTTATGGGGCCCACACATGGTCACTGCATAGCCGTGCACGAATATTCCACGACGATGATTTAATATTCCACGACCAAACGAATATTCCCCGACAACAATGAATATTTTATAACCACTTGCTTATTTTGAAATATTTGCGTATTTTACCCCTAACTATCCACATTAATCAAATTAACCCTTACTATTTCAAAATAATAAATAGAGAAAATTAAATTTCATTAATAATAAGTTGGGGTCTTACAGATGTGCACAACCCTATCTTATGATAACACGACGTTGTATGTCATTAGACATCTTGTATAATAGTGGCAAAACACCTTCCAACGTTGGGTTCGCCTCACCCTATTTGATTCACCAAATATAACTACTAAATGATGTATAAAATACAACACAATTTTCTATACTGTGTAGGGAAAACTTCCACCGATAGAGACCACCGTTCTATTCCCTTGTTACCCCCGCTCGACCCAACTACACTTAGGGGTGTTCAACCAGTTTTTATCGGACCGAACCGGACCAGTACCGAACCAAATCGAAACCGCCTAAATCTTAATATCGATACCGATTGGACTGGTATACCAAAACCGATTTGCATCCGCTTTTGCATGCCGCTTTTTCTAGAAAATTAATATAATTATTATTTTTATTATTAATATTATTATTTTTATTATTATAATCATTATTTTATTATTATTATTATTTTTATTATTATAATCATTATTTTATTATTATTATTATTAGAATCAATAGTCGGTAAATTAATAAATTATTAATAATAATAAAAAATTAGAAACCAAGATAATCTTAGAATTAGGTTCGGTTTTCTAGAACCATAAAAATGCCGAACCAAAATCGGTCCATGCTTAGAAAACCGGTATATACCAATTTTTTTGTACCGAAGCAGGATGGCTCTTTTTCTATACCGAATCGATTGGTTCGGTCAATTCTTAAACTGGAAAACCGAAAAACCAAAAAAATGAGCGTTTCTAGCTACACTCTTATTACCTGAAAGGAATTGTGAAGCAAAAGGGTGAGCTCAACTAGCCCAGTAAAGAATATCATGACTAAAGATAAATAAATTATCAATAGTCTTCATTAGTAATAAATCAGAGATTTAGAACATATGGTAGATGATTAAAATTTTTAACCATAGTTGCAGCGGAATGAGCAATCCATTAGAAGAGTCAAATAGACCATAAAGTCTATTATCTTCTCCATGTTAAAAGTCCACTAACAATGTTTTATCCCTGTAACATCAATCAACAGTTCTTGTCCACAATCATGTGAATAACTCATAATCATAATTGTGGTTCTAAATTACTCTTCTCATCCAGGACGAAGATAATTTTTATCACCTGTCTTTACCTGAAACATCAAATATCATGGTTATACCAAATCACAGTTCCTGTTCATAATCATACTAATAAATTCATCTTTGCACTACGGGCCAAAGATATTCATTAACAATTCATATTTGCACTACTGGCCAAAGATATTCAACAACAGGTCATCTTTGCACTACAGGCCAAAGATATTCAACAACAGATCATCTTTGCACTACATGCCAAAGATATTCAACAACAGGTCATCTTTGCACTACGGACCAAAGATATTCATCAACATATCATATTTTTACTGCACGCCAAATATATTAATATCTCAAAGAAATATATAATCATTTCAGAATTTATATAAACAATAATTATAACTATGTTGATCAATTCACCTTTGCACTTAAGCTAAATATATTCAATTATAAATTCAATGATCATGATCATACCAGTCAATAATTTAACTTTGCACTACTGGCCAAAGAGAACCCATAGTCACGGTTATACCAATAATCTACCCATCTTTACACTCAAGTCAAAGAGAAATTTCATTACCAGGATTATAAAAATATTATATATAATAATAAAAACATTATGATCAACAACTGCATTTAATTTCAAGAGTAAGATTCATAAATCAACAATAATTTGGTCAGAAAAAGAAACCATTTTTTCCGTGAATAGTACCCATGAATAGTAACTCGTGAATATTAACTCATAAATAGTAACTCGTGAATAGTACTCCGTATTCGTACATAGTACTGTATACGTAAATAATGTCATATACGTAAATAGTGCCATATACATGAATAGTCTTGAGTATCGTGAATAAGTAACCCGACACAAAAAAAGTAAATTCCACTGATAAAATTCATACCAATATTTCGGCATAATGATATTGAAGAAAATAACATCATTACGAAAAAAAAATAACATCCCTTACAATCCCTTAAAATCCCTTACTATAATAATGACAATATCCCTTACCTCAAAATAACAGTACTTCTGATCGGAATATCGGTAAAAGACTGAAGAAAACTTGCACTGATGAATAGTAACTCACAAAGTATCTAAATACTCACAAAATACACTCGATAATATAGAGAGAGAAAGAGAGAGAAAACTTGTTTCTGGTGTGATTTTCAATTCTAACTAAGCACCATATTTATAGGAAAATGTTAGAACGCCAAAGCAGACTTGACCTGCAACCTGATGGATTTACCTGCTACTATTTCCACCCACCATTTTTGAAAATAAATTCTAGCACATTTTATTTCTCACCAATTAACCAAAAGTAGGGCCCACCATATTTTTAATAAAAACATTTATTTTCGAAACTTCAATAATTCATAATAAATAGCCCTTTTATCAAAAAAATATGAATTTTATATCCATTCCATAGGAAATCAAATTCTCTACAACTTTGTAGCTTTAAGTTTTTCCAAATCATACGTTAATTTTTAACGGTTCAAAATTTGTGGACATATACTCAACTTATATATGTATAACATATCCAAAAATCACAATGATCCAACGATCGGATTAAAATTATAACTCACGCAGTAGAGCTTTAAGAACACTGATTTGATTTTCGGACTATAAGTCCTCGCTTTTGATTTCACCTAATCATGCGCCATGATAAGGAGAAATCCTTATCTAAAGCCCCTCTTTCCTCAGGAACGACCTGGTTGTTAAATATTGTGACTTATAATATTAATGATGAATAAGTTCGTATTGATTAAAGATGAAATTGATATTTCCATTGTGTTGGGATTATTAGTGTTAGTGAAAATCGATATTTATTTTGATAATAATTAATGTCGGGAGGTTATATTGACTAATCGGGTAATTCACCGGATAAATGAGCAATTAATTGCTATTAATGCACATGCTAATAACTATGTGTTCACATGTGTGTACTATTGATTCACATGATTTACTATTAGGAGAGTTGATGCAAGATTGATAATACTTGCATGACTAAATTAAAAATGGAGGTATAGATGAATGTACTATACTGTAATTATTTTTTTCACATGATTAGAACTATTGAGTCACATGATTTACTATTGATTCACATGATTTACTATTAGGGGAGGTGGTGCAAGTTTGATAATACTTACAGGACTAAATTAAAAATGAAGAAAAAGAGGAAGGTATTATACTGTATTATTTCGAGCCCCAAAACGTGCAATTATCGAAATTATATTTTCCTATAAATAAAAGCTCATTCTTCTTTCATTCTCACCAATTCATTAAGACTCACAAGTGCAATTATAGAGAGAGAAGCTATAGGGAGAAAGAAGAAAAGTATTCTGATACTTCACTATTGCAGTATCCAGCTTTCTACTAAGGTAAGGGGTATTATTTCTTTCGTATTCATGAAGAGAGTTATTTTCTTTCGATACTCATAAGGATTGTTATTCCATTCTTTATTATTCATTGGAATAACATGTTATGCATCTTATCATCGCATGCCTCGGTGAATTCTTCTATTATTCTCGTTAGAATAACTCGTCACGCGGACCACCGTGATACATGGTGAATTCTTACATTATTCCATTCTTTATTATTACATTGGAATAACTCCATCATGTGGACTCATCGCATGCATGGTGAATGATCCTTCGTATTCATTCCTTATTAAATTGTGGAAATGATATATACATGTGGATTACTGCATTTATTGGCGGATGAAAATTCATTTGCAGTTTCGTATATTCTATTATACTCGTATGAGATATCATTTCTTTTGTACTCGTCATGGAATATCATTTTCTTTGGTATGTTTTCTTTGACGAGTTACTATTCACGGGTTACTATTCATTCGGTTACTATTCACTCTAGTATTATTTACTTGAGTATTCGGGGCACTTTTCGTGCCTAAGTACTATTCACGAGTTACTATTCACCAAATTACTATTCACTCTAGTATTATTCACTCGGGTATTCGGGACACTTTTTGTGTCGGGGTACTATTTCAAGTACTTATTCACTTGAGTACGATTCAAGAAAAAATATATTTCTTTTCTGTCCAAATTATTTTTGGTTCATAAATATTATTCTTGAATTTTACTCTACAAAGAATTATAATGTTGACAATTTGAACGTTATTGAATTCTGGATAAATTAAATTATAAATCTTTAAAATTTATTATTGAACTTGTTTTATTGAATTATTATGTCATTGTCATCATCCTCATGCTTATATTGTGATGAAAGTCATCTTTCGCTTACGTGCATAGATGGACTTGGTATGATTATGACCGTGGATTATTCGGTATAATCATTTAATCGTAATGTAACGTAATGATGTGGTAAAAATCCTCATTGGCACGTAGTTCATTGATGGACAATTGTTGGTATGATTATGACCAAAGTGATTATTCTAAGATAATCATGACCATTGATGATTACATGAATATCCTTGGTAGTAGTGCGAGGATGATTCGATTTTATTTATTTGTCGAGTCTCAACGATAAAGTTGATGAAAAACTTTTTAAATCATAGAAGATAGTAGATTTTATGCTCTGCTTGACTCTTCTAATGGATTGCTTATTCCGCTGCAGTTGTTAATATAAAACTTGTTGTCTATTGTATTCTATCAGTTGTTATACTGTTAAAGGCTAAATATAATTTATTCTGCATTATCTTAGTCATAATATTTCTTACTGGGCTAGTTGAGTTCACCCTTTTCTTTCATTGTTCTCTTCAGGAAATGAGAATATAGATGGGACGAGTCAGGGTATGGAGTGACGGTTCATATGATAGCATTAGTAGTCATCACTATTCTGTTAAATAGTGTGATAATAAATATAATGAGGACTCCATTTGAGTTTGAATACTGCCTATGAGACAATATTCGTATAAAAATTCTCAGCTATGTTTTGTCGTATATTACCCGACAGTTGTATAATTAAGTTTGCATTTGATTTATGTACCATGTATTTGGCGACTCAAGATGAGTGATGTATACCTATTTTGGGGGCGTCACAATATATAATTTTAATTTTGAAATCCTTTGTTTATAGGAAAACTTGCTCTTAGTTAGTTTTGACCCGCTTGATTTCTTTAAGGATTTTATTATTGTCATACTTAATTTAGAGAAGAAGAATAAAATATCAAATCTTGTACATGTATTATTTGACTACCCTTGAACAAAAAATTTGGCTGTCAAATCTTCCTTTATTTTGCAAAAAAAAAAACCCGCGAGTCGATCCGACCCGAACTACGAGTTTCACAATATCAGCCCATCAAAACTCGAGTCATTTTAGCCAATTCCGTTCCGCTCCGCCCCATCCCGCCCGGCCCGGCCAGGCCCGTTTGTCAAGTGTAATTGGGAGGTTTATTTATCCTAAACAGTAAGAAAGGAATGCTCTTAAAATGCTGCGCTGCGGTCAAAACCTTATGCGTAGAGCTTCTTCTTCCCCCACTATCTTCTTCACTGAAAACCTTAGAAAACGATTTCTCCATCCCTGAGTTTGAACCTGTTCGCCGGCGGTTCTACATCACTGGTTCACCCTCGTCCAGCCCGAGCTTGTCAATATGGAGGAGGAAGAAAGAAATGGGAAAAGAGGGGCTGATTATAGCCAAAGAACTCAAGCGGCTGCAGTCCAACCCGGTTCGGTTCGATCTGTTCATGAAATCCCACGTCTCTCGCCTCCTCAAGTCTGATCTTGTAGCCGTGCTCGCCGAGTTCCAGAGGCAAGACCTTGTATTCCTTTCAATGAAGGTTCGTCATTTTTCCAGTTAATTCCTTGTTTGGTTACTGAGAAATTGTAGAAAAAACAAATTTTCAGCTTAATTCCTTGGTCGGTTACTGAGAAATTGTAGAAAACAATTTATTTTAGCAGTCTTTGGTGTTTTACAATTGGGTTTTGTATAATGTGTTACATGGGCTGTTTTTACGAATTGGGAAATGCTTTATGCTCTTAAATTGTGTGTTCAATTGTGGATTTGTCTTTTGGAAATCAGTTGTATAGTGAGGTCCAATTATTTTTGTTAAATTTAAGAAAGGTGTTATGGGCTACTTTATTTTGATGTAAAATTGCATTATGTGCTTACAGGATAGGGAGTGTCGGTTAAGGTTTATTCTTGCTTCCCTACAACTTGGAGGTTATTAAATATTTTTTTTCCTGATGTTTGGTGACGCTTGGGTTCCCCCTCCTACTTGGAAAGGTTACTATTAATTTATAGTAGTTTCTAGGTTTTGGAGGGGTTATGATCCCTTAAAGATTAGAAGTTCTTTTTAGGTGTGGGTGTTTTATGATCAAATGGGGTATTTGGAAGTAGAAAAATGGTAAAATCTTTAGTGTGGGAGTTTTGTAGTTGTGGAAAAGAAAAGAAAACAAAATTAAAGAAGAGACTGGAAGAGAAGAGAAAGTTTTACTCTTTTTTTTCTCTAGCTTTCTTCTCAAAAGCAAGAAGAATTTTTTTGTCTCAAAATGTACTAGCTTTCGGTCACTTTTTTTTCTTTTCTCTGCTAACTAAACTCCAAGACACCACTTTCCTTAGCTTTCTTTTGTTTTCTCTTCTACTAAAAAACTCCTAGACACCCCCTTCTCTTTATTTTCCTTCACTTTCTTTTCATTTCTCTCCAAATTAAAACTCCAAGACAGGGAGTCTGTGTTTATTTTCTTTCCTTTCATTCATTGGAGATAAAGTGTATTTTCTTGTTTTAATTTCGATATTTTCTTTGAGACCTTCCAAAAGTTGCTATTTATGATATCCATATCAATCAGAGGGATGCCCATTATTGAGAACTTTGGAGATCCTTTTGTTCTCAAGCCTTTGCTTTTCTTGTTTGCTACCTAATACATTTTTCTTTCAACTAAATTATAATATAATTACTCATGGAAGCTAAAGTTTTTGTTTTCAATAGGTAAGTTTTGACCCAACTATGGGGTTTGGAACCAGCGACCTTAAGCTTATTCCTCAAGGCCTCTTCCATTCCTTTGGGGTTCTAATTCTATTGATAAAACTTTGAATCTTCTTTACGGTGTTTTGCATGTCAGTACTTTAATTATTTCTTCAATCCAAAAGGGCCATAAATTCAATCAAACTGATACTTGTTTTAGAATGTTCTTAAGTCTAGAGATCTGTGGTTGCATTTAGAAACTAGCATGCGATTTTATGGTTATGGATCTTAAAGCTGCATCTTTCAATACCTAGTTGTTTGTAATCCTTAGGCTTTTGAGCTTTGAGTCACTTGATTGAATGGTACAAAACAATCATGGAAGTTGAATTTCAAATTTGACTGACTGGTACTTGTTTAATGAGCATATGAGTAATCCATATTCAAAGTTGTTCTGTGAAGCCGAAAAAGAAAGTTAGAATGTACTGTTGATAAATGTCCACTTTTTTGAAGTTCAGCTGCTAATTTTTTTTAAGAGATGATGGTCAAAAATTAAGGTTAATTGGACTTTGCAAAAATAAGAAAATTAATGGTAATAAGAAAAATCAGATTATTTAGTTTAGATGTTGATTCTGATTGATTGGTGTTAGTCGGGGTTCATTTCAGAACACATCGGATTTATTCATGATGATTGCATTTAGAAACTACCATGTGATTTTACTATGGGCCTTAAATCTTTATCTTTGAATCTATATTTGTTTGAAATCCTTTGCTAAAACACAATCATGAAAGTAGAATTTCATCTTTAACCAACTAGTTCTTGTTAGAACATGTGAGTAATCATTCAAAGGTGTTTATGAAATGTTAAAGCTAGCTGTGAAGCTGAAAAAGAAAGTGAGAAAGTACTGTTGATAAAATGACTACACCTTTTTAAGTTCATTTGCTAAATTTATTTTGGCAAAAAGCACTTTTTGGCCACTGTGGTTATAGTGATTTAACGAAATAGCCACTGTGCTTTTAAAATATTCAATTAGCCCACTGTACTTTTTAAAAATGTTCAATCAGGCCATTCCGTCCATTTTTTGTAACTGCCGTTAACAAATCAGCAAGGATTGCTTACGTGGTTTTTAAAAATAAAAATAAAAAATGACATGGTAATTACGTGGCAATAGATACATATTAGCTCCTTTCTTTTATTTTTTAATGTATTTTCTTTATAATTTTTTCTTTTCAACCAAAAAAATAAAATAAAAAAATCATTATGTGGTAAAATAATAATAAAATTAAAATAAATATTTTAATTCATTTTCTTTATAATTTTTTCTTTTCCTTTTATCTTTTTCTTTCTTTTAATAATTATTTTTATTTTAAAAATTAATTCCAAATAATACAAATAATATATCAATTTTTTGTATCAATGAGATTTATTACAACATTACATTAATTTCAACAAAAAATAAAAATAAAAAATCATTAATTACGTGACAAAAAATAATTAAAATAATAAAATTAAAATAAATATTTTAATTCATTTTCTATATAATTTTTTCTTTTCCTTTTATCTTTTCCTTTCTTTTAATAATTAATTTTATTTTTAAAATTAATTCCAAATAATACAAATAATATTAAAACTTTTTAATAACTAAACATAAAAACAAAAAATAAAAAACAAAAAACAAAAAACAAAAAAAAAATAAAAAAAGATAAGCCAGAGAGAATCAGAAGACGAAGATTGCAAAACAGGGTAGGTTCAGATCCGACATCATGCCCACCTCCTCTCTCCTCCGACTTCTTCTCATATCTCTCTCTAACCTTTGCGAAGATCCGGTTCTCCGAGATTCGATCAAACGATTGCCCTATCATCCCCTTCGACAAATTCGGCTTCACTCACCATGGCCGCCTCGAGCTCAATGTCTCGGACATCAACTACAATCGAATTCTCCAACCAGTCCCCATATTGTAATTAGATTTTGACTTCAGACTTAGATCTAGGTTTTTGGTGGCACCGTACTCCGTTTTTAGGAGGCTCAGTTGCTTAGTTTCTTAATTTCTTGGTGATTTTTGGAAATGAAAATGGAGGCTACGGCGGCGGTGGTGAGGTTGAATTGGGCGGTGGCTCTGGTTTGGATTTTGTCCGGTGGTCTCATAACTTTCCGATCTAGATATTATGTGTTTTCTGCATATTTGTTGGGATTTGGCCTGTGGTTTACAATAGATTTGTCCGGTGGTCATTGCCGGTGGTTTACAGGAGAAGATGAACAATATACAAAAATTTTGATATATTATTTGGAATTAATTTTTAAAATAAAAATAATTATTAAAAGAAAGAAAAAAATAAAAGGAAAAGAAAAAATTATAAAAAAATGAATTAAAATATTTATTTTAATTTTATTATTATTTTAATTATTATTTTTACTACATAATGATTTTATTATTTTATTTTTTTGTTTGAGAAGAAAAAATTATAAAGAAATTCATTAAAAAAAATTTTGTTGCCACATAAGGATATACTATGTAATTAAGCATATGCCACGTATTTTATTTTTTTTTCAAAAAAGACACGTAAGAAACTCTTGCTAATCTGTTAACGGCAGTTGCAAAAAATGGACGGAATGGCCTGATTGAACATTTTTAAAAAGTACAGTGGGCTAATTGAATATTTTAAAAGCACAATGACTATTTCGTTAAATCACTATAACCACAGTGGCCAAAAAGTGCTTTTTGCCAATTTATTTTAGAGATGATGGTAAAAAACAGATTAATTGGACTTTTCAAAAAAATAAAGTAATAACAACAACATCAACAACAACAATAATAATAAAAATAGACTTATTTGGCAGTTTGGGTATTGATTCTGATATTGGTGTTAGTCAGGGTTTTGGAACATGTATTGGATTTATTCGCTTATGGTGATTTTATGTTGTAGAATTTTCATTTATTTAGGAATCTTACTATCTGGATGCCAATGAGTTTGCTTCATATGAAGACTACAAAGCAAGGGTAAGTTAGAGACTATTACGTTCGAGGACCACTTTAGTTGGTTGGGACATGTCGGTCACACAAGGCTGCAAGTCTGCAATTTGTCACCAAGAAGAGGACCTCATAAATAAATAACAATGCCTGTTCATATATATATGTGTGTGTGTGTGTGTGTATTCGTAATAGCTAAAACAATATCTGTTAGAAAAGTAGCTGTCGGAAAGTCATGTTAATTGCTAACTAGCTGCTGAGTAGCCCTTAGATAATATATTGTATACTTGTCTGGTGTGACACTACATTAAAACCACACCTTTATAAATCTCTACAGTTCCCAACTATGAGAGCCAAGCAGTTTGTTTGCCCCTCGCTCAGTCCCTCCCCTCCCCTCAGCTCAGCAGCCATCTCTCTCTCTCTCTCTCTCTTTCTTGCTAGAGCACAGAGGTATTAGGAGAGCTCTTCATATTTGCTTTATCCTATAATCTTGTCTCTCTTTTACATGGTTATGTATCCTTGGAATGGTTCAACGTGATTAGATTAAAAAGGCATGTTAATTTATTGGTTCTTTACTGCTTTTTCAAGCACGGTGTACTCGGTTTATAAAATATCATATCTTTGTGATTAAACAATTGCACAAGTTACATGATTTCTCCTATTTATCTTCGTTTTACTTTAGAAAGCAAAAGATACATGCTTGTGCACAAAGTATACAAAATGTGTTTACTGTTTGACATAAATATTTTATTGTACAGTTATATGATGTGGTGCGTAAAGAGATATGGTATCGGCCAGATATGTTCTGTTATAGGGATATGCTTATGATGCTTGCGAGGAACAAAAAGGTCGATGAAGTGAAGAGGGTTTGGGAAGATCTGAAGAGAGAAGAAGTTCACTTTGATCAACATACCTTTGGTGACATCATCAGAGTCTTCTTAGATAGCGGATTGCCTTTGGAGGCAATGGACATATATGATGAAATGAGACAATCTCCGGACCCCCCGCTATCTTTGCCTTATCGAGTCATGCTAAAAGGTCTCCTTCCATTTCCAGAATTGCGGGATAAGGTGAAAGACGACTTCTTGGAACTATTCCCAAACATGGTCATTTATGATCCACCAGAAGACCTTTTCGAAGATCAGCAATGGAGTAAGGACAATGAAGATGATTAAAGGGTTGTTATGAGCTGACCGAAAATCTCTTCAGTTCCCAAGTAAGGTAGGTAGCCATGGCAACGAGTAGAATGGATCTATTATTTAGTTGAAATTTTGGAAGTCATTTACTGCTGAACTTGAGAAATGCTTAAGCCTTAAGTTGACAAAGAATTTTGGGGCCTTGTAGATTCCAATGTCTTCTTCTATGTGTTACATGTTGCAGAAAATTGTGACATTTATTTTTAGCATTTGTGTGTATTATAATTAATATGATAAGCAACAAGGGTAATTTCCATCCTTTTTTTATTTTGTTCCGTCTTATCATGTATGCTCTTAGAATGTGCCGGACAATTGTTAACTCTATATTTTTCTGGCACAGTTCTACACTTGCTGGGTATAATGTACTTGCATAATAGCAACAGAATCTTATATTTATTGAATTTCCTCAGATTTTCTGGCATGTACATACATTTTTTTTTATTAATTTCGAATTAGCATACGGTTAAATATAGTTGTCGCATAATTATTAATTTCTTTAAAATTTTATTTGGGTGTTTACAGTATTTTCATGAAGATTTTTCAATACTAGTGTCCTAGTGGATAAGCTCTATGTTGTTGTAGTTTATGAAGATTTTTAATATTTCTGGATGATTGCTCTTGAGATTAGTTGCTTAATTATTTTAGTATTAAAAGAAAATAGAATTGTGACAAGGGTAATGAAAATTATAAATAAAATGCTCCGCATATGGGAAATAGTCCGACTTTCTTTGTAACTTTCATTAAAAAGTACTCTCTCCATTTCATTATATCTGACGTTATAGAGATTTTTACATAAATTAAGAATAGATATAGTTTTACTATTTTACCCTTAATTAATACTTTAATCTCATTTAATTCCCCATTAACACCAAATTTGATTTCACAATCTCTCCTAATTTCCTCTCCTAATTAAAGAATAGAATTTGAACTGTTTTTTGAAAACAGAGAAAATAGTCATTAATGGTGGTGGAGAAGGAAGGATAGAAAAGGAAACAAGTAGGCAAAATATTCTTGGTTTTGTAAAACGTCAAATATTTTGAGAAGAAAAAAACTCTCTAAAACGTCAGATATAATGGGATGGAGGGAGTAGTATATTCTTTTGAAAGGAGTAAAAGTTAAAGGCTTAAATACACTTTTAACGCTTAAAATTTTTTGCTTTTTACAATTTAAACTAATGTTTCAACCTTAAGACATTAAACCTTAATGTCTCTAAATATTTATAAATTAAACCTTTTGGCCTCGGAATTTAGCATTTTTTTACCGGAATAAGTGACATGACTTAAAATAAAAAGACAATTAAGTCTTTTAAGTGCATACCCCCTCCGTCCCGTATTAAACGTCCTAATTTCTTTTTTAAGATGTTCCACAATAAGTGTTCTATTTCTATATTATACCCTCTTAATCTTCTTACTCGACCTTTGTTGGAAATTGAAGAAATGAGAAAAAGCTTACACTGAGAACTGATGAATTATTATACCATTCTCTCCATCATATTATCAATATAACATGTCATCTATTTAATGATTGTCTAGACTCTTTTTCTCTATTTATTCTAGCTTTTAGTACTTATTGAGAATGTATGAATAACAAAAAGAATGATCTAGAGAACTAATTAACATGCGAAGAAGTAATAATTCATAGAAAAGTGAAGAAATACTTCAATTAATAAATAATTCAAAAGGACAATTTAGGTAAAAAAATATATTATTAATGTGACGCCCCCAAAATAGGTATACAACACCCATTCTGAGTCGTCAAATACATGGTACAGAAAGCAAACTACAACTTTAATAATACAATTGTCATGTAAAATACGACAACACATACTGTGAGTTTAAATACAAATATTGTCTTTTAGACAATATCCACACTCAAATAAGTCCTCATTACAATTATTCAAACACTATTTTACAAAAATAGTGAGGACTGCTAAAACATCTTTCTAGAACCATCACTCCATACCCCAACTAGATCTTGCTATGTTCTCACCTCTTGAGAAGAAAAATGGAACAAAAAGGAAAAGGGTGAGCTCAACTAGCCCAGTAAAGAATATTATGACTAAGATAATATACAATAATTTATCATTAGTCTTCAACAGGGAAAAAAATCTGATAAAATATAATAGACAATAAGTTTGAGATCAACAACTGCAGTGGAAACAACAATCCATTAGAAGAGTCAAGTAGAGAAAGAATTCCACTATCTTATAAGATTTAAAAGTCCATCATCAATATTTTATCCCTGTAACATCAATCAATATACATCTTGAATCAAATATTCATCTTTGCACTATGTGCCAAAGATATTCATTCATATCACCAGTTGGTCATGTTCATCTCAACACTGTTCATCTGCACTACTGGCCAAAGATATTCATCGATTAATCATTTATCTTCGCACTACAGCCAAAGATATTTAGTAATATCATCATTTAGGACCGAGGATGATGAAAAAATATTTAAAAGAAAACGAATTCAATGGAGACAAAAGGACAAATAGTAGGATTCAGATAACAGTTTATCCAAGATCAATAATACTCCATAATAACCCATTTTGAAGCAAAATTCAAGAATAAAGATCAAAACATGGATACAATCAAAGATAGTAACCATAATAGACATCTTGGACAAAAAGAGAAAATTTTATTTTTTGGTGAATTGAATAGTCTTGAATATGTCATGAATATGAATAGTGCCGTATACGTGAATAGTAACTCCGACACAAAAAATTCCAAATTTGATAAAAAGTTCAGATCAATACTTCGGCATAATGATATTGAAGAAATAATATCATATATGAAGAAAATAACATCTCTTACCTCAAAATAACCGTATTTTCGATGAATTTTGAGATATAGTCTTGTGTAAACTTGTCTTGAAAAAATATAAACTCACAAAGTATCTAAATACTCACAAATACGCTCGATAATATAGAGAGAGAAAGAAAGAAAGCTTATGTTTCTTGTGTGATTTTCAATTCTAACTTAGCCCTTTATTTATAGAAAAATGTTAGCACGCCGAAGAAGACTTTACCTGCAACCTGATGGCTTTACCTGCTACTATTCCCACTCACCACATTTGAATAAAAATTCTAACACATTTCTCACCAACCAAAAGTGGGGCCCACTCAATTCTAGAATTTTCCACCAAAATCATTTATAAACCTAATTTCCGAATTAGTCACCTCTTAAAATTCATAACAAATTATACGTTCATTTTTAATGGTTCAAAATTTGTGGACATATACTCAACTTATATATGTATAACATATCCAAAAATCACAACGATCCAATCATTCGGATTAAAAATTATAACTCACATAATATATCTCAAAAACTTTGGTTTAATTTTTAATACCTCCATTCCGACAAAAATAATCTCGATAAAACAACTCAACATTAACTCCTTCATTTTTAACCACAATAAATATATCAAATATTTATATCCACATAAAATAAATATTTCTTATCATATGAATCAATAATTAATTATTCACAAATAATATTCTGTAATCACATTTATGACAACCGAGCCATTCCTCAGAAAGAGGGGCTTTCAATAAGAATTTCTCATCATGCCGCAATTAGGTGACCAAACCTCTCCTCGATGTAACTTTCTAGACATTGCCAATAATGTTATCTAATAATATTATTCAAATAATATGAATTATTGATCCGATAATGGGAAATATCATGCGTTGATAATTATTGAAACAACAATAATATAAAATATCAACGCAACAATTATTGAATCAATAAAAATAAAATATTGAACAAGAATTATCGTAACAATTATTGAGTAGTGCTTTCTTACGTAACAATCAATAATTCAACAATATCATGCAAAACCGTAGTGTGCTACTTTTGCAAACCACGCCAGTATCGTATTTTAACCACGGGTATTCCAACAAAGTGTTAATTCAGAATAACTACGCCGTTATTTATAAAAACTCAAACTTTTCGCTTTCTTCATCCACAGCTTATTATTCATTATGGGGCCCACTAATGATCGCTACCGTTGTTGCATTTAATATTCCCCACAACAAGAATATTCCACGACCAAACGAATATTCTCCGACAACAATGATTATTTTATAACCACTTGCTTATTTTGCAAAAATTTGCACATTTCACCCATAACCAAAAAATTATATCAATTTAACACCTTTTTATTCATAATAATAATTAGAGGAAATTTGATTTTATTTATAATAAGTTTGGGTCTTACAACCTCCTCTCCTTATGAAATTTCGTCCTCGAAATTGACGTACGTACATGGTGTTTCGAAAAGGTGAGGGTACCTCGCTTTCATTTCCGATTCCAACTCTCAGGTCATTTCTTCAATAGCATGGTTCCTCCACAAAACCTTAACTTGTGGTATCACCTTGGTGCGTAGGACATGCTCTTTCCTATCCAAGATCTTAACAGGTACTTCTTCGCACGTTAAATCTTCTGGCTATCTCTCGTCTCGGTTCTAACGTAATAATATGGTTGGTCTTTCACATATTTACGAAGCATGGATATGTGAAAAACATTATGAACACGAGACATACTTGGAGGTAATGCTAGTCTATAGGCCACATTTCCTATTCGGTCAAGAATCTCAAATGGACCAACAAATCGTGGATCGAGCTTTTCTCTCTTCCCAAATCTTGTAACTCCCTTCCATGGAGCAATACGTAATAAAGACATGATCTCCAATATTAAATTCCACGTCCTTTTCATGAAGATCCGCAAGATAACTCTTTTGTCGATCTGTGTCGGTTTGTATACGTTGTCGAATCGTTTGGATCTTTTCTCGTAGTTATGCGTACTCAATTCTGGTCCCAACAATGTTGCTTCACCCACCTCGTCCCAGCATACTGGAGAGCGACATTTTCTTCCATACAACGCCTCGAATGGAGCCATGCCTATACTTGCTTGATAACTGTTGTTGTAGGAGAATTTCACCAATGGTAGGTACTTATCCCAGCTTCCTTTGAAATCTAGAACACAGAGTCTTAATAGATCTTCAAGGGTTTGAATAGTCCTCTCTGATTGTCCGTTCGTTTGAGGATGGTATCTTTGAACTAAATCAGAACCGCGCCCATAGCTTTCTCGCAAGCTAACCCAAAATTGTGAAGTGAATCTTGGGTCACGATCCCAAACTATGGATCTTGGCATGCCATGCAATCTACAATCTCATTCACGTACATACTGAGCAAGACGCTCAAGGAATAAGTCTCACGTATCGGCAATAAATGGGCAGACTTGGTTAATCTATCAACAATAACCCAAATCGCATCTATGCCTTGAGAAACTTTGGGAAGACCTGTAACGAAATCCATAGTAATGTGTTCCCACTTCCATTCGGAATCTCAAGTGGTTGTAATGGACCCTTTGGCACTTGATGCTCGCGCTTTTACACGTTGACAAAGTTAAACACCTCGAGATAAACTCCGCGATCTCTCTCTTCATATTGTTCCACCAAAAATGTGTGTCGAATATCATGATACATTTTGGTACTCCCAAGATGGATTGCAAACGGTGTGTTGTGAGCCTCCATCATGATTCTATGCTTCAAATCAGAGTCGTTAGGAACATAAAGTCTGGAGTTGAATCTAAGTATTCCTTGTTCATCGATTCTCGCTTCGAATAGCTCCTTCTTGCACTTTCTTCTTCATATATGACGCCTCCGTGTCCGTAGCTTGAGCAGCTTTAACTTTATCAATTAAAGTCGGTTCTACTCGTATATTCGCCATCATCATGTGGGTCCCTAGAGTCTTTAATTCTACCTCCATCCTTTGCAAGTCATACAGAATGGGCCTTTGCATTGACAATATCGCACTCATACTCGCAGCATATGATCTTCTACTCAACGCATACCACTCACGTTTCGCTTTCCAGGATGATATTGAATAGTGTGATTGTAATCTTTCAATAGTTCAAGCCAAAATCGTTGCCGCATGTTGAGTTCTTTTTGGGTGAAGAAATATTTGAGGCTTTTATGGTCCGTATAAATCTCCACTTTCTCCCCATACAAGTAGTGTCTCCAAATTTTCAACGCGAAAACGACTGCTGCCAACTCCAGATCATGAGTAGGATAATTCCTCTCATATTCTTTGAGTTGTCGTGAGGCATAGGCTATGACTTTCCCATGTTGCATGAGAACACATCCTAACCCTTTTGCTCAAGCATCACAGAGATAACAAATCCATCCGCACCGGATGGTATTGCGTAACAAAGCCGAAATGAGTCTCCTCTCGAGCTCTTGGAAACTCTTCTCGCATTCCTCGCTCCATACGAATTTTGTATCTTTCCGAGTCGGTGAGTTATCTGAGTAGCGATTCGAGAAAATCCTTCCACGAATCTCCGATAATAACCAGCTAAGCCCAGAAAGCTACGCACTTCGGTCACCGACTTTGGTTGCTCCCAACTTTGTACTACTTCAATCTTCGCCGGGTCAACAGATACTCCATGTTTTGACACCACGCGTCAAGGAATGCTACTTCTCCTCGCCGTAACTCGCATTTCTTCAGCTTGGCATAAAACTTGTTTTCACGAAGCCTTTCAAGTATCAGTTTCAAATGGTGCTCATGATCTTCACGGCTTTTGGAATAGATGAGGATGTCATCAATAAAGACAACAACAAACTAATCCAAATATTCCTTGAATACACGATTCATCATATCCATGAAAGCAGCAGGAGCATTAGTCAATCCAAAAGACATGACTAAGAATTCATAATGCCCGCATCGAAGTTAGTTGAAGGCGGTCTTTGAATATCCTCGCTTTTAATCTTCAGCTGATGATATCTAGAACGAAGATCGATCTTTGAAAAGAATTGTGCTCCTTGCAACTGGTCGAATAGGTCATCAATGCTAGGTAGCGGATACCTATTCTTGATGGTGACATAGTTTAATTCTTGGTAATCAATACAAAGTCGCATACTCCCATCTTTCTTCTTTACGAATAAAATAGGAGCACCCCAAGGAGATGTACTTTAGACTAATGAAACCTATGTCTAACAATTCTCGTAGTTGGACTTTTAACTCCTGAAGTTCAATAGGAGCCATTCGATATGGGGTTTTAGAAATGGGTTTTGTACCCGGTTCGAGGTCAATAAAGAATTCAACATCACATTCTGGGGGGTAATCGAGAAGTTCTTCAGAAATACATCAGAAATTCTTTAACAATGTAAATATTATCAAATCGACTTTGTCTTGTTCAAATCCATAACATGGGCTACTAAAGCTTGACATCCGCTTTTCAATAAACGAATAGCTTTTATGGCTTGATATGACAAATGATCGATTTTAGTGGTTTAGTTGTTTGAATTGTATGATAGGTTGGTTAGGAATATGAAAACTAACAACCTTATTTAAAATAATCAATTTTGGCATGATGAGTGGTTAACCAATCAATTCCTAAAATCACATCAAAAGCAAGTATCTTTAAAGAGATAAGATCAACAGGTAATGTGATAGTGCCAACTTGGATCAAGCAAGATTTATAAACTGTAGATGTAACGAAGGTTTCACCCAACGGAGTTTCAACAGATAAATCAAAGTCTAATTTCTCTAGAGTCAAGTTTAAACGTTGAGCACAAGCAGGAGAGATAAAAGAATGGGTAGAACCGGTATCTAGTAAGGTATAAACTTCGTAAGAGTTCAAGATTAGCTTACACGTGATCACCTCGTTCGGGTTCCTCACGTTTTGGCCAGTTACGACAAACGCTCTTCCAGGAACCGCTGATTTTGACTTATCCCGGGATGATTTTTGAGTTACCATCCCCGTTGAACTTGGTTTTGCTACTGTAATAATCCCGAGATATGTGGTCTTCCTTTCCACGGTTTGTAACATACCTTGGATTTTTGTGGGACGATTTCAATGATATGTCCATCTTTCCCGCATTTGTAACATCTAATGGCGGTCGTTCTCTCCCCTAGAATTTGTTGTTGGTTTGGTCTTGCTGCCGATGTCTTCCGTCATTGTTGAATCTCCTCTTTCTGAAATTTCCACTTGAATCGCCTCTCCTATTATCATGGCCACGATGACCACCCGAGTGATTACCGCCTTTGTTCGTATTTTTCCCTCCTCGTTGGTTATCATCGCTTTGATGATCACATGCCACCGTAGATGACCACGGTTGTGGTCCCTCGGTTGAACATACTCACTATCTTGCTCTAATAATTGAGCCTTGTTTACAACATCTGAATATAAAGAAAATTTATGTGATATAAGATATTGCCAAATCTCGGGCTTTAGACCTCTCAGAAACATCCTCGTCATTCGTTCCTCATTTTTGACCAAATGAGGTGCAAACCTGGATAACTCTGCAAACTTCACCTCGTACTGGGACACCGTCATGTTGTTTTGTTCCAGTCTGATAAACTCTACCTCCTTCATATGACGAATACTTTCAGGAAAGTTCTTGTCATTGAATAGTTTCTGAAACGTTTCCCAAGACATATTGAGTGCAACAGGCTGGGTACGCTTCACAGACTCCCACCAGTAGTCTGTCTCACCGCGGAACATAAAGGTGGCAAATGGAACCTTCTGTTCCTCCATGCATCCCAAGACATCGAATATCTTGGTAATTTGCTTAACCCATGTTTCCGCCTTGATCGGATCCGTCTTTCCAATAAATTCTGGTGGTCCCAACTCCTTGAACTGCTTGGCTATGATAGACCGTACGTTACTATCACTTCCACCCATATTTTGTACACGAGTCTCCCTCGTCTGATTTTGCATGAACTGCAAAAAGCTCCTAAACACTCCATCATTCATTGTTTGCTCGGTAGTGTTGTTTACAGGAGGAATATTGCCTTCCTGTTGTATGTTCTCCTGGTTTATGACTAAAGGTTGTTCCACAGTCTCATACACTCCATTGTTAACGCTTCTCAGCAGCCCATTCTTAAATACGCCGCATAAAACAAGGGTTAATTAAACAAATTAACATATCACATAATATCCCTATATTACGACCGACCAACAAATAAGCTAAGATAGGACACACTAGCCAAGGATTTACTCATCTCTCCTCCTAGTTCTATTCCCCGATCTCCGCCAGAGACCATATCCCTAAGCTTTGATACCAACTGTGACGCCCCCAAAATAGGTATACAACACTCATTCTGAGTCGCCAAATACATGGTACATAAAGCAAACTACAACTTTAATAATACAATTGTCGTGCAAAATACGACAACACATACTGTGAGTTTAAATACAAATATTATCTTCTAGACAATATTCACACTCAAATAAGTCCTCATTACAATTATTCAAACACTATTTTACAAAAATAGTGAGGACTGCTAAAACATCTCTTAGAACCATCACTCCATACCCCGACTAGATCTTGCTATGTTCTCACCTCCTGAGAAGAATAATGGAACAAAAAGGAAAAGGGTGAGCTCAACTAGCCCAGTAAAGAATATTATGACTAAGATAATATACAACAATTTATCATTAGTCTTCAACAGGGAAAAAAATCTGATAAAATATAATAGACAACAAGTTTTAGATCAACAATCTGCAATGAAACAACAATCCATTTAAGAGTCAAGTAGAGAAAGAATTCCACTATCTTCTAAGATTTAAAAGTCCATCATCAATATTTTATCCTCAGAACATCAATCAATATTCATCTTGAATCAAATATTCATCTTTGCACTACAGGCCAAAGAAATTCATTTATATCACCAATTGGTCATGTTCATCTCAACACTGCTCATCTTTGCACTACGGGCCAAAGATATTCATCGATTAATCATTTATCTTTGCACTATGTGCCAAAGATATTTAGTAATATCATCATTTAGGACCGAGGATGATGAAAATATTTTAAAGAAAACAAATCCAGTGAGACAGAAGGACAAATAGTATGGATTCGTATAACAGTTTATCCAAGATCAATAATACTCCATAATAACCAATTTTGAAGCAAAATTCAAGAATAAAGATCAAAACATGGACACAATCAAAGATAGTAACCATAATAGACATCTTGGACAAAAAGGGAAAATTTTATTTTTTCGGTGAATAGTGCAGTATACATGAATAGTTCCGTATACGTGAATAGTAACCCCGACACAAAAAGTTCCAAATTTAATAAAAAGTTCAGATCAATACTTCGGCATAATGATATTGAAGAAATAATATCATATATGAAGAAAATAACATCTTTTACCTCAAAATAACCGTATTTTCGAATCGAATTTCGGATATAGGTCGATGTAAACTTGTACTCGAAAAAATATAAACTCACAAAGTATCTAAATACTCACAAATACGCTCGATAATATAAAGAGAGAAAGAGAGAAAGCTTATGTTTCTTGTGTGATTTTCAATTCTAACTTAGCCCTCTATTTATAGGAAAATGTTAGCACGCCGAAGCAGACATGACCTGCAACCTGATGGCTATACCTACTACTATTCCCACCCACCACATTTGAATAAAAATTCCAGCACATTTCTCACCAACCAAAAGTGGGGCCCACTCAATTCTAGAATTTTCCACCAAAATCATTTATAAACCTAATTTCCTAAAATCACCACCTCTTAAAATTCATAACAAATTATACGCTCATTTTTAACGGTGCTCAAAATTTGTGGACATATACTCAACTTATATATGTATAACATATCCAAAAATCACAACGATCCAACTATTCGGATGAAAAATTATATCTCACTTAATATATCTCAAAAACACCTTTGGTTTAATTTTTAATACCTCCATTTCGACAAAAATACCGATAAAACACCTCAACATTAACTCCTTCATTTTTAACCACAATAAATATATCCAACATTTATATCCACATAAAATAAATATGTCCTTATCATATGAATCAATAATTAATTATTCACAAATAATATTACAAAATCACATTTATGATAAACCGTGCCGCTCCTGTGAAAGAGGAGGCTTTCCAATAAGAATTTCTCCATCGCCAAGCGCAATTAGGTGACCAAACCTCTCCTCGATGTAACTTTCTAGACATTGCCAATAATGTTATCTAATAATATTATTCAAATAATATGAATTATTGATCCGATAATGGGAAATATCGTGCGTTGATAATTATTGAAACAACAATAATATAAAATATCAACGCAAAGAATTATTGAATCAATAAAAATAAAATATTGAACAAGAATTATCGTAACAATTATCGAGTAGTGCCTTCACGTAACAATCAATAATTCAACAATATTGTGCAAAACCGCTAGCGTCTTTGCTAAACCACGCCAGACATCGTATTTTAACCACCGGTATTCTAACGTTGTTAATTCAGTAATAACTACGCCATTATTTATAAAAAACTCAAACTTGTTGCGTTTTCTTCATCCGATAGTTATTTCGTTATGGGCCCACTAATGATCGCTTGTTTGTCGCATTTAATATTCCCCGCCAACAAGAATATTCCACGACCAAACGAATATTCCCCGACAACAATGATTATTTCATAACCACTTGCTTATTTTGCAAAAATTTGCACATTTCACCCATAACCAAAATATTATATCAATTTAACACCCTATTATTCACAATAATAATTAGAGGAAATTTGATTTTATTTATAATAAGTTGGGGTCTTACAATTAACCAGTGCCAAAACTAATTAGAACGTTTATTTCGGGACAAAGATACTATATCGTATATATTAGCTCAATTTTTTCCTAAATTATGTTCTTCATCATACACTAATCACGTGTCTACAATTTTATGTGTTTTAAAAAATATTTAAGATTTTTTTAATATGTGAAATTAAGTTTTTTAATGGTTTATATTGGTTTCAATTTTTTATATTTATTTTCTTCATTGTACAATAACCGTGTGCTTACAATTTTCTCTCCTTCCAAAGATATTTAGGAGCGAAATTATACAAAATACTCTCATTTGGATAAATTATTACATGCGGGTGGGCCAAAAGGTTTAATTTATAAAAATTTAAATATATTAAAGTTCAATGATTTAAAGTTAAAACATTAAGGTTTAAAGTGTAAAAAGCGAATATTAAGGTTTAAAGTGTATTTAAGTTAAATTTAAAACCATAAAAGAACCTTTCTCTTGTTTATTAAGAGCAACAAAAATGGAGTTTTGAGTAAACTTACAACTCTTACAATAAGGAGCAAAAAAGTTCTATTTGAGGCTTTCTTTCCCTTATTAGTAAAGGGGGCGTGGGACGTTCGCGGAGTCCGTGCCTTCCGTACGACCACAAGAATGGCCGTTCTTGG